>SNQJ01S0008055.1:126852-168858 GCA_010110895.2 Picea sitchensis
TGCACCTTATCAATCATGATAAGACAATAATGAGTCATCTATACATTTTTCCAACAATGCATCATATACCAATGAAACCACATCGATCCATCTTCATCATCTATCAATGAAAACTCATTGATCCATCTTCATCTATGCATTCTTATCAAGGACAATACATATTATATTACATCAATCATCAATCAATCAATCATTTGACATCAATCAACCACTTGGCATCAATCAATGACATCAATGACAACATGATCTAACAAACACTTGTGTGCAAGTGATCCGGTTATGCTACATATGATTTTGTTTTGATTATGGGTTATATATGATGATGATGTTGTATTGTGACTTATTTATATTTTGATGTATATGTATTAGCATATACTATTGACTAATTTTCTATAGTGTGCAAGACACATAACATGTTATGGATTCTAATGGCATCAATGGACGTCCTTGGAATCCAGATTGAGTGAGGGAGTGGATTGTATTTGTTTGAGTATTTAATTTTATGCACACATGACATATGATTCATTATGGTATGATTTATGTGTATGGATTATTGACATTTTCTTTTAGTGGATGCAGACTTGACGATGCTTGCTAATATGAATCGCATAAGGAGTAAAGGGGCCATGCATAGAAACTAGGCATTGGAGGAGAGGTGTTGCACCATGTATATCACATCCTACTAGTACTCCCACCGTCGTATGAAATGTAGGTTAACGATTACCTTGTTCGAGAGGTCCACGATATCGCGAGGGAAGACTGAGACAGTCACTCAGGAAGATTTCTAAGGAGCGTGCAATAAGACATAATTCTTATTCCTTAGAATCCCTTAGTCTCTCACAAGGTCGACCAAATGGAGTGTTGACTCCAAGGGTCATACAAACTTCCAAAACTAGTCAAAGGTGAGTGGCACCCTTAGAGCATGAAGGTGCATCTTGAAGGGCACGTCGCGCAATTAAATCTGAGTTAATAATTCTAGGTGGTCTAGAAAATATTTAAATGGTAAGACCTTGTTAGAATAAAATAATTAATTAGTGAATATATTATAAATCCTAAAAAGACTCTAGGCCTAACTCTAATACTAAGTCTAATTCTAAGTTTAACTAAAAGATTAATTAAAAATATTAATAAATTAAAAGAATTGAAATAAAATCAAACTCTAGGAAAAATGTGAATAAAAGTTTAGGTTGGATAAAATCTAGATGTGTGCAGGAAATTAATAAAAATGATTTTATAATAGAAATAAATAATAATATGAGAGAATGGGTGTACAGATAGAATAGTATCTTGAGTCAAACTACCACTAAGTCTAACTAGAAGAAAACTCATAATCCAACTCTAAGTAAGATTTAGTTAGGAGACACTCATTAAATGAGATTTAGGGACACGTAAGAGAGAAAATAGAAACATATTGAAAAATGTGACAAAAATTGACTTTTTAAATAAAATAAAAATAGTAATTTCTTGTGCAACTTGGGGAAAGTGTGATAAGTGTGTGGGTGAATAATCATAATTAAATGAAATTAAAAAGTCAAATAATTGTGCATGAGTACATGTGTGACTCAAAAAATTATATAAAACAAATGTTGTAGAAGGGAAACGAATCTCACTTTTTCATGGTATTGTTATGATCCCAAAATTTGGTTCGACAGTGTTTAAAGTCTTTTACTTGTGGGGGAGTTGAGATTTCAAGCTTGAGAAGCTCTTCATTGTGAGACAAGATTGGAGCTAATGTTTTTTTGTTTTCTTGTGTATTGTCCCTTTATGGCTCGGGGGCTAAGGGGGAAGAAGAGTACCCGTAGCATTAGATGGGAGGTACCGATGACGTTTTGGGATTGGAAGTCAAAGGAAATGATAGTTGTGCAAATTTTGGATTGAGGATGAACATCAAGTGTCAACCTTCTTGGTTACAATATTTTTTTGTTTAAGATCTTAGTAATTAGATGACTAAATATGTAATTTAACCGACCCTGGAATGTATACTATTTATGGTTCATTATTTATGTGTATTCTATTCTTTTATTGGTTAACATTCTGAACATTTCGGAATTGATTTAACCGTTATGCAATAAGAATGTCATAAGTTTCTTTTTCGTAACCCATTACAAGCATTAAAATGATTAAATTGTGGTAAATTTCATAACGATGTTGATTGTTTGAGTTACATGATCAACTTCCAAATCATGATTTTTCCTTAGTTGTTAATTTCACAAGACTGCGCTATGGCCACGTAATAAGAATTCGTCTCTGTAAATGTGCATCAACTCTTATGTTATTTCTCTTTTTTATCCTTAAATAATACCTAATCAAATCCATCGTTCATGTATTTATCTTATGGAAGAATTATTTTGGAGTCAGAAATTGATTTCGGTTCAATCTTTACATCCATTTCCAGTTTTGTTATCAATTCGTAATTGGATTTTGTTTACAGTTGAATCATCTACATATGGAGATTCACAAGATAAACATGTATCTAGATTAGTTACGATATAGTGTAAATATTCAATTATATTTTCTGCTATCCTTATTAAGCGTCCTCACAATCCATAGGAACGATTGTTGTCTTTACATCGATTAGAAAATGTATGTTGGACTATTATAGAATATACCTTGTGTCAATATTGTGGTTAGATTAATCCGTACCAGATTGGCTGGATGATGAAGTGCTTTTCGAAATTACTTATATCTACTAGAAATAGAATAACACACAAATAAATATGATTCTTGATTCTCTTAGAAACCAGATCTACGTATCTTTTCTTTTAACTGGAAAATCATTAATCCTGATATTGACGTTGAAAGGCATATACTTATTGATAATGGGCAGATTTAATAGGGGTTTAGTGCTTAATAAATGTTCTATGGACATGATTAAATATGGCTGAAATATTCTTAGTAGTCACATAAAATAAATGGCTGTGATTTCAATCATTAACTTCCTAGGTATTATAAAGACATCGTTTTATGTTAAAATATTAACTCCACATAAATGAAGCTCAACAGTGTATTTGTTAATCAATAATAAAATTTAATATATTCTTTTAAGGATTCATTTCATCTTATCAACCTTTCGACGTTCACCAACAGCTATTTAAATCATTAATCTTGATATTTGTATGCGCAGTTAACATCTAAATTTACAATCTGGTTTAAGAGTTTAAGATACTTTAAGAGTTTAAGATACTTGATATATAGCTTCTTAGTGAATAGGAAATCTCAAATGAATTCCCATTAATAGTGTATGATTCTTAGTAACAAATTATGAGTATAAATTACATAGAACTACTTAAACGGATTGGATTATTAAATTTGACTTAATAATGTTCCTGGATTCTATTTTAATATCAAGAATGAGTATTTATGTTCTGTCATGATGATATTCAATCTGAATACCCTTTTGCTTTCTTTACATCTAGAAAAAATATTATCTAATGTATATAGTGTTAAATTGATAAAAATAAAGTACGTATGTCTTGAATATTATAATGGTGTCTTGTGATCACCATATTATTATGGTTAATTTTAAGACGTAAAAACATGACTGATGATAGAAAGAGTCCGAATGGTCATACAATCAAGATTTTGTCTTGCGTTTTTTCAAAAAAAAGAAAAAATTAACATAAAATTATATATATATATATATTCAAGAATTGACTAGTGATTATATTATGGGAGATTATTAAATTAAATTTCTAGTTGTAGATATATGTAATATCTATATTTTTAAAAATATTATTCCAATTATAGGTGGTGATAATAGTGTGTATTACTAATTTGATAAAGAGCGATTATCACATTGCATTATGTCAGAGAATTAAACTTGGTGAATATCTTAAATTGTTGAGCTTACAAAGTGGATTATTACATTGACATGTTATGATTTTAGAGATGATTTTGTAATGAAATGGAACCAAACAATTTAATAGTTTATGTTCATATCTACCATAGTCTCCATTCCATCGATATTTATTGTACAATGTTTTACCAATTAAACAACTTTATCTTTCATGCAGGTAGCTAAATGAACTACCCAAGATATTTAGCATACATTTTATGTTCACCATGGAACATTGATGGTCAACTTGTCGATTTTCCAGGGTAGCATTGATCTTATGAATAGTTTGAGAAATGTCAATCATTGTTGTCGCTTTTGAATATTATGTACTACTTAATTTATGCTTTGTTCACTAAATATGTAGATTTATTGTTGTTTTGAACTGATACACTATGATTTCCAAGAAATTTGTTTCTTCTAACTAGTGCATTATGTAATGTTTGTCGAGGATGTTTATTTTTTTTTTTCCTAGGATCCAAATTGTCCATATGTTTATTTTGCCATGTTTGTGTATTTCCATATCTCTATTTAAATTGAGTAAAGAATAGATTAGCATGGCTTATTACTTCATCCATTTTCTTGGGATTAAAAAATTTAATTATGTCTTTATATCATTGAGGAAAACAACTCATAAATAGATGAAATTTTTCCTTTTCCTCTTAAGCTAAGGTACAAATTTCATCATATTTACAAATTTAGTGACAAATTCTTTAATAGAAAAATGTCATAATTTAAGATATCCTTTTCATCATAATATATTTACTTAAAGTTTTTTTCTTTAAATATTTCTTGAATACTTTCAAGTTTAATTCATTGCTCCAAATTTTGGGTAATTATAGATAGGGAAGTATTTACTGAAGTTTATAGGCAAATATTTTTCTCTCTGGTCATACTCACCATCAAAGCTAGGTGGTATGATTTTCTTAAACTCTTCTTTCCTATGTCATTTCTTTTTCTTAGTTTTAGATGTAATTTTATACAAAGTGTTGTTATCACAGTTATCGTCACTACTTTCTCCATTGAGTAACTTCTTTTTATCAGTGTTTGTTGAATGGTATTTATGCTTGTGTGACTCTTCATTAGAAAGTTCATTTTTGGAATTACTAGAAGTCTATCTTATTTGTTTTTGTCGTTTCATGCCAATCACGTTTTTAATAAGAATCTCATTTAACTCTTCTTGTTCTTTACTAGCTTTGAGTAATTATCATTATCTATCTTAGACATTTTAATTATTCTTTTATACTACTTATAGTTTCCAACATTTCTAAAGAATTATCTCAAGTTTGCTCACTACATGGTGTGGTCTACTTGGTGTTGATCTACTAGGTTCTTCAACCATGATATGTGATTATTTGATTCTCATATGTACAAAACAAAATTGATCTCAAATTTTTTTCTTATAAAAGATTTTATATGTATTTTATTTTTAAGAAAATATTTCTATTTGTTCTTAGCTCATCAAGTATAGTGTTTTAACCATTCTCTATACGATACCACTTCTAATGTCTCCAATTACTCTATTTGTTTTTTTTAAATATTTCCATGTGAAATAGTATATTTGTATAGTCCTATTTAACATATGATTTATTAATATTCAATGTATAAGATTATTTGATGCATGCATCTAATCATCGTGGATCTAATCATTGTGGTTGTTCCATGACAGAATAAGGAACGAGTGACATTCAATATCGGTTTTCCATCCTATCAAACGCCAATTCCCACTAGCTTCATGGGTAAGTATAGGTTACTTTTCTTATATTTCTTACCTTCGTGTTTACTCATATAGTAATATTGTTCCACTTATTATTACCGTTGTAATTAGTTTCTATACTATATATAGTAATAGTGTTCCACCTATTATTACCGTTGTAATTGGTTTCTATACTGTATAGGGTCAAGTTAAAGTTCCAAGATTTAGGAAGGAAAGTTGTTTATTCATATAGTTGAAATTTTATTTTTAACCCTATTAAGACCATTACTATATCAGGGATTAAAGGAATTATAACTTTGTCTCATTACTTGTATCATACATTAATTATAAATAGTTTGAACCACCCAAATCAAGTGTTTTTATCCATGTGATTATGCATTAATTTCTTTTTGTTTAACTACAACAAAGGTGAACTCAATATAATAAAATTCCTAAAATTCTACCACTTTTCAGTAATTTAAGCCATTTAATTACTTTCATAAATTATCGTGTCCTTCGGCCCTTCGGGTTTTTGTTTCTAGGATCCTAGCTATTTCGAGCTTCGGATCCCCACGGAACTTCAAGCTATGACATTAAACAGAGTTGTCATATGGTATAGAAAACAAACTAACCGAATCGTATCAAGGACTTACACTCATTTAAAGTTCCACTTTGTCTACACTCAAGTTTAAACTATTATAAGGTTCCATGTTGTTGGAACCATTAAGTTTATTGGCATTACTCTACCTAATAATACCAATTTACTAATTCTCTTGGGTTACGAACTCACATGAAAGTCTTTGTTCTACAAAACTCTTCATTTTTATATTTCGAATAGATAAATCTGTAACTATCACTAGGCTTATCGGCCTTAGGTTTTCAATATCTCTTTGTGACATCTAATGCAAAGAATTTACAAACCATAGTGGTTGCATAAGGTAATGTTGAGTGACACTATTTGTTTTATACGACCATTTGGTTTACAAGTTCATATGTACGCATTTTTAAATCTCACCATTTTAATTTGTCATTGTGGTTACACATAGGTTTGCAATGTGTAAGGAAATCAAGGGATTGGACTCCCGACATGTTTAACAACTTTACAACCTCCAAAGTAAGGTTCGATTGAATTTTCATTGGTTAAGTCTCCAGTTACATAGTTACATTGGATAAGTTGAACATGATATTTTGATCATTTAAATTGTGTCCTCAACGCAAGGTTGTATTCCAACCTATACAGTTGTGATGCAGGAGGTGGGAGACAACTGACAAAGATTTTTTGAGTTATGAACATCTTTGATGATCAGAGGTTGAGCCATCCCCTAAGATTGGTGGGGAATGTGTTTTGTTTTATGAGATAGATCTCACTGGAGCTTGCGCTCTTATCTCTCTAACTAGATATTTGTTGTAATAAATGATAAGTAGTTGGTAGCATTTAATTCTGATAGGATAGCATAGAGTAGTTGGAGGGAAGAACTCAAGAGAGTCCCTTTGTATAAAGCATTGTATTGTTGTTGAGGAGAGGTTGTTCTTGTTGTTGAATCTAATGTGTAGATTGCCATTGTAACCTAACAGTTGGGAGATGAATATAAAAGAGGAATCTTGTCCCAATGAGAGTTGTTATGTGTCTGTCTAAATGAATGGTATATTTTTTGTTTAATTTCAATTCTCTGTTATTTCTTGTTCTTCTATCCAAGACAACATTTTCATAGTTGAATGTATGAGTCATTGTGGAGAGTAACTAATTTTCAATTTTTTATCTTCATTGGACGAGTGCAAGGCATGCATAATGTTCGCAAGGAGTGTATGACTGAGTCTGTTTCGACTCGAAGCTCAAAAGACATAACGATAACTTGTATATGTGCAAGGAGTGAATTTACATCTGCAGCGAGTGCGCGACAAATTTTTCAGATTCGAAAGATTAGGAGAAGTAGTTGATTTCAATCACTAGAGAAAGAGAAGGTGGAGAACAGTCACAAGGAGTCCAAAGTCATTCACACGGGAGTCGACTCTGGAAGAGGATCTATTGCAAAGTGTGCATAGATCAATATTTCGACTAAGTTTTGAAGAGGGGGAGAAAAGTGGAAATTCTTCAAGAAGAGAAGTCCTCGGAGTCTTCACTGAAATTAGTGGACGAGATTCGTTTCAGAGGGAGGCGAATGATTCCAGACTGTCAGATCTGGGAACACTACACGGAGGGTAGTTGTAAGGTGTTTCGACACTTTGAAGTTTAGTTAGTTTGGAGTCTTATCGAAAGAAAAATCACAAAGTCAAAAGTTGTGATTCAACCCTAGTCGTTGATCATGAAAGGAGCATGTGGCAAAGGATCAAGGAATTCGAGAATTGGAAGTCTGGAGGTTCGTGGATGAGAGTGATAGAGTTTCACAAAGTCGCGAAACCCAAACTATAGTGGAGTCAGAGGATCTTAGGAGACGTGTGGCGGGAGTCCGGAGATTTGGAGGAAAGCACTTTGGGAAAATTCGAACGAGGAGTTCAGAATATATCCGAACTTCGAATCGCGGAGAAACATGCCTATCATCATAGCTGTGGTCATTTGAGAAAAATACCTGTGTATGATACCTGTGTATGAGTGTAGAGTGGTTTCGAGTGCTGCGGGGACCCAATGAGTCACTATAAATCAGTATTTGGAATGGTCCAAGACCGAGAGGTCGAGAAACCCTTTGGAGGGAAGGGGGTTTGTGCCAGAAGTGGTATCAGAGTGAGTACATAATTAACTTTTGTAGGAAGAGAGGTAACCTGATATCGATGAGAGGTATCAAAAGTGTCAACACAATGCCGCATATAAGATGTGGTGAGCCACGTGTAGAAAACAAAGATATCAAAAGGGAGACAAGAGAATCACATGCTAGGATGGATTCCATGGAAACAACACAAAGTAGAGCACCTGATTTTGGAGACATCGGCGAGTCAGAAAATGAAGAAGTAGAAGTCGAAGAAGTTGTAGCTAAGGATGTTGCGGAAGAAGGCTTGCTAAAAGAGGTTGTCAAATTGGGAGTCAGAGAAAATATTGATGTCCCAATGTATGAAGGAAACTTAGACACAGAAGAATTGCTTGATTTGATACAATAAATGGACAAGTATTTCAACTATGAGGATGTCGAAGAGGAGGAAAAGGTAATACATGTTGTCACTAGGGAGAAAGTACATGCAACATTGTGGTGGGATGAACTAGAGGTCGACAAGAGGATAAAAGGAAAACATATGATTAATAGTTGGGATCGAATGTTAGCCAAGTTAAAGAAGAAATTTATGCCAAATTATTACCAGATAAATCAATTTAGGAGGATGCAGAACCTGAGACATAGAGGATTGACTGTGGAGGAGTACATATAGGAGTTCTACAAATTGAACATTAGAGCTGGAGAGAGAGAGAGAGACAAAGAGAAAGTTTCTATATATATCAATGGCCTGAGATATGATATACAAGACGAAATTAGTATGGTGACAGTGAGGACAGTAGAGGATGCCTATCAAATTGCGATGAAAGCATAAGAGAAGTTGATCAGGAAGCAAAGTCAACAAAACAAAGATCGAACCTTGAAAAGAGGAAAAGGAGTTTCCCACGATAAAGTACAGAAACCCAAAGATGAGGTAGAGAAACCACATAGTCACTTTGAGAGAGGAGGCATTTCCCGAGGAAGGCATAGGGCTGGTAGAAACTCTTTTCCTAGAGGAAGAGGAAGAGGAAAAGGAGGAGAAGTAAGATGTTATGCCTATGGAAAAATAGGACACATGTCTTGGGATTTCCGTGAGAGGAAGAAAGGAGGTGAAGCTCTCATTTTGGAAGAACAGAACTGAGAAGCTGAGGAAGAAGGTGCATGAGATGGGAAACATAGATGATTTTAGGGGCTAAATTTCGCTCATGGGCTAATTTTCCATGGTTTTTCCAAAAATGAGATTCGCTATTTTAAAAATTATTCGCCCAAATTATATAGGATCAAATTATTCTACCTTAAAAATTGCCAAAATTTTATAAAAACTATATAAAATACTTAGAAATTTGAATATTTTTACACAAATATCGCCAGACATTTATAGTTTACATATGAAGGATTAGTAATATTCGCCAAGGTTTCTACATTTTAAAATAAATTTCCATCCTTAAAATCATCCCTGATGGGAAATCCTTGATGATGAAGAAGGGTCTTTTGAAGCAAGAGGCAAAGACTGAAAATCCAACACATTGGAACAATGTTTTTAGGACAACTTGCAAAATGAAGGACATGGTTTGCAAGGTGATAATTGACAATGGAGCATTGACAACTTAGTATCCACAAAGATGGTGGAGAATCTAGAGTTGGAGACGACTACACATCCAAAATTGTATATGCTCTCATGGTTGCAGAAAGGTTATCAGGTAACAATCACTCAACAATGCCTGGTTGAATTTAAAATAGGAGGATATAGAGATGAGATTATGTCTGATGTGATTCCCATGATGTATGTCATGTTTTGTTGCAAATATTGTGGCAGTATGACAAGAATTTCATTCGTGATGGGAGGAGGAGTACTTACACCTTAGAGAAGAATGGTAGGACACACATGTTGCTTCCAATTGATGAAAAGAAGGTGAAGGATGAAGATAGCATGAGCATACTTCTCATGAGTTGGAAGGGACTCATGAATGAAGTAAAGAAGGAACAAGAGATGTAGTTTATTGTAGTGAGGAAGCTAAGGATTATCCTTACCAGTACTTCAATGGAATATTTACTTGAGGAATTTGAAGAATTGTTAGATAATTTTGTTGACATTGTAGTGGATCAGTTTCCAAACTCACTACCACCTATCAGAAGTATCATCCATCACATTGAATTGATACCACGATCAATCCTGTCGAATAAAGCAGCGTATAGGTTGAGACCTTAGGAGAATGAGGAGGTGAAGAGACAGGTTCAGGTTCTGTTAGACAAGGGATTGGTCAGAGAAAGATTGAGTCCATGTACAGTTCCAACTGTATTAAGTCCAAAGAAATATGGAGGATGGATAATGTTTACGAAATCGAGGGAGATAAACAAGATCACCATCAGATACAGATTGCCATTACTAAGGATGGATGACTTGATGGATTGCCTGAGTGGAGCCAACTATTTTTCAAATATATATTTGAAAAGTGGATATCACCAGAAAAAGATGAGAGAAGGTGATGAGTGGAAAACAACATTCAAGACAAATGAGGGTTGTATGAATGGGTTGTTATGTCATTTGTCTTAAAGAACGCCCTGAGTACTTGTATGAGGTTGATCAATTAAGTGCTAAAGGATTTCATTTGTAAGTTCACAAATGTATATCTAGATGATATATTGGTATTTAGTAAGACTAAGGAGGATCACCTGAGACATTTGACATTGGTGATTAGGAGGTTGTAGCAAGAGAAGTTGTTGATTAATCTGAAAAGGTCCTCTTTCATGAAGACAAAACTCATATATTTTGGTTTTTTGATTTCTTCAAATGAATTGAAGATGGATCCCAAAAAGGTGAAAGCTATCAGAGAATGGTTGTCACCAAATAATATCTTTGAGGTAAGAAGCTTCCATGGATTAGCAAGTTTCTATCGAAAGTTCATCCGAAATTTTAGTGGGATTAGTGCTCAAATGATGGATACATTGAAGAAAAGACACAAGTATTTCAAGTGGACAGAAGAGGTGACGCAGCCCGCTCCCTCTGCCTCGGCAAAGGCCTCTGTGCTGACCTCCCGGTCTTTAAGGATCGTTCTAATTTGAACCTTGAGCTGGAGTGGCTCCTTCGATTCTCCACTGGAATCTTCTTTAAAATTGACACACAAGTCTTTTCTGTTCCTCGCAGCCTCTAGGCCCGATCACTGTTCTCTTCACGATAGAAAAAATAGAAAATCAAGTTTGGGGGTTTAAAAATCCCGATGTCCCAACCTTTTTGTTTCTCGATTTCCCGATATCCGCTATCCGAATATGACTTCTCTTTCGGAACTTTTTCTGAAAGTCGTGGTTGTTGCCACGCATCCTCAAGGATGGACGATCCTCGTCTTCTTCGGTGTTTTCACTGTGGATATTCCCGATCTCCCGTTATGACGAGATGACATCAACTGGGCCCCATAACAGAGCTTTCCTCCTCATCGGGATTCCAGACTTCGCAATTCCGAAATGCAAGTGTTTCTTTCTTCAGGATCCGCAAAACGCTGAACCTCAACTTCTTTGGATTTTTCGACACGCGTCCAAAATGGATGGACGGTTCCGATCAAACCTCAGGCTTTGCCAATTGCAAAGCCAAACAACCACTTATGTGAGTCCCGATGGCCAATTTATCGATTTGGATAATCACGCGACACGCGTTCGTCCTTAGATCCACGGCTGAAATCCTTTTACTGTTCGCGACTCAAAGGGTCTCAGACTCTTGGTATCTAGACTTCCGATATGCCGATGGCTCTCAATTCCTGCCACGTGTCCCAACAGATGGACGGTTCGGGTTTGTATCAGGGTTTCCACTATGGATTTTCCCGACCTCTTGTCCACGGGATTTTCGATTTCCCGAGCCCCGACACCTCGATATCCCAATACCTTTCGGGACCTTCGCCCCCTGAGAGGATTTAAACCTTCTGCAACTCCTGTCAGATCGGACGACTGACAGGTAATGAGGTGAGGATCCGATGGCTCACAATCTCCTGAGCTTGAACTCCAGACTCATCCGTAACCTCCTCGCTTCTTTGTCCGATCGGATGGATGGCAGGATTTCGCTAATCCTCTACACAAAATTATGACCATCTGTTTCTTCCCCCTTCCTAATTTCTACGAAGTGAACCAAGGACTCTTCCCCGGATTTATCCACTTGCACCACAAACCACCGATGCCTTCTAATCACTCAAATTCATCCATTTCTTGTACTTCCTTCATTGGTTTCAAAGTTTTTATCCTTCCTCAGCTTTCTCACAACTTTGAGTCTTAAAGAAGACCCTTGCACGCACTCCTTGCGGAAACCTCCAAACACTAGAAGTGTTAATCGCTCTTCGACCTTGCACACGCATTGTAACAATGGTCTCTCAATACCTTCTCCGATTTCAACCCCTAGTTTTAAGCTTGGTCTATGCACACCTTGCACGACTTTTGTGCCTCACTGCACCTCTTGTGTGAATATAAGAACAACCGCTATCTCTCCTGAGCTTTCAGAGATGAACCTATGAAGCTTTTGTCAATGCACTCCTTGCGAACAATTCAACTGCACTCCTTGCAGGAACTCTTTCTCAGACAGGGAAGAAATTGAAACTCATTTCACTTCCCTTTCCCCTCAGATTTCAAACATTTAACAAGAAATCATTCATACATAGCATAAAAACAATTGCATGACAGAAAGAGAAAACCATTCATGAGCATAATATTCAAAGATGCATACACAGAGAAGATATGAACACCATGAGTCTAAATCACAACTTCTTTGTATTAATTTAGAACTTCTGTACATGGAGTCTGCTACACATCTCTCTGCTCCTCCTTTTATGCTCTCTTCTTCTGCTAAGTCTAATGTTACAATGCACAATGAGGGTCTCTATATCCATTTTCCCTCCACTCCTAAAACTATCTAATCAGAGGATTTAAAGCTACCTACTAACATAAATGCTTTCTACCTACTATAGACAAGAGCGGATTGCTCAAGGTCATTTACAATATATAAGTATGCCTCTCCTTAACTATCACATTTAAGTTTGGCGCATCCAATCTTCAAAAGTTTTAAACAATTTATCATGTGCTCAAAATGTGTCGCGCTTGCCTCATGCTCTCTTGACGTTGATGATGCTCCTGCATCATACTCCCTCGCTTGAAAAATTTCATGGGCTCCTATCCATGCTTCTGAATCTCGGCTTCATTTTCCTAGCTGGCATCTTCAACTGGATGTCGTTTCCATTTGACCAAGTATTCAAAGTATTGTTTTCTTCTGGTCTCTTTGCCAATTCTTTTGTCTAGTATGCTTTCTATCTGTGGCTTTTCTAGAACTGACATGTCTTTTTCCACTGAACCTATGACTGTTCATCGTTTGTTCTTGCTTCCTCAGCTTTGTATGGGTACAAATCTGAGACAGTGAATATCGAAGAAATTCCGATCCCATCGGGTAATTCAATATCATAAGCATTTGTCCCAAATTTCTTCAAGACCCTACATGGTCCGATTTTATTCATCGTCAGTTTATTATATGTTCCTCTAGAGAACCTTTCCTTTTTCAAATGTGCCAGAATCAAGTCACCAACCTCAAACTGAAGTTGTCTTATGTGTTGATCTTCTCTACGCTTGTATTTCTGGCTTGAATTCTTCAAACGCTCCTTCACCTGGATTTGAAGTTCCTTCATCACTTCTGCGAAATCTTCTGCATTGGCACTCCTAGTTTCACTTTTTTCTAAATTTCTCAATTCTGAAATTCCCCTCGGCTGTATTCCATAGACAACCTGAAATGGAATCTGCTCTGTGCTTCTGTTAACTGAGTCGTTATAAGAAAATTATGCCTGTGGTAATATGTTATCCCACTGGCTGTGGTGTTCTGTCACCAAGCTTCTCAGCAAGTCTCCCAGACTTTTGTTCACCACTTTTGTTTGTCCATCCATCTAAGGATGATAGGCCGAACTAAAAGACAAGTTAGTTCCTATATTCTTCCATAAGGTCCCCCAAAAGTGCCCTATGAACTTAGTGTCTCGATCCGAAACTATACTCCTTGGTAAGCCATGAAGTCGAATGACTTCTTTGAAAAACATATTCACAATGTGAGTTGCGTCACTGGTTTTCTGACATGGAATGAAGTGTCCCATTTTGGAAAATCTATCCACCACCACAAATATTGAATCAAAACCTCTTTGTGTTCTTGGCAAACCCAATACAAAATCCATGCTGATTGCATCCCATGGCCTTTCAGGTATGGGAAATGTTTGATAAATCCCTGCATTATGCTTCCTTCCTTTCAAATGTTGACAAATTCGACATATGTCCACAAATCTTTTGACATCTGCTCGCATTCCTGGCCAAAAATATGACTCATTCAACTTTGCAAACATTTTGTCGTGACCAAAGTGTCCTGCCAATCCTCCACTATGTTTCTCCTTCAACAAATTCTCCCTCATGGAGCATTTTGGAATACAAAGTTGATTTCCCTTAAACAACAATCCTTCTTGGATCATGTATTCTGTCCATTTTCTTTTATCTCTGAGAACTCGGTTCTCAGTTGCTTCATAGGCCTCCTTAAAATCTGGATCACCTCTATACATGTCCCCGAGGTCATCAAAACCCAATGTTTTGACCTTGAACTCCTGCAACAACAAACACTTCCTGCTCAAAGCATCAACAACTTTGTTAGCAGTACCAGAAATATGTTTAATCATAAAAGTGAAATTTTGCATATATTCAACCCATTTGACATGTCTCTGATTCAACTTTTCCTGTTGAGTCACAAACTATAGAGCATGATTGTCACTGTATAAGACAAACTCTTTGGGAATTAAGTAATGCCTCCATTTCTTCAATGCCTGGATGATAGCATAGAACTCCTTGTCATATGTGGAGTACTTCACCTTTGCTTCATTCAGCTTCTCACTGAAATATGATATCGGCATGTCCTCTTGACTCAAGATTTCCCCTATTGCAAATCCACATGCATCACATTTCACTTGGAATGTCTTTTGGAAATCTGGCAACACTAGAATTGGTTGTTCCGTGATTTTCCTCTTCAATAGATTAAAACTCCTTTTAGCCTCTTCTATCCAGTGAAAAGACTTGTGTCTTTTCTTCACTATATCCATCATCGGTGCACTAATTCCACTGAAATTCCTGATGAACTTCCGGTAGAAACTAGCTAATCCGTGAAAACTTCTCACCTCAAATATGTTTTTCGGTGATGGCCAATTCTTGATCACTTCCACCTTATCTGGATCCATCCTCAACTCATCTACAAAAATAAAAAATCCCAAGTAAATGAGCTTTGTCTTCATGAATGGGGATTTCTTTATGTTTATAAGTAGCTTCTCTTGCTGTAATCTCTTCATTACTATAGCTAAGTGTTTCAGATGC
Source organism: Picea sitchensis (assembly GCA_010110895.2). Taxonomy (NCBI): domain Eukaryota; kingdom Viridiplantae; phylum Streptophyta; class Pinopsida; order Pinales; family Pinaceae; genus Picea; species Picea sitchensis. Next base: position 142,415 of record SNQJ01S0008055.1, read on the forward strand.
TCTGCCTTTGTCTTACTGAAAATCAGTATGTCATCCAGATACACAATGACAAATTTCCCGATAAATTCTTTCAGGACTTTGTTCATCAACCTCATAAAGGTAATTGGCACATTTTTTAAGCCAAACGGCATAAAAATCCATTCATACAACCCTTCATTAGTCTTGAAGGTTGTTTTCCATTCATCACCTTCTCTCATGCGGATTTGGTGATAACCACTTTTCAAATCAATCTTCAAAAAATACTTTGCTCCACTCAAGCAATCCATCAGATCATCCATCCTTGGTAATGGACATCTGTATCTGATGGTTATCTTGTTGATCACCCTCTAGTCAGTACACATCCTCCAGCCTCCGTCTTTCTTCAGACTAAGTACTGTCGGAACAACACATGGACTCAAGCTTTCTCTAACCAACCCCTTATCCAATAAATCTTGAACTTGTCTTTTGACTTCTTCATTCTCCTGCGGCGTTAATCTGTACACTTCTTTGTTTAGCAAACTGGCTCCAGGTATGAGATCAATATGATGACTCACACTCTTGATTGGTGGTAACGAACGAGGTAGTTCATCCACTATTATGTCAACAAACTCTTCCAACAGTTCCTAAACCTCTTCTGGTAGATCATCTATCTTTGTGTTGGTTAAAACAATCGTTGGCTTCCTGACCAAAATAAATTGTGGTTCCTCCTTATTCTTGACATCATTAAGGAGTTCCTTCCCACTCATGAGAAGTACAGTGTTACTTACTTCAGGTTTCACTTCCTTATCTTTGATTGGAAGCAACATATGAGTTCTCCCATTTTTTTCTAGGGTGTATGTGTTCATCCTCCCATCATGAATCACATTTCTGTCATATTGCCACGGTCTACCCAGCAATAGATGACAAACATCCATAGGAATAACATCACAGAGTATCTTATCATTACATCCTCCTATCTTAAATTCAACTAAACATTGTTTAGTGACATTTACTTGATGTACCTTTTGTAGCCATGAAACTCTATATGGACTTGGATGTTCACTCGTCTCCAGTTCCATCTTTTCTACCATCTCTGTCGAAACAAGATTATCCGTGCTATCACTATCCACAATGACCTTGCATACCCTTTCCTTATATTTGCAAGAAGTCCTAAAAAGTATGTTCCTTTGGGCTGAGCTCTCCACCTCCTTCTTTAGTGTTAAGAGAACTTTCTGCATCATCAGTGATCTTCCGCCTTCAGCATCTTCTGCCTCAACATCTCGTATCTGTGCCTCGATGATGTGATTCTCTCCAACCTCTTTCCTTTTATCTGGACATTCATAAGATTTATGTCCATTCTTTCCACACGTGAAGCATTTTATCACTCCACCTCTTCCTCTTCTTCTACCTCTAGTACGAGGAAAAGTCTTATTATTACCATAATCTCCTCTCTGCTCAGTATGTTGTTCTTTATGTTCAACATATTGTCCTCGTTGTGAGCTTCCACCTCTCTCAGTTCAAGTCTGAGGTTTCTTCCAGTCCTCCTTGGGCTTCTGGTTTTTATCTTGGACAATTGATTTTCCCATGGCTTGACTTTTGCCTCACCCTCTCTGACCTTGCTTTCGTCTCATCTTCTCTTCAGCGTTTAGAGTCATCTGATAAGCATCTTCCACCGTTCGAATGGTTACCATGCTCATCTTATCTTGAATATCATATCCCAGGCCATTCATGTACCTGACAACCTTTTCATCATCGCTTTCTCGATGACCTGCCCTGATGTTCAGCCTGTAGAATTATTTAGTGTATTCTTTCACTGTGATCAACTTATGTCTCGGGTTCTGCATTCTCTTGAATAGAGTAATCTGGTAATCTCTGGGAATGAATTTTTCCGTCATCTTCGCAATCATCCTATCCCAACTCTTGATTTTTTGCTTGCTTTTGCAGCGTCTATTAGCTTGTAGTTCATCCCACCACAATGCTGCATGTCCCTTCAATCTTGTGACAACATGCTTGACCTTCTTGTCTTCCTTGATATCTTCATAGTCAAAGTATGTGTCCAGGGCTCTAATCCAGTCTAGAAGCTTTTCAGCATCTAGGTTTCCTTCATAAATTGGGATGTTCATTTTCTCTCTTGCACCCATTCTTGAAATAGCTCTGATCAAACGTTCGTTTGCTGCATCTTCGACATCTTCGACTGCAACTTCTTCTTCATGTTCAACTTCAATTTTTCTTTCGGAATCACTTAGATCCCCAGCACTGACTGTGTGTCTTTGGGCTCTCTCCATGTCTTCGAGTCTAGCTCGTAGATCAGGCATCTCTCTCTCCATGGCTGGATCAATCATCTTCCTACCTCTTCTTCTCGACATTTCCCTATCCTCTAGTGGATCGATTGTTTGCTTGTCCCTTCTCCTTGGCGGCATGATGAAGTTTTCCCTTTCCTTACTACAGAAAGCAAAGAATCCTTTCTGGGCTCTGATACCAAACCTGACGCAGCCCGCTCCCTCTACCTCGGAAAAGGCCTCTGCGCTGACCTCCCGGTATTTAAGGATCGTTCAAATTGAACCTTGAGCCAGAGTGGCTCCTTCGATTCTCCAATGGAATCTTCTTTAAAATTGACCCACAGGTATTTTCTGTTCCTCGCAACCTCTAGGCCCGATGATTGTTCTCTTCACGACAAAAAAAATATAAAATCGAGTTTCGGGGTTTCAAAATCCTGATGTCCCAACCTTTTTGTTTCCCAATTTCCCGATCTCCGCTATCCCGCTATGACTTCTCTTTTAGAACATTTTCCGAAAGTCGTGGTTGTTTCCACGCGTCCTCAAGGATGGACGGTCCTCGTCTGCTTCGGGGTTTTCACCATGGATATTCCTGATCTCCCATTATGATGAGATGACGTCAACTGGGCCCCATAACAGAGCTTTCCTCCTCATCAGGATTCCAGACTTCACAATTCCGAAATGCAAGTGTTTTTGTCTTCAGGAACCATGAAACGCCGAACCCTGACTTCTTCGGATTTTCTGACACGCGTCCCAAATGGATGGACAGTTCCAATCAAAACTCGGGCTTCGCCAACTACAAAGCCAAACAACCACTTATGTGAGTCCCGATGGCCAATTTCTCGATTTGGATAATCACGCGACACACATCCGTCCTTAGATCCACGGCTGAAATCCTTTCGTTGTTCGCGACTCAAAGGGTCTCAGACTCTTGGTCTCCATACTTCCTATATGTTGATGGCTCTCGATTCCTGCCACGTGTCCCAATAGATGGATGGTTTGGGTTTGTATCGGGGTTTCCACTATGGATTTTCCCGACCTCTGGTCCACGGGATTTCTGATTTCCCGAACCCCGACACCTCGATATCCCGATACCTTTCGGGACCTTCTCCCCTTGAGAGGATTTAAACCTTCTGCAACTTCTGTCAAATCGGACGGATGACGGGTAATGAGGTGAGGATCCGATGGCTCATGATCTCCTGAGCTTGAACTCCAGACACAGTCGTAACCTCCTCGCTTCTTTGTCTGATCGGATGACTCGCGGGATTTTGTTAATCCTCTACACAATATTTTGACCATCTGTTTCTTCCCTTGCTGATTTCTACGAAGTGAACCAAGGACTCTTCCCCATATTTATCCACTTGTGCCACAAACCACCGATGCCTTATAATCACTCAAATGCATCCATTTCTTGTACTGCCTTCATTGGTTTCAAAGGCTTTATCCTTCCTGAGCTTTCTCACAACTTTGAGTCTTAAAGAAGACCCTTGCACGCACTCCTTGCGGTAACCTCCAAACACTAGAAGTGTTAATCACTCTTCGACCTTGCGCACGCGTTGCAGAAACGGTCTCTCAATACCTTCTCTGATTTCAACCCTTGGTTTTAAGCTTGGTCTATGCACACCTTGCATGACTTATGTGCATGAATGCACCTCTTGTGTGAATATGATAACAACCGCTATCTCTCTTGAGCTTTCAGAGATGAACCTCTCAACCTTTTACCAACGCACTCCTTGAGGACAATTCAACGACACTCCTTGTAGGAACTCTTTCTCAGACAGGGAAACAATTGAAACTCATTTCACTTCCCTTTCCCCTCAGATTTCAAACATTTAGCAAGAAATCATTCATACATAGCATAAGAACAATTGCATGACAGAAAGAGCAAACCATTCATGAGCATAATATTCAAGGATGCATACACAGAGAAGATATGAACACCATGAGTCTGAATCACAATTTCTTTGTATTAATTCATAACTTTTGTACATGGAGTCTTCTACATAGCTCTCTTCTCCTCCTTCTATGCTCTCTTCTTCTGCTAAGGATAATGTTACAATGCATAATGAGGGTGTCTATATCTATTTTCCCTCCACTCCTAAAACTATCTAATCAGAGGATTTAAAACTACCTACTAACATAAATGTTTTCTACCTACTATGGACGAGAGCGGATCGCTCAAGGTCCTTTACAATATATAAGTACGCCTCTCCTTAACTATCACATTTAAGTTTGGCGCATCCAATCTTCAAAAGTTTTAAACAATTTATCATGTGCTCAAAATGTGTCACGCTTGCCCCACACTCTCTTGATGTTGACGATGCTCCTGCATCAAGAGGCTAAGAGGAGATTCAACATATTGAAGGAGAAAATAACGAAACAACCGATTATGGTATTACCGAATTTCATAAAGACATTTCAAGTAAGATATGACAAGAGTGGATTTGCAATTTGAGCAGTCTTAAGTGAAGATAATAGACATGTTGCATATTTCAGCGAGAATTTGAATGAAGATAAAAAAAAGTACTCCACATACGAGGAAGAGATCTATTCCATAATACAAGCCTCGAATAAATGGAGGCACTATCTTGTATCGAAGGATTTTTTTTTGTATAGTGACAATCAAGATTTGCAATTGATAACCAGACAGGAGAAGTTAAACTAGAGATATGCCAAGTTGATAGAGTTTATGAAAAAAATTACTTTTTTCATTAAACATATCTATGGAAATGATAACAAGGTTGTTAATGCATTGAGCAGGAGAATTTTGATTCTACAGGAATTTCAAGTCAAGACCTTAGGGTTTGACCACCTTAAGGAAATGTACCACGCTGATCTAGATTTTGGACAGCCATATGAAGCATGTTCGAATCCTCTACTCAGAGACACAAGCTAGTGGGGTGAATATATTATTCAGGATGGGTTGTTGTTCAAAGGGTTGCAGTTGTGCATACGAAGATGCTCGATGAGGGAGAATATGCTGAAGGAAAATCATAGTGGAGGTCTAGAAAGACATTTTGGTGATGACAAAACATTTTCCCATTTAAATGGTTCATATTATTGGCCAGGTATGAGAACAAAGGTGAAGAGATTTGTGAACAATTGTAATATTTGTCACTATGCCAAGGGGAAGAAGAAGAAAACTAGGTTGTATCATCCATTGACTATTTCAAAGCCTTGGGATGTAATAAGAATGCATTTCGTGTTGGGATTGCCAAGGACACAAAGAGGATGTGATTCTATATTTTTGGTGGAGGATATATTTTCAAAGATAGGAAACTTTATCCCATTCCAAAAGACCGGTGATGGAATGCATGTTGCGAATTTGTTTTTCAAAGAAGTTGTGAGACTCCATGGATTTCCCAAGAGTATAGTTTTAGATAGGGATAACAAATTTGTTGGTCATTTCTCGAGGATGTTGTGGAAAAAGTTGGGAACATAGCTATCTTTTAGTTCTGCATATCATCCATAGACGAATGGAAATACTGAAGTGGTGAATAGAATCTTATGATATGTGTTGAGGAGTTTGTTCACTAAACACCATAGTGAGTAGCATAAAATTCTAGCACAAGTCGAGTTTGCATATAATGACTCAGTGAACAAACGCACTAGAAAGGGTCGATTTCAAATCATGTATGGAATAAATCCGATAGGAGTGTTGGAGTTGAGAGATCTGAAGTAGAGCGATTTTAGAAGCATTGGAGATGAAGACTTCGCTGCAAATATGCAATAACTTCACAATCAGATCAAGGATCCGTTGAAGAAGAGGAGCAATGAATGAAAGAACAGAGACTATCAACATAGGATAAAGCTTTAATTTGAAGTTGGAAATAAATTTCTAGCACATCTAAGGAAGGAAAGGTTCCTGAGGGGGACATACAAAAAGTTGAAGCTGAAGAAAATAGGGTCCTGTAAAATCCTGAGGAGATTTGTTGAGAATGCTTACGAGTTAGAGATGTAAGAAGACATGCATATATCACGCATATTCAACATTTCGGACCTGTATCTGTACATGGAATATAGAACCAGAGGGTCAAAAGATAAAGGAGAGAGCCAGTGGAGAAAGAAAATGTTTGTAGCAGAGAAGTTGGAGATGGAAAAGATCGTAGATCAATGAGTTGGTAAGAAGACTAAAAGGAAAACACATTTTGAATATTTTGTGAAGTGGAAAGGACAACCAATAGAATATGCCAGTTGGGTTGGTGAAGCGGATATCCAGAAGAATGGAATATTTGTGTAGGAGCTCATGGACATGAGTCCATGAATTTTTTAGCCAAGGGAGTATGATGAAAAAGCATCGCCAGTAAAGCATAAGCGAGAGATAGTTGGGCACATTAGCCCATATTTTTAGATGATTTTGAATTTCAAAGACCGATGTATTAATGTAATATCTGACAAAGAGTTTCTTATTTATCAACATATTTAATTATCAGAGGCTAAGCCATCGCGTAAGATTGGTGGGGAATGTATTTTGTTTTATGAGATAGATCACAATATAGATCTGGAGCTTATGCTCTTATCTGTCTGACTCAATATTTGTTGTAATAAATGATAAGTAGTTGGTAGCATTTAATTATGATAGGATAACATATAGTAGTTGGAGGGAGGAACTCAAGAGAGTCCCTTTGTATAAAGAAATGTATTGTTTTCGAGGGGAGGTTGTTGTTGCTGCTAAATATAATGTATATATTGTCATTGTAAGATAAGATATGGGAGATACAAATAAATAATGTATGAATGTATGTAAGTTTCAGTTGAATTAATATAGCAGAGGAATCTTGTCCCAATGACAGTTGTTATGTGTTTTTCTGAATGAATGGTAGATTTTGTGTTTAATTTCAATTCTATGTTATTTCTTGTTCTTGTATCCATGACTATATTTGCATTGTTAAATGTATGATTCATTGTGGAGAGTAACTAAGTTTCAATTGTTTCTCTTCATTGAGCGAGTGCAAGGCATGCATAGTGTCTGCAAGGAGTTCGTGACTGAGTCTATTTCAACTCGAAGCTCATAAGAGATAACGAGAACCTGTATGTGTGCAAGGAGTGAATGACAGAGTTTTCATATTTGAAATCTCAGGACAAGTAGAGTGATTTCATTATTGAGAGACAAAGCAATTGGAGAACAGTCACAAGGAGTACAAAGTCATCCACACAGGAGTCGACTGTGGAAAAGGTTCTGCTGAAAAGCATGCACAGATCAAGATTTCGACTAAGTGTCTAAGAGGGTGTTCAGAGGAATGAGAGAAGGTAGAATAAGTAAATACCAGGAGGGCTAAGAGTGGAAATTCTTCAAGGAGAGAAGTCCCCAAAGTCTTCACTAGAATCAGTGGACGAGATTCGTTTCAGAGGGAGACGATCGATTCTATATCGTCAGATCTGGGAGTGCTACACAGAGGGTAGCCGTAAAGTGTTTCGACACTTCAGGGTTTAGGAATTTTGGAGGCTTTCCAAAAGTAGAATTGTGAAGTCCAAATTTGTCATTCAACCCCAGCCAATGATCGTGAAAGGAGCACTTAAAAAAGGATCAAGGAATTAAGGAATTGGAAGTCCGTAGGTTCGTGGATGAGAGTGCTAGAGTTTCTTGAAGTCGTGAAACCCAAACCATAGTGGGGCTAGTGGATCTTAGGAGACGCATGGCGGGAATCCGAATATTCATAGGAAAGTAGTTCGAGAAAATTCGAAGGAGGATTTTGGAATATCTCTGAAGTCTGAATCGTGGAGAAACATGTCTACGTTCACAACTATGGTCATTTTCGAAAAGGACTTTTGTGTGAGTGTAGAGTGGTTTCAGGTGTCGCACGGGACAAAAGGAGTCGCTCCAACTCAGTATTTCGAACGATCCAAGACCAGGAGGTCAAGAAGCCCTTTGGAGGGAAGGGCATTGTGCCAAGTTGTTGTCAGAAACATAATCGCTCCTTGGTAGATGCATATGGGTTAAAATTTATTGATGATAATCCTCCACAATGGTTACCTAGTAGAGATAAATTCGAAACTCATGGTACCCATAATATATTGACAAGCTTCACAAAGTTTGATTTCTAGTTTCGACGTTGCTTTATCACAAGGTAAATAATATGTTCTTTCAACCTTGGGTTTTCAATTTGCATAGGTCCTCTAGTTTAATTTTTTTTTTTAATAAAGTTTCTAACTTGCAATCAATGGTTTAGGTTGGTGGATTCCCATGGATAGTGAACCATACGATTCTATCACTAGATAATAACTAGCTATCTAAAATTTGGTTCCTTCCTTGAGCAAAAGACCAAGGTTTTAGTTCGTACGACGCTATAGTTATCTTAAAGGTTTGAGTATTTTATACTACCCACCATTTAAACACTTGGAAATGTATATATCATAGTGATAACATGTAAACTATAACTAGAGTGAATTTATTTTCTGGGTTTTTAAAACAATATCATCTCAATTGTTATTAGCATAAGTTTTACCCACTGTATACATATATTTCTAATAAGTTGGTGAATTAACATGTCATTCAGGTTCTGTACACATTTTATAAATTTCATTCTTAGTTAGTTGATCATATTATTAAATAATCTGACTCTAAAGAGTCTATATCATGACGATTCAAGTGCATAGGTTGTTACGACCTATAATGATTTCCTACCCTTCTCCCAGCTAGGTCAATGGGGAATCGTATTGATTTTTATACACATCGTTTTATTATATACTTTGATTTTTTATGATCTGGTTTTCATATTGATTCACTAAATTGTGCACTATCCTTCTAGATTGCATTTGGAATATTTGTGTATCCTCATACTATTTTCTACTTCATTATTATTTTTTTCTTTATGTATGCAAACATAAACCCTACATATTTTCTTGACATACTAAGTTTTTAGGTCATTACTTAAACAACTGTATTTATATATCCTTAGGATATCCTCATAGTTTTTTCTATGGAGTAATTTCTCTCTAACATTTATTCTATACCTTTTCAAGGTAATTTGTGAGATGGCACGTTGGTTGGAACCCTATAGCAGTCACCAAGATACATTTTATTCCATGAACAACAATATTGTTTACATATTGTAATATATATAAAGATGTTTTTATTAGAGATGTACTCTTAAGTCCTTTTTAGTAATTTATTATCTGAAATGAAATCACCATATAGAAGAGTGAAAATCAAGAAAGGGCTACTATAATACCAATGTAAAAGACATAAACTCTTGATCTTCTTTATGCAATATTTACAAGTCTATTCTATGATTTATTTCATGTGTTTATCATTTTTAGACAGTGATAACACTAAAATCAATTTAACATTTCTTCATGAATTTGTTCAAGATAAAATAACACAATATTATATTGTTTCAAATATAAATGAACTCTGTCATTACTTAAATAATCTCTACTGCTATATAAGATATGCAACTATTCTCTACAGAAAAAAAATGAATAACATTTGAATTAGATATCTGGGTCGGCTTCAAAATATGGATACTAACTGAGTAGAGTTTCTACCAACCATAGAAACAAACAACCAATATTATTGGTTCTTGTCAACCCCGAGCCTAAATCATTATTTCACATGGATTCAAAATTGTATAGCCTTTTCCAGAAAATATCAGAGTTTGATTCTTTCTCAAAACCATCAAACTCAATTCCTCACAAGTACTCAATAACATCATGTCTCCTCTATACTTGTATATAATATATTTCCTAGGTATTTTTCAAGTTAGCATCATCCCTAACCCTAGGGAATCTTATTGGCGTAACTTTATGCTAGATTGTTCCCTCACATCCCAGACTTTTGGGAGTAGGGTTTCAGTTGTCCCACATACAATATTTATTCTGGTGGTTTTTATCCCTTTTCAACCACCCATGGAATAATGAGTTACTATTTGTAATTGGATTCTCTAATCAGTTAGTTTCTAGTTAAACAAAATAAATTAAAAATAATGTTTACAAAAATATTCATCAGCATCAATGTTTATGATGATATAATTTCCACATAAGTCTTTTTTCAAAACATTTCACAACATAATTATCAAAAATAAAAATGTTTCAATGTTTGTAAACTGAGGGACATTAGAGACTAAAAATTGTATAACCTTGTATAGATTTCTTAGAGTTGTTTTTCTTCATAGAACCATGAAACTCATTTCCTCACAATTACTCATCAATGTCCTACCGCATATTGTACTTGTCTTTAATAACTTTTCCTAGGTATTTTCAATATGGCCTCATTCCTAACCCTAGGTAAGCTTGTTTTCCTAATTTTGCGATATCTTTTTCCCTCACATTCCACACATTTAGGAGTAGGTTTCCACTTGTCCCATGGAAAATAATTCACTCTCGTAGTTTTTATCTTTTTCACTCAACCATAGAATAATGGCTTACTCTTCCTAACTTGACTCTTTAATGAGATTGTTTCTTTTTAATTAAATAAATTAAAAATAAATTTGATGAAAATATTCATCATCAATATTTGAGATGACATAGTTCCACATAAGTCTTTTTCAATAATTTTCACAATATCAATTGGACACAAATTAGAAAAAAAAATCAAATGTTTAATTTGTAAATTGAGGGACATTGCAAGAACCATTTTCCATGTGAAAAAATAATAATAATTCTATTTTTCCTCTTTATCACAAATTTTGAATAACCAAAAATAGATCTTCCAACAAAAAAATATGCCAATTGTAAGTTATGTACCCTTCAAACCCTTAATTTGGAGTATCCCTTGATGGTTGTCCTTTGTCCTAATATATATATGAACTTTAAATCATTCTATGTCTAAAAACATTTCATGTAGTACCATGATATGACTTCTTAGAATCTTGATATGTATTCTAGGTAACCTTCAAATTTCTCTATTTGAAGAAGCCCATAAACAAGTTATAGAAAACATTCCATGATGACTTTATTAAAGAATAAAAGCCCTAGTATGGATGATGTGATACCAAATGTTATGATCAAATTCCTTAAAAGTGATAATAAGTCTATGAATAAGTTCCAATTCGAGGGGAAATACTCCGTTTACAATATATCCATTTCAGAATACAAGATGAGATGTGATAATATGATCCTAAGACTTGGTCTCCTTAGAATATATATAGGTTAGAAATAGTACAATTATAACAAAATGGTTCCATGAATGGTTCTATCCTACATACGAATACAAACAATATAAAATTAATAATTTTGTACATAGGGCTTAATAAGGGGTGTTAGTTTTATAGCGTGAAGGCCAAGACACAACTCTAGCTCAAAATTCATGCATGTTTTTAGGGGTGTTGCTATTCATCTATGGTAAAACCAATGACATGCCACCTGTAATTGTTTCACAAAAAGGGAAATCGTATTGAATCTTGTAGATTCACATAGTTTCGAAGAGGAAAGAAAGGGATCAGTTGTATCTTTGTGGCATGAGCCTTTTCATTTACATCATTCAAGTCTCCATTGGTATCTAGAATATATTGACGCTCTCCAAAACCTATTCCAAGAATCTATATAAGGAAGACAAATCTATATCATGAGCACGAATAATCATTTACAGATATATGCTACCAGTATTTAGAATTTCTTCTCCATCTACATCTGTTGTATTTAGGTTTCCTAGTTTGGTTGAAGAGTTGATGAGGAGAAAGGAGAAAGGAGAAAAGATGAATGAATCTACACTAAGAGGTAATTGTATTGATGTATTTATGTTATTCAAATTAATATATGATTGGTTTTATCCTTTGAAATCTTGTATTGCATGCATGAATGTTTAGATCTAATTTATTTTATCATGTATCAAGTCATATCCAAGCTAGATCTAGGATTATACCACTACGACGAGTAGTGGGAAGGAATCACTTTTCTCTTATATGAAGGGAGCAGGTTGTAGAGACACGAGTTGGAACTTCAGGAATGCAGTACTCAGGAAATATAGAGCACAACCTTCAAGAAAAAACTATTTCATTCCATAGTTTCTTAGTTTAATTGTGAATCAAATTGCTTGAGTCAAAAGGAAATCTATATAAGTATATCTCTTTGTCTATATAGGATCGATATGAAGCTCCTATGGAGATATTAATATCCACCTATGATATTTTATCCATAGAAGAACTGGAGACTCCACTGGGGAGGAATATTCGATTATTCTCTAATTCATAATCCGTTACCTATTATACTTTGTTTTCATTTGTATTTTTTCTTCCCTGGTACTCTCACATAGGTTGGATCCCTCAAATTTGACTAGATCTGAGACTAGGGATAATTTTAAAGATGGAGTTTTTTTTTTTTAATGTAGAAACCTTGGCGAATATTATTAATCCTTCATTTGCCAACAATAAATGTTTGGAGACTTTTTTGTAAAAATGTTCAAATTTCTAAGGATTTTGTGTACTTTGTATAAAATTTCGGTATTTTTTAAGTTAAAACTATTTTATCCTATAGAATTTGGGCGAATCATTTTTAGAATAGAGAATAGTTTTTTGGGAAAGACCATGGAAAATTAGCCCATGAGCAAAATTTAGCCCCTGAAATCATCCATGTCTGAGACATATCTCTCTTTTTCAAAAATCTTATAGGTCTTCACTTGTTTCACTACTAGCGACATATGACTAGTTGTTTGTTGTAGGTCATGTGACCTACGACGCTCCCTGTAAACTCAAAAAATAACAAATTTATGAAATTTTTCTGATGATATTTTCTTTCTCTAGCATCCACAATCTGTGATTGTTATATATTTTTGGATATTATCTTTGATTTATTCCTTTTCTCTCACCTTTTGTCTTCAATTTTGGTCCAAACTGTGTTTGTGTGGCTCCCTTGGATTGTATTTTTACACTTTTTTATTTTTTAGTGATCCATTGAAGTTGGAAAGTGCACCCAATAGATCTAATTTAATCTGGTGTTGTCCTATATTGATTTCATTTGTTTTTTTATCTTCTTGTGATTAGTATTAATTACTAGATCTACTTTCATAGGAAAGTTTTGGGTGAGATTCTTGTAGAGATATTGGAGTGGGATTTTAACCATCACTACCAATTTCCTACAACCATATCTTATCAATTTGTTGGTTTTCCATTTGAAAATTGTGTTCTAGTTTATATTAAGAAACCTTTTGAATCATATTTTGAAAAACAATAATAATCTTTTCATTCTTACAAGTTTTTGAAGCATTAAAAATAAAGTGCATTGTTGAAATGTTTCGTTTGCGATCTTGTCAAAAGTTTTGATCTAATATGTTTTGCATGGTTTATTTGTGTTTGATAGGTTTCATTTTGATTTTTACAAATAAAAATATATCTTTTCCATCCCATAGTTCGAATTCATTAAACTGAACAAGTGCATTAACATTTTTGGAATGCTTTGGTTGTGTCAATAGTAAACGCCATAAAAAGTTTCATGCACTTTCCCTTTGACATACAAACAACCATATAAAAAGAATTTAGAAATTAAAATTGATTAGACTCTTATCTTTGTTAGAAAACCAACATTAGATAGGATTAGGGATGTGATATCCTCAAAATTTAGAAAATTAAATTCTAAGTTGAATTTTGATATAAATTTATGTTTTTGAAAAATTTAGATTTGGAAATTATTTGCAATTTATGTAAAATTCGAATTTGGAATTTTGGACTATGTAATTAATTATTTGATGACTATTGAACAAATATTTGACTTTCCCAACTGTCCTCTTTTATTGGACACATGTATGATACAAAATTTTAATAAAACTAATGCTCGAAGACAAATGGAACAACTATGTTAAAAATAGCTGACTATGACTACATTAGTTGGGAACTACCTCACGGGTGATTTTTACAATTGGAAGAAGTTGAATTTGACCACTAGCATCCCCTAAAAATCATGGATTTGTAAAGATGTGAATTTCCCCAAGGAAGCAAAGGAATGAAAAACCTAGGCACAAGAATATATACAACATATGTGGGAGGCAGGACACTGCTTAGTATGTTGGAGGAATTGGGAATTGTTTGTTGGTATGAGCATTTTTAGTCTGAGGCAAAGCATTTTATGATTTGTTGATGGTGACTATAACTAAGGAGGATAATTTGGTTCACCTTTATGGACTCGTTCCTAGGCTAGGGGGTGATGACGAAAAGTGATTCTGGGTGTTTTGTTCTATGGTTGGGTGGAACCTGGTTGTTCCCTTTGTTTCCCAACATCATCTTTTGCAGATATGTATTTTCAGTTGTATATTTAAAATTGGTATTATGCTAATGTTATTTAGTATTTATGGAGATGTTGCCATATATTTTTTATTTCATTTATAAACAAATTTGTTTGAAATTATTGTTTAGCCCTATTAGTTGATATGGTTTCCATTATGTAAGTAGTTGTAGTAGTATGTTATTAATAGTATAGTTTTATAGATATGTGAATACATACATATATAAGCATGGTCAATACTACTGTATATTTGCTGTTGTTATGACGAACAAAAGAATAAAAGTTCCAATATAATATGTTATTAACAATATGATTATATATATATATATATATATATATATATATATATATACAAGAGTAAACAAAACTACTTTATAATTTTTTTTGTTATGCCAAAGAAAAGAATAATAGTCCCATTATATTTTTTGTTAAATATTAAATAAGTACACATGATAGAGTAGAGTACAAGTCATTTGACAAAATTGACATACATCTTTATTACCATCAATAGTTCAAAGCTACAGTGGAGTTCCTCAAATACAAGGACTCCCTATCTAGTCGAAGCAGAAATTTAAACGGATTACACAAAATTGTTCGCGATTTGTCGCAAGGACTGGTGGAAGAATATGGAACCCAAATAAACTTTTTAAATAGGTCAAGTACTTCTCCCAAGGGCTTGGGTGATATGAGATATTTTCATTGAAGTGACTTAAACATACTTGTATTAAATGTGCATAAATTAAAGTGCACCATTAAAGAAGGAAAAGCTCAATAATGAAGAGACATAAGCATAAAATATGAACACAAAAACTTGATAATGGAGTTCATCCCTAGTGGACTACGTCTTCGGGTCCTTCTCTCAAATGGGTAGGCCTTTTTACTAACTCAGCAAAATAATTTGGCAAAATATCAGTATACCTCATTCTCGAATCAAGTTGTAGAAGGTTTTCTCAGATCAGAAAAAACATAGCACCATTGAATTCATGGCATAGAATTACCCAAAAATGATTGTCTCCATGCCTCAATCTGACTTTGGCACTCCCAGACCCAAGAGAAAACATGTCTCATTTTTCGTTCCCTACAACCTGCAATTAATGCCAATAAACTTTCTTGTAAACAGTGCCTATCTGTACCGTCACGCGCCTCCTTTGTGCAATCATGGATTAAATTTTTAAATTAAATTTGAGGATTGTAAACATTGGAGGTTGTCTAGCCTAGTGGTTCACAAAGCTATTATAAAGACGTATATAGTGGGGGAGGTCCTGGGGGGAGCCCGCAGGCCTCCCCATTTGGGTGCTTGTTATAACATACATATATATTTAAATGGTGGTTCCGCTAACTTTAGAGGTAGTTTGGATAGGTCCATTAGGTCACCATATCTCATGCAGTTCCGCCAGATTTGGCGGACCCACCATTTTCATTTTTTTTAAATTCGGTTCTCCGATCCTCATTGAGTATTTTCCCACTACCACATGGCAGCCCATTAATGGGCCACGAGGCATCCAACCATTGGGCCACGTCAACCATATGTACATTCACCTACCATGTCAGTGTATGATCTTCTACCTCAGCAGCCAAATCAGACTTCCATGTCACCGTACGGTCTGCCATGTGGTTGTATGGAATTCCGCGTGGCACATTTTTACTGGTCCACGAAATGTCTCAAAAATGAAAAAAATGTTGGTTGTGGAGCCTGATTATGTTCCTGATTCAGAGGTCTTTTAATTTTAGCCATGTTTATGCCCCATGAAGTATTTACACCCCAGAAGTATGTACACTCTTCCACACGGGGGAGTGCAGAGGGAGGTACCCCCTCTGTGGGGTCCAGAGGGGCTATCCCGCCTACTGGAGGATCTGTGGTCAAGCGGGCCCCCAGCGGGGGTTCGGGGGCCAAGCCCCTGAAGGAAAAATTTCCTTGTAAATGTATATTGTAATTTTATTGTAAATCTGGACCGTTCATTATAAGGTCGAAGATCTAACGATAGAGATTATGTTAGGGTTTTTTTCCCTAGAAGGCAACCCTCTTTTATGAGGGAAATGTATTGTGGCTATGTATGATGATGAATATTGTATTCTAAGATAGGAGACTATGAGAGAAAGAAGAGGAAGTTACAATGGGTTTGTTGTAGGTTGTATTCCTTCATATGCTGGATAATAATAAACGAAAGGACCTGGCAATTTCTCTGGTGGACGTAGTCCACACTAGGTGAACCACATAAATCTATGTCTCTATTGTATTGTGTATCTTCTGTGTTTTGTTACCCCATTTGTTTTATTTTATTGCTCCACGGTCCTTTTTTTCTAACAAAAAATGAGTGACATGTGGAAGCCTCTTATGTTGCCACATCACCATGATGAGGTCATGTTGATGTTAGCATGCTACGTGTCACCTCTTGCATGTGCCACCTATGTTTTACATATGATGAAATCATCCGTACTAATGTTGACGTCAACAATATGGTTGTTGTCTCATCCCCCTACTGACTAGGATAGGTTGACCAAACGTTGAACGTGAATAGATTTCAATCCATAACTATGTTTGAAAAGTCATTTGTTCTGTTGGAAAGCTTGTGGCACGATGCCACTTTCACTAAGTTTTGAGGAATTTGAATTTTTTCCCTTTCTCTGTCTCTTGAGGCCATTCTGAGATTCATGAGTTTCTTATGCGAGTTAGAATTTGTCTTTAGCCTTCTTTAGATCATTTTTTGATCATGCCTTCCCACTGAGAGATTTTTGAACCACCAAAATATTTCATCGATCAATAGACAAGTGAGGGAAGAGTTCCCTCACCTTGCCCTTCTCAATCCACTTTTCCTTTCTTGGATGTGTACGCTTTAATCCTACTCGAAGATAACAACATCACCCCTGCATGAATTCCTCGGCCTTCTGTCCAGGATGATACCTTCCTTTAAATCATCCAAGTACTCATGAGAAAAATCATCAACTGAAGGTATTGAAACTTCCTCATCCTGAGCCATGATCATGGGAGGTTAAAAAAATTTCAAGTTCTCTAGATTTACAACTGAGTAAATCTTCACATAAGGTGAAACATCTAGAAGAAATTCATTGGTACCACTTTTCTCCAAAATAGTGAAGGGTCCATAATGAATGGGATTGATTTTCTTGCCTTCCCCCTTCAATCTATCCTTGTTGATGTGAATCCATACCTAATCTCCAACCTGGAACTGATGATAAGCCATGTGTTTGTCATGACGAGATTTATACTGTGTTGGAATTTTCTCCTACCATTCTGTGACTACTTGGTGTACCTTTTGGATCCTCTCGATGAACTTGTGGGATTTGTCCTCATTTCTTTCTTCATTTGAATTGACATCTCTCCCATACATAAATTCCAAAGGAACTTTAGGTAGGTTCCCAAAACATGTCTCAAAATGAGAACACTGAGTGGAGGAATGTAAGGCTCAGTTGTAAGAATGGTGTACATAGGGTATATGTTCATCCCATACTTTGGGATGCTTTTTGTAGTAGCCTCGAAGAAAAAGTACCAATTTTCGGTTTACAACCTTTGTCTATCCGTCGGTCTATGGATGGAAATGTGTGCTCATATTCAACTTGGTGTCCATCATTCTCCACAAGCCGGTCCAAAAATCACCAAGGAATCGAGTATCTCGATTCGAGATAATGGATGTGGGTAACCCAAAGTGAAACAAAACATACTGAAATAATATATTAGCAGTCTGCTCAACAATGATCTACTTTTTACATGGCATTAAGATACACATCTTGTTGAACCTATACACTATGACATACAAATATTCATGACCGCCTTTTGACATTGGTAAACCCCATACAAAATTCATGGAGATACTTTCCCATGGATGGGATGGAACATGTAGTGGTGAGTAGAACCCCATTTTTCTATTAGTGGGCTTACAATTAGAACACATCACACACCCCTTTACATATTTAGTTACAATTTCTTTCATTTGCAGCCACTAACAAAACCTCTACAAATAATCCATATTGTTTCCTACCACAAAATTCCCAGACACAAGAGAAGTGTGAGCTTCTTGTATTACATGGACTCATTCACTTGTAGGAATACATAGCTTTCCAACATGGTAGAGTAGTTTTCTCTGGAGACAATAGTTCTCTACCTGTGCACCAGGGGTTAGCTTCTCATATAATTCTTTAAAATCTTCATCAATGGAATATTGTTTCACATAGCTATCATGAGATAAATAAGTATTATTCAAAATAATAAAAGAAACAATAGGAGGTCTAGAAATCATATCAGCTACCTTGTTATTTGTACCATTTTTTTACTTGATTACCAAATGAAATTGTTGTAGGAAACCCATCCATCTGTAATGTCAAAATTGTTGCAGTTTTTTTTGTGCTTGGAGATACTTTAAGGTTTCATGATCTACGTGTATGATTATTTCCTTCCCTAACAAGTAGTTCTTCCATTTATTTATTCTTTGAATTAATGCATACAAGTCTTTATTAGATGTAGGATAATTAACAATAGCTTGGTTAAAAGTTTCAGAGTGGTAACAAATAGGCTTATGATATTGCATCAATAATGTACCCATGGTGTATCCGTTGGCATGTGTATCGATCTCTAAGGTATTTTGAATATTCAATAATGATAATAATGGTGCGGTACTGATCTTTTTCTTTCAAAGTGTCAAAATCGATTTTTTGATTTCCTCCCAACTTAAAAGTGTTCTTCACACTGGTTAAGGCATGCAAAGGTGCTTCTATAAAGGATAAGTTTGAAATGAACATCCTCCAATACCGTAATGCGCCTAACAATCTCGATATCTCGATTACACTTTCGGGCTCAGACCAATTTACAATTACATCAATCTTGGAAGCATCGAATTTTAATTGTCCTCCTCCTATGATATAACCTAATTACACAAGTACATCTTACCAAATTCACATTTGGACAATTTTACATGGAAATTTTCCCTTTTCAAAGTCTCCAATACTTTCTTTACATGCCTCACATGTTCATCTGAAGTTCCACAAAAAATAAGAATATTGTCTAAATATACAATCACAAAATCATCTAGAAAAGGCCTGAATACATCATTCATCACACACATGAAAGTTTCCAAAGAATTACAAAGCCCAAATGACATTACTAACCACTCCAGAAATCCATGTTTTGTTTTAAAGGTAGTCATCCATGCATCTTGTTTTGAAACCTTGAACTGATGGTATCCACTGCACAAATCCAACTTTGTGAAATAAACAACATTCTTTAATTGATCAAGTAGATCATCTATACGAGGAAGAGGGTATCGATTTTTCACAGTGATTTTATTTAAGGCCTGATAATCGACACACATTCGCCATGTGCTATATTTATTTGGCACCATCACGATCGAAGAAACACAAGGAGATGAGTTGGTCCTGATGACCCCTTGATCCAATAAGCATTGTACTTGCCTCTTGATATCTGACATCCTATACATGCCCACATTAGAAAGAGGAGAATCTTGCTGAAGATGTATCTCATGTTGGATTTCCCTCTTATGAGGTAATCCATCTGGTTCCTGGAAAATATCATCATACTTAGAGACCATATAAATTAATTCTTTCTTATGAGATGGATCACATCCTTGGAAAGCATCGGATGTTCCGACATATTTCTCCCTTACGAACATGAGTACATATATCTTATTAGTGTTTATGAGTCTCTTCATTTGACATGCACTAACAGGTGTTGTGTTTACCCTCATGTTGTGAGCTCTAACAATATATTCCAATCCCCATTTAGCAAGATGGTATTTGTTCTAATGACGAAAGAAGAGTGTTTTTCTGTCATAAACATAAGGACCCCCCAACACTATGTCACATATATGAATTGATACAACATCCAAATCCACTTCATCAATCATCCTTGAAGCAATAGAAAATATGACCCTACATTGTTTGGTGACATTAAGTTTTTCTTTATCACATACCCAACCAAGAGGATAAGACTTTGGATGTGGTTTTGTTTCAAGACCCATATTTTTGACAAGTTCTTCAGATATCAAGTTTACTTGGGAACCTGGATAAAATAATGTATCTATCTTAATGTGTTTAGATACAACTCGTATATGAAATAACGCATTCCTCTTTCGTTCATCATCGTGAGATTTATTATTGGAATTTGAACTAACATGCAAAGAACCTTTACCTCATACTCCAACCGCTGTGATATTTTCTTCGTCTCCTGAATCAAAACCAACATTTTGATTCACTGTAGCAACAATTTTTGTCTTCCCCTTTCCATCAAACTGTTTTGATCTCTTCTTTGGATGTAGTTTCCAACAATGTTCAACATCGTGACCACTTTTCTTCCAATGAGTGCGAGATTTCTTTCCTTCTTCTCTCTTTACTGTGGCGGTCTTCTTGTCCTTGTTTTTAAACTTCTTAAATGGCTTATGTGGGAGATTGGATGGTTTATTTGTGGGATCTTCTTGAACAATTTTTCCCATATTCTCAAGGTGAGTGTCTTGCACACAAACTTTGTCAACACTGGTGGGGTTAAATAATAGAAAAGTATGACAAATATAACTGTGAAGTGCGCCAATATACTTCATTAAAGTTTCATAAGAATGCAAAGGAATCTTTAATGAAAGAGATATCTTCCTAGATTCTTCTATGAAACTTTGTACAGTTTGACCTTTACATTGTATTAAAGTTTTCCATTCCTTCATTTCTTTATGTAAATAACCCAATGAATAAAATTTCTTCCTTAGCGTTGATTTAAATTCCGATGATGATGAAAGAAGATTACCACACTTACTTATGTCCTGAATTTTTCTCTCCCACCATACGAGAGCAGTGCCTTCCAATCGAGGAGAAGCACGGTTCACTTTAACTTCCTCTTCATCAATCTGTTGAACACGACAATATACTTCAACCTGTCATATCTAATTATCTAGATTTTCAGGATTATCATCTCCATTAAACATAGGTAATTCAAATTTTACATCAATATTTAATAATGGTTTCTTAAAAGAGGCTTTATGCCTAGAATGTTGAGAATGCTAAGAGGAAGAAGAACTAGAACTTGATGGTCAAGATGGTGGCTTAGGAGGGTCTCCTCCAGTCCCTTGATTTATCGAAGCATCATCATCAACTTGTGCTTCCTTTTTCTTCTCTTTCTTCTTCATCCTCTTCTCGTAGTCTCCATACATTTGTTCGACCATTTATGACATGCGATAAAAGAACATATGGAATTTTTTTTCATGTTCATCACGCTTTTCCTCTTCTACCATTTTCTTCCTCCAGGATGCACGACCAACTTCAGGATTGAAAATATTAAGATTTGCTTCACCCTGTTTATTTTTGGCCCTAGTAAGCATTCACACTCAACAATTCATGTCAAACATGACTGCTCTGATACCAACATGATTCGAGATATTCTCATCGAAGTGACTTAAAATGAATTGTATTAAATGAGTATAAATTAAAGTGCACCATTAAAGAAGAAAAATCTCAATAATGAAGAGACATAAGCATCAAATTTGAACACAAAAACTTGATAACGTAGTTTGTCCCTAGTGGACTAAGTCTTTGGGTCCTGCTCTCAAATCGGTAGGCCTTTTTTATTAACTCAACAAAATAATTTGGCAAAATAAATAAGTATACCTCATTCTGGAATGAATATGCAGAAGCTTTGCTCAGATCATAAAAAATACAACACCATTGAATTTTTTGTGTCGAATTATCCAAAAATGGCTGTCTCCATGCCTCAATTTGAATCTTTCACTCCTAGGCCCAAGAGAAACTCTGTCTCAGTTTCTGTGCCCTGAAACACGCAATTAACTCCAAAAAAATGTCTCGTAAGCCATGCCCAATCATACCATCACGTTCCTCTCCTGTTCAATGGTGGATTCAATTTTAAAATTAAAAAATTCGGGCATTGTAAATAATGAAGACCCTTTGGCCTAGTGGTTGGCGAAGCTATTGTAAAGTCGTATATAGTGGTGGAGGTCCCGGGGTCGAGCCTGTGGGCCTCCCCTTTTGGGTGCTTGTTATAACAGACATATATATTTAAACGGTGGTTCCTCCAACTTTAAAGGTAGTTTGGATATGTTTGTTGGTCACCATATATAGTGGGGTTACGCCAGATTTGGTGGACCCACCATTCTATTTTTTTTTAAATTCAGTTCTTGGGTCCTCATTGGGCATTTTCCCACTACCATGTGGAAGCCCATGACTAGGCTATGTGGCAACCAATCATTGGGCCACATCAACCACTTGTACATTCACCTACCACATCACCATATGTTCTTCCAACATCATCATGCCATGTATCACCTCCTACGTTTTCGATGTACACTGTACATATGTTGACATCATTCATACTAATGTTGAATTCATCGGTACGGATGCTGACTCATCCCCCTGCTGACTGGGCTAGGTTGGCCAACCTTTAACTGTGGATATATTTTGATCCGTAACTCTATTTAACGAGTCATTTGCATCATTGGAAATCTTACAACGCGTTCTTCGCAATCATGCCACTTTCATTGATTTTTGAGGATTTTTAATTTTCTCCCTTAGGCCATTCTGAGCTTCCTGAGTTGCTTCTGTGAGTTCTGAGCTGTCTTTAGCCTTCTCTGGATCCTTTTTGGATCATCTGGGTGCCTCCCAAACCTGTAACAACAAGAAAAATGATTTTAGTAAATTACTAATATACTAAATTATTAAATATGCATCAAATTAAAGAGTTAAAATTACTTAACTTGGGTTTGGATGCCAATTTCGACCATCCTCGCTGACTTACGAAGCCATCAATCCAGACAGAGAAGGGGAGTGGGTGCATTGTTCACCTAATGGGTTCCCTCTCAAGACAAAAAGGGACCCATCATCAGTGTATATACTTGCGAACTTATTATTAATTGCGCAAATAGAAAAACATAAGCAATTGAGAACAAATATCTTGATATCCTTTAGGTTACAAGATCGACAAAGTAAAAGGGATGCCACATAAAAATATTAAATGAGTTAAAATAATCAGAAAATTTTACTTTGGAAAATTAATTGCAGTCTTGATAGAGGGTCGAAACTACTGTGAGAGTAATTTACTTTAATCACAGTTACATTATACACAGACCAGAGTAATTTTTTAAACAAGCTACATTATGTGCAGACATAAGTGATACTTACAACAAATGAAAATAGCGAACATAAACCATAGACAAATAATTATTATTGATAATCTGGACAGTCATTTGAATCATATAGTTAAAGAATCCTTGAATCAGAAAGGTTGGAAGGTGATATGGTTATATGAAAAATTCTGTAATGGCCAAGTCCTTATTAAAAAGAAACGAAAATCGAAGTATTGACTTAAATACACAAGAGAGCCATGAAGGTTCGACCAGATTCATCACATGCGGAATTATCTCATAATTATAAATGAGTTCAATTATACAGTCGAACTAGTATTGAAAGGGTCGGTTCGGAAATAGCCATCGGTACCCACAGAGACTGATTAATTTTCCTTCTCGGTAGGGACTTTCTTTAGTCACGATTTGCACATAATAAAAACAATTTCACGGATAGGGGTCTCCCACCTTACCTTACATAGTAAAAGTAACGGAATCCCGAGACGTATTGATGAATATTTGAAGACTGTAAACGAATTAGGTCCGAGATGGACTAACTACTTTTAACATCGACCTTCACCCAGGTCCCGAGGGTTTCAATGCCCCTTACATAGTAACCCCTGATGAGAGCCACAGGTTCTTTTACCCTGTGTAATCAAGGACACCCAACGAGAATAAAAGATTTCATAAAGATATTAGGGAGAAATGATACTGCAAGAGATGATACACAGAGATTAAAACCCACAGAGATTTACACGATGCATTAGACGGAGGGCAAAACTTACAAAGGGATGACTTACCCGATCTAATAGACATAGGGAAAAACCCATAAATAAATGACTTACAAATATCATTGCCACAGATATTTACATGATTGCAGTAGACCGAGCGAAATATCTACAACGAAATAATACACGGAGATTATTTCTACAGATTATCACACGACGCTTAGATGAAGGAAAACCCACCAATAAATGGATACACAGATATTATTTCCACAGAGGGGTACACAATATTCAGACAGAGGATAAAATCAAAAGGATTACTTATAATCAGAGACCACTCTGATCAGAGAAGGCGTGATGCATGAGTAGAGGAGGGAACCCACATAATGTTTACCATGTTTATAGTTGCAAACGAAAAACCACTCTTAAATAAATATTCACTGTATAAATGGAGGAACTGACACATAGAAAGTACAATGTAGTTCAACTACACAAAGATCCTTTCCACATAGAAGCATATAGTTTACACTAGAAAGTGAAAGTCTTTTCAAATTATTTTATACATGAGTCTAGTATCCGTAAAGAGGGATTCGTCGAGCATAAATGCAAGAGAACAAGACTTCACCATAAAAGATTACGTCTATTAAAACAATCATAATAGAACAGTAAGGTACTTACCGTGTAGGGTCGAACGTTAGATCCATTTTCTAGTGCTCCACAAGACCGAATACCATCTCCACGATGGAATACCCTTCCAACACTAGTTGCAGAGAGTAAACAGGAAGACGAAAAAATGGAATAGACTCATGAGAAAGGGAGTAACTAAATATCGAACCCTAGAGGGTGGGGAAAAGTGTGGGGTACACCACCCCACTCTTGGCCATGTGAATCAACTGAAGTGTCAAGCCCAAGTGTCAAGCCCACAGTGGGAAACTAGCTAGAGTGATAGGTCTAGAGGGAACTAGGGTGGTATGTCCCCCATTAATGAGCTCGTCAGGATTAAATGCCAAGACCAAACCCGACCTAGGTTCAAAAAAACCTGGTGTCCACGTAAACTGTTACTGAATCATGTAAGTAATGAAGTATACATGTAACCAAAAGGGTCGGTGTGTTAAGTGCGCATGGGTAACCTCCTACATAAATACGACTATATATATGATGTTGCACATAAAATTATACTTTGGGATGTTAGTATGGTAAGTATATAAGGTTCTTCACCCTAGCACGAAGGCTTAGTCTATGGTGTTTATGTCTCCTAGACCACTAGGGACATAACACCCTAGTCACTTTTATTCATGAGGACCTTACTTAAGTAAAAATCATTAATTCGTATCTTACAATTATAACTCTTGATATGGTTAGCATGGGTGTAATGTGACCTGTTTTAGGTAAAATAGGTCCTTGTAATAAGAACTTTTTAGTTCTAGTTAACCTTTAAAATGCGGTCAGATGTTAGAACTTCACGTACTTTACCACATTATCTTAGATAAGGAATTAATATAATGAAAGTAACATGACCTTATAGCAATAGTAAGTTTAATTGGACATTAAACTTCAGAGTCACTAGAATTTTTAAAAGATATATTATTGTGTCATGAAGGTTAAGCGAATTATTAAATGTTATTTCTTGATCATTATAAAAGGAAAAAAATATTTAGTGATTTATGGGGTATATTACATATGGTATGAGAGTTGTAGGTTACAATGCTTGGACCTCGGGGAAGCACCATAATTTCATTTTGTTTCCTTGAATAAAATCTAACAAGCACATTTACTGTTACAAAAAAAAAACTATTGTCTCTTGTGAAAATGTCAACACATAATGAAGAAGGAGACAGACCTAAAGGGAATCCAAACCAGGAACTTCCTAGAGACCCAAAACATAAAAATGAAGGAATTTAAACCACTAAAGTCTTGGAAATTGTCAGGCTGCTAAATTGTAGCTTTTAAGTGTCCTGAATCACTAAATTGTCAAACCAGGGTTGGTATACTTCGAGCTGATACACAGTATGTGCAGGCAAGCGTCTAGTCTTTATTCGAATGCTATCCTAAAAATAAAGCACACACCTATTCTAAGAATTTGAATCCTGATGACTAACTCAAAAATGAGCATTTCCTATGGAATCATAAACAGAAGCAAAACAGTCTAGTACTCAAAGGCTCAGGTTGCTATTTCTGTTAAAAGCACACTTCTATAAAATCATTCTAACTCTGTGTTTAACCCTCTACCATCAGCATTATCATTTCGG
>SNQJ01S0008055.1:168868-211226 GCA_010110895.2 Picea sitchensis
TGACCCCTTTGGTGGTAAAGGGATGTTGATTATATCAAAAGGAGGTCAAAAAGGGTGATACTGGCATATAGTTGGAGGTCAATGGTACGTAGTATGGGCGAAGAACATAGTCAAAACCGGGGACCAACAGAAATGATGTGAAACCTCATCGTGGAATTTTACGAGATACTACTAGGAAAAATGGCCATGGACGATATGATAAATAAATTTCTAGATCTGTTGAGATTTGTACCGTACAACAAAGAAGACAATTTAAAGTTACAAATTTTATTGAGCTCTCTACCATAGTCTTACAAGGACATAATTTAATTTGATAATCCAAACACTTTAAATGAAGTGTTTAAAAAGGCTCAAATGTGTTATGATCAGAAATTCCCAAGGCATGGAAATAAAAGAAACATGACAGAATGAATCAGCATAAGAAATGTTTCTAACCATACCCTTTGCGTAAGATGGTAAGAGGATTCCAAAAGAAGGATTATCATTCAAATACAAAGAATGCCTAAGGGGGAAATATACCAGTTAACATGGGAGTCAAGAAGGTTGGGGACAGTCCTAGAGAACCATTGAAGTGTTAGGAGTGTGGAGAACCCCACTTGAGGAGAAATTATCTATGCTTAAATCCCACAGGAAGAAATTTAGTCCATAACCTTCAAGAGGCTTCAATTGTTTGAGATATTGGTAGAAGTGTGCATAAAATCAATGCAACTATGGATGGAAGAAAAGAAGATCATCAATCCACTATTGTGGAAGTTGAAGGTAAAATTCATAACCACAAGGTCTCTATACTAATTGACCTAGTAGCTAGTTTGAGTTATATTACTGTATCTTTAGTTGAATTGAACAAGTTAAAGAAGTTAAAGCATGCTAAGTCCCGGTTTGTAAAGTTAGCAACAAAGACCAAAAGAAAGGTAACAAATTTTATTTATGATTGTGAACTAAGCATACATGGTCAAAGTATAAAGTTAAATCTGAACATATTACCTTTTGGGTCTTACGATTTAATTATTGAAATGGACTGGTTAGAGAAACATAAAGTGATATTAAACTGTTACGGAAATTTGTATGTGTACATAGATTAAAATAACACATCTAGAAGGATACAAGGAATCCGAAAACTAGTTTGGATTTGGAAAATATCAATGATGCAATTTAAGAAATGTATGAACAAAGGTTGGTAAATTTATGTTGTACAAGTAAGTAACCTCCTAAAGGAAGAAAGAAAACCAAGTTTTGAATACTTTACAGTCCTACGTGGGTCCAAAGATGTATTTGTAGGTGAAATACCATAACTACCTCCAAGGAGAGAGATAGAGTTCTATATCGATCTAGTACCTGGATCTACCCCGGTATCCATGGCACCTTATAGAATGATCCTACCCGAATTAACAGAACTGAAAATTTAATTACAAGAACTATTGGATAAGGAATCTATCAAACCAAGTGTTTCACCTTTGGGAGAACGAGTTGCATTCATTAAGAAGAAAGATGGGGCATTGAGACTATTTATTGATTGTCGATAACTGAATAAAATGACGATTAATAATAAGTATCCCATACCTAGGATTAACAATATCTTTGATCAAGTTGGAGGACCAAATACATTCTTTAAGTTGGATTTAAGGTCAGGATATCACCAAGTAAGAATAAAGGATGAAGATATAAATAAAAAAATGTTTAGAAAATGTTATGGATACTATGAGTTTGTCATAATCCTAGTTCGACTTACTAATGCACCAACAACCTTTATGTGCTTGATGAATAGTATATTCAACAAATATTTGGATAAATTTGTGTTGGTTTTTATCGATGATATTTTAGTTTACTAAAAAAAACAGGAAGACCATGAAGAACATCTGAAAATAGTATGGCATACTTTAAGGGAACATAAGTTGTATGCTAAGTTTGATAAGTGTGACTTATACCAAAAAACGATACAATATTTAGAACACATAATATCCAAAGATGGTATTGGAGTTCATCCAGAAAATATAAAAGAAATTATGGAATGGCCTATCCCTAAGGATGTAGCAGACACCAGGTCATTTATGAGGATTACGAGTTATTACTAGAGATTTATTGAAGGATTTTCCCGGATCGCGTATCCAATTACATCATAATAGAAAAAGGGAATAAAATTTATTTGGTCACAAAAGTGTGAGGACATCTTTCATAAACTAAAAATATAAATGTGTTGAACCTGCACATAATAGATCTAGCTAAAAAGTAATGCACACATTTGCAAAGAGAATTGGTGAAAGAAGAAGAAGGAGAGAAAGAATGGAAGAATTCTCATTAACCGTTGTGAATAATGAATAATTTACACATGATATACTTTCTATATCTCAATCAGTTCGACTTGAGGTGAACTAATACGTCAAAGTGGTGTTCTAGAGTTATCTGGACACACACCAATAGTTACAGGAGTGAACTGCTACCTATTCTAGTCTCTGAGGCAGTTACGGGAGTGAACTTCCACCTATTCTATTCTCTTAGGTAGTTACGGGAGTGGATTCCCACCTACTTGAGTTAACTAGTCAACTAGTCTTTAGTTAATTGACTGAACAGAGAGTAATGAGGAGTTAACTCGGGGAATCAAGTCTAATGCGACACTCTGGTGATGATACCAAGGCATGGTCTAATTAGCATGGTGATAATCCCAATATTGCATGGTGATGATCCCAATGTAACATCTAAACTCAACTCAACTAGTCAAACTTTAACTGAAAGAGAATATTCTCCAAGTGGAATATTCTCCCCTAAAATATAGGAGACTGGATAATGACTAATTATGAATAATGAACTAGGAATGAACTTAGGAAACATAAATCCTATGTCTATGAAAAGTAACTCCAACACCCCCCCCTGAACATCACTATGGTGAAAATAAAGATTGGGTCTTGACAATGAGGCCATGTTAGGTACCCAAGTACAAAACATACTTTGAAAATAAAGTGAGGAAAGAGGGAAAACCTCATGGGAAAACACCCCCTCAAGGTAC
Organism: Picea sitchensis; assembly: GCA_010110895.2. Taxonomy (NCBI): domain Eukaryota; kingdom Viridiplantae; phylum Streptophyta; class Pinopsida; order Pinales; family Pinaceae; genus Picea; species Picea sitchensis. The sequence continues at coordinate 171,870 of SNQJ01S0008055.1, forward strand.
AATGTATGTAGAAAGAAGAACTACAATTGCTAGACAACTGTCTCCTTCACTCTGAGATGACCTCCTAGAGAATGAAATTTCTACTTAGTGAAGGTCTTGGTGAAAATGTCTGTCGTCTGTTATGTTGAAGGACAGAACTTTAATTCGATGATCCCCTTGTGTACTAAGTCCCAGAAGTAGTGCATGTGGATGTCAATGTGCTTCATCCACTTCCTCTGAACTAGATCTCTGCAGAACTTTAGAGTGCTTTGGTTGTCACACCAGATGACGATCGACCGATGAAACTGAATGCCCAACTCAGTGAGAAAATGTTGTAGCCACATAGCCTGAATGGTTATGTTAACTATCCCTCTGTACTCTGCCTTGACTAAAGATAGAGCAATGGCATCTTTCTTCTTTCTCAACCAACATATAGTCTCAAAATGAAGACTGAGTGAGTAACCAGATGTGGACTTACAATCAATGTTATCGCGAGCCCAGTCAAAATCAATAAACCCAATGAGATCTAATGTAGAGTCTGTTGCATAATGAATCCCAAAGGTGATGGTGCCCTATACGTATCGAACGATACTCTTTGGAGATTTCTAATGTAGCTCATGTGGCTTCTGCATGAACATGGAAACTATGCCAACTTCATATGAGAGGTGTGGTCTAGAGTGTGTGAGATACACCAAGCTCCCCACTAGTTGTATGTATAGTGTGTTGTCAACTAGTGGAGTCTCCCCGCCATCCTCAAGTTTGACTACTGAGAGGAAAGGATTCGGAGCAGACTTGCAGTCTGTCATGTGAAATATCTCGAGGACATCTCGTGCATACTTGGCCTGAGACAGTTTGATGCCTGATGCACCCCGACTGATATCGAGTCATAGTAAGAATTATAGGAGACCCATGTCCGTCATCAAACACCTATCATCTAGAATCCTCTTAACTGTAGCAATCACTCAAGTCGAGCACTCGATGATCAACAAATCATCGACATACAAAACTAAAAGTAGAAGTGAATCAGTTGTCCTAAGTATGTATACATTCAGGTATGATTTACAATGTACACATTTCTGTGACAACAGTTAGGAGTCCATATTGGCATGCCATGCCCTTGGAGCTTGCTTGCAGCCATAAAGTGACTTCTTCAGTCGATAGACCAAAGATGAGTCCTGCAAAAATCCTTGGGGCTTCTCCATGTAGATATCCTAAGAGAGATCACCATGAAGAAATTCATTCTCTAAGTCCATCTGATGGAATTCCCATACGTTGGTTGCCACAATGGAAAGGTCCAATTGAATGGAATCCATCTTTGCAACCAGAGCGAAGGTCTCGTCATAGTCAATACCATGAATCTGCTGCAATCCTTTGGAAACAAGCCTGGATTTGTATCTGTTGATCTGTCCGTCCCCTGTTCTCTTGGTCTTTTAGACCCATCTACATCTAAAAATTTTCATCCCATAAGGAAGGGGAACTAGATCCCAAGTATGTTTCTCGAAGAGGGATTTGTACCCCTCCTACATGGTGGATTCCCAATAGGCATATCCAGTAGCCTCGCCATAAGAATGTGGATTGAAAGAATGAACCAAGAAAATAAGCCTAGAGGGAAATGGCTCAGTGGGAGTGAGTGCAACAGGAGGCTCCTCAAAATCCGATTGAGTCCTCCTAGTATCGGTTGGATCACCAATGAGATCCCCTGCATCTTGAAGAGTAGTTTGTGCCCACTTGGGCCTCTGCTCTAGATTTGCAACTGCATATGGATGTTCTGACTCTGCATTTGACTATACTAAATCGGAATCTAAATCATGTGATTCCTATGAATAAGAACTCTTTTCTTAAGAAGAGTCGTCATGTGCAGGTCATCATCTCCAATAGGTGGAATAGTGAAGGTGTTTGCATCGGGCTACTGATGTACATGAGATACACTTTCCACTAATTGGACACTACACTCAATGATGAGCCAATTTGAGGAAAGATTAATAAGATGATATCCCTTCACATCATCACAGTATCCAAAAAAAATTCAATCATTTCTCTATGGATCAAGTGCCTTCCTCTTTTCAGAGGGAATCCGGGGCCATGCACGTGAACCAAAAATGCGAAAGTGGGTCACTTCCGGTTTGAGGCCGCTCCAAGCCTCGTATGGGGTCCTATCCTTGACAAATCTATGAGGAGATATGTTTTGGATGTATGTTTCACAGTTAAGTGCTTCAACCCATAGTCTCTATGGTAGTGAATTTGCATGTAGTATGCAAGAATCCATCTCCTTTACAGATCTATTTTTCCACTCAAAAACTTTGTTTTGCTGCAGAGTATAGGGAATTGTATGTTGCAACTGAATCCCTGCCTCATGGAAAATATTATGGATCTCATGATTTACATACTCTCTCCCATTATCAGTTGGGAGGACTTTGATCTTATTTCCGGACTGTGTCTCAACCAAGGCTTTGAAATCTTTTAGGTGTTGAAAGACCTCATATTTTTGCATGAGAAAGTAGATCCAAGTAAAACGTGAGAAATCATAAAAAAAAATGAGAACAAACCTCACTTTTTTGATGGATGGATGCGGAAAAGGACCCATCAGGTCACTATGGATCAGATATAAAGGTGCGTAAGCTCGTTGATACTTTCCTTTGTCGAATTTATCTTGAGGGTGTTTTGCGAGAACACATCCCTCACATACTCCCTTAGAGAAATGGATGTCTGGTAGACCATCAACTAATTTTTTCTTGCTAATATGTTGCATGTATATGAAATTAAAATGTCCAAACCTTTTGTTCCATATCCTACTACATTCATCAACATGAGTAAGCAATAAAGAAGAATCAAGTTTAATGAATTCAGAAAAAGTATACAATCTAGGCTGATGATTTACGTCACCGGTAGCAACTCTGGAGTTGATTTGCATGTTGTATATTTCCATAGAATGTGGTGTGAATATGACTTTCTTTTCGGTGCTAGAATTCTTCATCTTATACATGGAGAGAAGGTTTACAGAAATCTTGGGAACATGCAACACATTCTCGAAGCTTCTGTTGGTGAGTTCAATCCTTCCTTTTCCGGTGACTTCGACAGAAGAGTTGTCCCGCATCAGAATAGGAGGACCATTGCATGCATCCAATGAATAATAGACTACTTCTTAGTCATCCATGTGATGTGATGCTCCTGAATCTATGATCCAAGCATTGGGAGAGGAGTTGATGGCAATCAAGGCATGGCTAGAATTGCCTTTCTTGGAATTTGGATCTTCTGGCTTCTTCTTCTTTGAACCCTCGGGGATGCAATCTCCAAGGGTTTTTTTCTAAAGTATTTGAGGCATCATATCTATTTGTTTTTGCATGCATGCAGATTCCGAGTGGAATCCTTTGTGACAGTATGTGCATTTCTCTTCTTTTCTGCTTTCGATCTAGAGGGATCGGTGAAGGTTCTTCTGTACCATTCCTTCTTCATATGTGCATGAGATTTATGGTTATCTTTATCTTTGTATTTCTGATATTTGTGGCTGCCATCATGCACAACGATTTCATGCGCCCTTCGGCATTTTATTGCGCACATGTTGATGATCTTGGTTTGCTCTTGTGTCAGGGATTCGATAAAGTCCTCAAGAGAAATAATCTTCCAGGTGGCTCCAGAGGAAAATATGATAGTATGGAATGTGGATACGAATACGAAGAATTTAGGTCCAAGCTTGGAGAGAATGTTGAGAACCATTTGTTTCTCCTCTGTTGATTTATCAACCTCTCAAGCTTTGAGTTGCAAGTAAATCCTTGAATTTTGTAAAGAAATCTTGGATATTGTCGAAGATTTTTGGATCCAATGTGAGAAGATCCACCTCCAACATGTGTCCCCTCATCTCATCATGTTTTCCAAAGATCCCTTCCAATATTTTCCACGCTTCATTGGGAATCTTACAAGAAGATATGTGAAAAAGGAGATCGAGAGAGATAAGACTGCAAATTGTTCTAAGTGCTTCATCCATGCGATTTAAGTACTTGGATTTTTCTATGGTTGATGTCAGTTATGTATCTGTGTTCATGGTTAACCTATACAACCCTTTGTATCGGAGATGTATGGCTATTTTATCCTTCCATGAAAAATAGTTGTAAGGTGTAAGAATGAATTCTTTTTGGAATTCCATCTTTTCGTTGCCTTCAATCTTTTGTACCTGCAAAAAAATTGGTGTATCTTTTTCTTAGTAGTCCATTGGCTCTAAAACCATGTAAATGTGTTGAGCCTTCACATAATAGATCTAGATAAATATTAATATACACATTTGTAGGGATAATTGGAGAAAGAAGAAGAAGGAGAGAAAGAATGGAAGAATTCTCATTAACTGTTGTGAATAATGAATAATTTACACATGATATACTATGTATATCTTAATGAGTTCAACTTGAGGTGAACCAATGAACCATAGTGGTGGTGTAGAGTGATATGGATATATGCCAGCAGTTATGGGAGTGAAGTTCCACCTATTCTAGTCTCTGAGGCAGTTACGGGAGTGAACTGCCACCTAGTTGAGTTAACTTGTCAACTAGTCTTCAATTAACTGACTGAACAGAGAGTAGTGAGGAGTTAACTAAGGGAATCAAGACTAATGCACCACTTTGGTGATGATACCAAGGCAAGGTTGAATTATCATGGTGATGATCCCAATGCAACATCTAAACTCAACTCAACTAGTCAAAATGAAGTGTTAACTGAAAGAGAATATTCTCCAGGTGGAATATTCTCCCCTAAAATATAGGAGACTAGATAATGACTAATTATGAATAAGAAACAAGGAATGACCTTAGGAAAAACAAATCCTATGTGCGTGTGAAGTAACTCCAACAAAAAATATTGTTAACTACAATACCTATCCTAACGGTAGCGGATCTCAATAAAGATTTCATAGTTTGTGTGGATGAAAGCAAAGAGGGATTAGGAGGTGTGCTAAAACAATATGGACATGTCATCTATTATGAATCACGTAAACTAAAATAACATGAAGGAAATTATGTGACTCGTGATTTAGAATTAGTTGTTGTAATTCATACATTAAAAATGTGGCGACATTATTTAATGGGGAGAAAGTTTTTGTTACGAATTGAAAACAGTGACGTAAAGTATTTGTTCATTCAACTGGATCTCAATGCAAGGCAAGCAAGATGGTTGGGATTTTTAAGTGAGTTTGATTTTTAGGTACTACACATAAAAGGTAAAGAAAACAAAGTTGTAGATGCACTAAGTCATGGGAGTACTAGACTCTATGAAGTAAGTATCAGCAATGCAGAAAATGATACCGAACAGAGAATAAAATATGCAAACAGTAATCGAGAAAATTAAATTAAAACAACAATAGAATTGCAAGGAAATGCTAAAAATCAGAACAAAACATATCTAAGTATAGATAAAAATGGATTGTTAAGGTTCAAAAACGGGTTGTATGTATCTAATTTTGTTGAATTAAGGACATCAATTCTAGATGAACTTCACAAAAAACCATATTGCCATCACCCATCATACCAGAAAATGATAACAACCTCAAGAAAAATAAATTATTAGCCTAACATGAAGAATGAAACAACTAAGTATGTGCCTAAATGTTTAGATTGTCAATAAGTAAAGGATGAACATCAACATCCAATAGGTCTGTTACAACCTCTGCCTATACATGAATGGAAATGGGATATTATCTCGATGGACTTCATCACATATTTTCCTAAGACTCAAAGAAAAAATGACTTGATTATGGTAGTGATGGATAAACTAAGAAAATCTGCACAATTTATACCTTTGAAGTCTACTTACAAAGAGATTAATATCGTTGGAATTTTTGTGAAATAAATTCTTATATTGCATGGAATTCCTCAGATGGTGATTTCCAATGGAGATGTCAAATTTATGTCAAATGTTTGGAAAGAATTGTTTGTAGGTTTGGATACTAACCTGCATTTTAGCATAAGCTACAATCAACAATTGGATGGGAAAACAAAATGAACAAACCAAATTATCGAAGATATGCTACGAATGTACGTAAGGACAAAATCAAACAAGTGGGAGGAGTACCTACACTTAGTTGAGTTTTCTTACAATAATGGTTATCAGGCATCGGCTAAGATGAGTCCTTTCAAAGTATTATATGGAATAAAGTGCATGACCCCGATTAGTTGGGATAATCCAGTTGACAGAATTATGGTGGGACCAGAAATGCTCCATGAAATGGAGAGAATAGTAAAAAGAGTACAACAAAACTTAAAAGAGGCCTAGGACCAACATAAAAGCTATGCAGATTTAAAAGTAAGACATCAAGAATTTCAAATAGGGGAAAATGTATATCTAAAACTGAAAGAAAGAAGGCGTTTTCTAAATCTAGTAAGTTTCTCAAAGTTGGCACCAAGGTTTTTTGGCTCCTTTGATATTTTAACTCGAATCAGATTCGTGGCATATCAACTAGCACTTCCTTTAAATTTAAAATATCATAATGTTTTTCATGTTTCATTACTAAAAAGGTATATTCAGAATCCTACTCACATCATTAATTTCAACATGGTGCAGGTGGAACCAGAATGTGATTTCTAGGAGAAACCTCTCTGCATTTTGTATAGGAAAGAAACAATACTACGGAACAGAGCCATTGCCCAGGTAAAAGTTCAATGGAAGCACTTTAGTCCTCAAGAGGATACTTGGGAATTGGAAGAAGATATGCAGATATATTATCCAACCCTATTCTGAGAGAGGAATGAAAACTGAGAATATTGTTGTACTTAAGGGAGAGAGAATGTAATATCCTCAAATTTTAGAAAATTAAATTCTATGCTGAATTTTGAAATAAATTTTCTTTTTTGCAAAGTTTGGATTTGGAAATTATTTGTCATTTATGGAAAATTTGAATTTGGAATTTTGGTTTATGTAATTAATTATTTGATGATTATTAGTAAAATATTTGACATTCCGAACTGTCCTCTTTTATTGGACACATGTATGAAACAAACTTTTAATAAAATTAATGTTGGAAGACAAATAGAACAACTAGGTTAAAAATAGTTGTCCATGACTCCATGAGTGGGGAATAGGTTTGGGTTACCTCACGGATGTTTTTTACAAGTGGCAGAAGTTGAATTTGGCCACTAGTAGCCCCTAAAAATCAGGGATTTGTAAAGCTGTGAATTTCTAGAAGGAGGAAAAGGAATGAAAGACCTAGGCACAAGAATATATAGAACATATGTTGGAGGAAGGACATTGCTTAGTATGTTGGAGGAATTGATAATAGTTTCGAAGAATTCTCATTAACCGTTGTGAATAATGAATAATTTACACATGATATACTTTGTATATCTCAATGAGTTCGACTTGAGGTAAACCAATACGTCAAAGTGGTGTTCTAGAGTTATCTAGACACACACCAACAGTTACAGGAGTGCACTGCTACCTATTCTAGTCTCTCAGGCAGTTACGGGAGTGAACTGCCACCTATTCTATTCTCTTAGGTAGTTACGAGAGTGAACTGCCACATAGTTGAGTTAACTAGTCAACTAGTCTTGAGTTAATTGACTGAACAGAGAGTAATGAGGAGTTAACTCGGGGAATCAAGTCTAATGCGACACTATGGTGATGATACCAAGGCATGGTCGAATTAGCATGGTGATAATCCCAATACTGCATGGTGATGATCCCAATGAAACATCTAAAGTCAACTCAACTAGTCAAACTGAAGCGTTAACTAAAAGAGAATATTCTCCAAGTGGAATATTCTCCCCTAAAATATAGGAGACTGGATAATGAATAATTATGAATAATGAACTAGGAATGAACTTAGGAAACATAAATCCTATGTCTGTGAAAAGTAACTCCAACACCCTCCCTGAACATCACTATGGTGAAAATAAAGATTGGGTCTTGACAATGAGGCCATGTTAGGTACCCAAGTACAAAACATACTTTGAAAATAAAGTGAGGAAAGAGGGAAAACCTCATGGGAAAACACCCCCCTCAAGGTACAATGTATGTAGAAAGAAGAACTACAATTTCTAGACAAATGTCTCCTTCACTCCGAGACGACCTCGTAGAGAATGAAATTTCTACTTAGTGAAGGTCTTGGTGAAAATGTCTGTCGTCTGTTTTGCTGAAGGACAAAACTTTAATTCGATGATCCCCTTGTCTACTAAGTCCCAGAAGTAGTACATGTGGATGTCAATGTGCTTCATCCACTTCCTCTGAACTGGATCTCTGCAGAACTTCAGAGTGCTTTGGTTGTCACACCAGATGACGATCGATCGATGAAATTGAATGCCCAACTCAGTGAGAAAATGTTGTAGCCACATAGCCTGAATGGCTATGTTAACTATCCCTCTGTACTCTACCTTGACTGAAGATAGAGCAATGGCATCTTTCTTCTTTCTCAACCAACAGATAGGCTCGGAATGAAGACTGAGTGAGTAACCATATGTGTACTTACAATCAATGGTATCGCGAGCCCAGTCAGAATCAATAAACCCAATGAGATCTAATGTAGAGTCTGTTGCATAATGAATCCCAAAGGTGATGGTGCCCTGTACGTATCGAACGATACTCTTTGGAGATTTCTAATGTAGCTCATGTGGATTCTGCATGAACATGGAAACTATGCCAACTTCATATGACAGGTCTGGTCTAGAGTGTGTGAGATACAACAACCTCCCCACTAGTTGTATGTATAGTGTGTTGTCAACTAGTGGAGTCTCCCCGCCATCCTCAAGTTTGACTACTGAGAGGAAAGGATTCGGAGCAGACTTTCAGTCTGTCATGTGAAATCTCTCGAGGAAATCTCGTGCATACTTGGACTGAGACAGTTTGATGCCTAATGCACCCCGACTGATATCGAGTCCTAGTAAGAAGTATAGGAGACTCATTTCCGTCATCAAACACCTGTCATGTAGAATCCTCTTGACTGCAGCAATCACTGAATTCGAGCACTCGATGATCAACAAATCATCGACATACAAAACTAAAAGTAGAAGTGAATCAGTTGTCCTAATCATGTATACATTCCGGTCTGATTTACAATGTACACATTTCTGTGACAACAGGTAGGAGTCCATATTGGCATACCATGCCCTTGGAGCCTGCTTGTGGCCATAAAGTGACTTCTTCAGTCGATAGACCAAAGATGAGTCCTGCATAAATCCTTGGGGCTTCTCCATGTATATATCCTCAAAGAGATCACCATGAAGAAATTCATTCTTTAAGTCCATTTGATGGAATTCCTATCCCTTGGTTGCCACAATGGAAAGGTCCAATTGAATGGAATCCATCTTCGCTACCGGAGCGAAGGTCTCATCATAGTTAATACGATGAACCTATTGAAAGCCTTTGGAAACAAGCCTGGATTTGTATCTGTTGATCTGTCCATCCCCTGTGCTCTTGGTCTTGTAGACCCATATACATCTAACAAGTGTCATCCCATAAGGAAGGGGAACTAGATCCCAAGTATGTTTCTCGAAGAGGGAGTTGTACCCCTCCTACATGGTGGATTCCCAAAAGGCATATCCAGTAGCCTCTCCATAAGAATGTGGATTGAAAGAATGAACCAAGAAAATATGCCTAGAGGGAAATGGTTCAGTGGGAGTGAGTGCAAAAGGAAGCTCCTCAAAATCTGATTCAGTCCTCCTAGTATCGGCTGGATCACCAATGAGATCCCCTGCATCTTGAAGAGTAGTTTGTGCCCACTTGGGCCTCTTCTCTGGATATGCAACTACATATGGATGTTCTGACTCTGCATTTGACTATACTAACTCTGAATCTGAATCATGTGAGTCCTATGAATAAGAACTCATGTCTTAAGAAGAGTCAGCATGTGTAGGTCATCATCTCAAATAGGTGGAAGAGTAAAGGTGTTTGCATCCGACTGCTGATGTACATGAGAGACACTTTCCGCTAATTGGACCTTACACTCAATGATGACCCAATTCTAGGAAAGATCAATAAGATGATATCCCTTCACATAATCACAGTATGAAAAAAAAAATCAATCAGTGCTCTATGGATCAAGTGCCTTCCTCTTTTCAGAGGGAATCTGGGGCCATGCACGTGAACCAAAAATGCAAAAGTGGGTCACTTCCGGTTTGAGGCCGCTCCAAGCCTCGTATGGGGTCTTATCCTTGAGAAATCTATGAGGAGATATGTTTTGGATGTATGTTTCACATTTAATTGCTTCAACCCATAGTCTCTATGGTAGTGAATTTGCATGTAGTATGCAAGAATCCATCTACTTTACAGATCCGTTTTTCCACTCAATAACTTCTTTTTGCTCCAGAGTATAGGGAATTGTATGTTGCAACTGAATCCCTGCCTCATGGAAAATATTATGGATCTCATGATTTACATACTCTCTCCTATTATCAGTTGGGAGGACTTTGATCTTCTTTCCAGACTGTGTCTCAACCAAGGCTTCGAAATCTTTCAGGCGTTGAAAGACCTCATATTTTTGCCTGAGAAAGTTGATCCAAGTAAAATGTGAGAAATCATAAAAAAAATGAGAACAAACCTCACTTTTTTGATCGATGGATGTGGAAAAGGACCCATCAGGTCACTGTGGATCAGATCTAAAGGTGTGTAAGCTCGTTCATACTTTCCTTTGTCGAATTTCTCTTGAGGGTGTTTTCCAAGAACACATCCCTCACATACTCCCTTAGAGAAATGGATGTCTGGTAGACCATCAACTAATTTTTTCTTGCTAATATGTTGCATGTATATGAAATTCAAATGTCCAAACCTTTTGTTCCATATCCTACTACATTCATCAACATGAGTAAGCAATAAAGAAGAATCAAGTTCAATGAATTCAGAAAAAGTATACAATCTAGGCTGATGATTTACCTCACCGGTAGAAACTCTGGAGTTGATTTGCATGTCGTATATTTCCAAGGAATTTGGTGTGAATATGACTTTCTTTCCGGTGCCAGAATTCTTCATATTATACATGGAGAGAAGGTTTACAGAAATCTTGGGAGCATGCAACACATTCTCGAAGCTTCTGTTGGTGAGTTCAATCCTTCCTTTTCTGGTGACTTCGACAAAAGAGTTGTCCCGCATCAGAATAGGAGGACCTTTGCATGCATCCAATGAATAATATACTACTTCTTAGTCATCCATGTGATGTGATGCTCCTGAATCTATGATCCAAGCATTGGGAGAGGAGTTGATGGAAATCAAGGTATGGCTAGAATTGCCTTTCTTGGAATTTGGATCTTCTGGCTTCTTCTTCTTTGAACCCTCAGGGATGCAATCTCCAAGGTTTTTTTTCTAAAGTATTTGAGGCATCATATCTATTTGTTTTTGCATGCATGCGGATTCCGAGTGGAATCCTTTGTGATAGTATGTGCATTTCTCACCTTTTCTGCTTCGGATCTAGAGGCATCGGAGAAGGGTTTTGTGTACCATTCCTTCTTCATATGTGCATGAGATTTTTGCTTATCTTTATCTTTGTATTTCTGATATTTGTGTCTGCCATCATGCACAACGATTTCATGTGCCCTTCGTCCTTTTATTGTGCACATGTTGATGATCTTGGTTTGCTCTTGTGTCAGGGATTCGATAAAGTCCTCAAGAGAAAGAATCTTCTAGGTGGCTCCAGAGGAAAATATGATAGTATAGAATGTGGATACGAATACGAATAATTCAGGTGCAATCTTGGAGAGAATGTTGAGAACCATTTGTTTCTCCTCTGTTGATTTATCAACCTCGCAAGCTTTAAGTTGCAACAGTAAATCCTTGAATTTTGTAAAGAAATCTTGGATATTGTCGAAGATTTTTGGATCCAATGTGAGAAGATCCACCTCCAACATGTGTCCCCTCATCTCATCATGTTTTCCAAAGATCCCTTCCAAGATTTTCCATGCTTCATTGGGAGTCTTACAAGAAGATATGTGAAAAAGGAGATCGAGAGAGATAAGACTGCAAATTGTTCTGAGTGCTTCATGCATGCGATTTAAGTACTTGGATTTTTCTATGGTTGATGTCAGTTTTGTATATGTATTCATGGTTAAGCTATACAACCCTCTATATCGGAGATGTATGGCTATTTTCTCCTTCCATGCAAAATAGTTGTAAGGTGTAAGAATGAATTCTTTTTGGAATTCCATCTTTCCGTTGCCTTCAATCTTTTGTACCTGCAAAAAAAATGGTGTATCTTTTTCTTAGTAGTCCATTGGCTCTAAAACCATGTAAATGTGTTGATCCTACATAGAATAGATCTAGATAAATATTAATACACACATTTTCAGGGAGAATTGGAGAAAGAAGAAGAAGGAGAGAAAGAATGGAAGAATTCTCATTAATTGTTGTGAATAATGAATAATTTACACATTCTATACTATTGAGGTGAACCAATGAGCCATAGTGGTGGTGTAGAGTGATATGGACATACGTCAACAGTTACGAGAGTGAAATTCCACCTATTCTAGTCTCTAAGGCAGTTACGGGAGTGAACTGCCACCTAGTTGAGTTAACTTGTCAACTAGTCTTCAATTAACTGACTGAACAGAGAGTAGTGAGGAGTTAACTAAGGGAGTCAAGGCTAATGCACCACTCTGGTGATGATACCAAGGCAAGGTGTAATTATCATGGTGATGATCCCAATGCAACATCTAAACTCAACTCAACTAGTCAAAATGAAGTGTTAAATGAAAGAGAATATTCTCCCCTAAAATATAGGAGACTAGATAATGACTAATTATGAATAATAAACAAGGAATGACCTTAGGAAAAACAAATCCTATGTGTGTGTGAAGTAACTCCAACAAAAAAAAATGTTAACTACAACACCTATCCTAATGGTAGCGGATCTCAATAAAGATTTCATAGTTTGTGTGGATGAAAGCAAAGAGGGATTAGGAGGTGTGCTAACACAATATGGACATGTCATATGTTATGAATCACATAAACTAAAATAACATGAAGGAAATTATGCGACTCACGATTTAGAATTAGTTGTTTTATTTCATACATTAAAAATGTGGCGACATTATTTAATGCAGAGAAAGTTTTTGTTACGAATTGAAAACAGTGGTGTAAAGTATTTGTTCATTCAACTGGATCTCAATGCAAGGCAAGCAAGATGGTTGGGCTTTTTAAGTGAGTTTGATTTTTAGGTACTACACATAAAAGGTAAAGAAAACAAAGTTGTAGATGCACTAAGTCATGGGAGTACTAGACTCTATGAAGTAAGTATTAGCAAAGCAGAAAATGATACCGAACAAAGAATAAAATATGCAAATAGTAATCGAGAAAATTAAATTAAAAAAACAATAGAATTGCAAGGAAATGCAAAAAATCAAAACAGAACATGTCTAAGTATAGATAAAAATGGATTGTTAAGGTTCAAAAAATGGTTGTATGTATCTAATTTTGTTGAATTAAGGACATCAATTCTAGACGAACTTCACAAACAACCATATTGCCATCACCCATCATACCAGAAAATGATAACAATCTAAAGAAAAAGAAATTATTGGCCTAACATGAAGAATGAAACAACTAAGTATGTGCCTAAATGTTTAGATTGTCAATAAGTAAAGGATGAACATCAACATCCAATAGGTCTGTTACAACCTCTTCCTATACATGAATGGAAATGGGATATTATCTCGATGGACTTCATCACATATTTTCCTAAGACTCAAAGAAAAAATGACTTGATTATGGTAGTGATCGATAAACTAAGAAAATCTGCACAATTTATACCTTTGAAGTCTACTTACAAAGAGATTAATATCGTTGGAATTTTTGTGAAATAAATTCTTATATTGCATGGAATTCCTAATATGGTGATTTCCAATGGAGATGTCAAATTTATGTCAAATTTTTGGAAATAATTGTTTGCAGGTTTGGATACTAACCTGCATTTTACCATAAGCTACAATCAACAATTGGATGGGAAAAAAAATGAACAAACCAAATTATCGAAGATATGCTACGAATGTACGTAAGGACAAAGTCAAACAAGTGGGAGGAGTACCCAACTTAGTTGATTTTTCTTACAATAATGGTTATCAGGCATCGCTAAGATGATTCCTTTCAAATTATTATATGGAATAAAGTGCATGAGCTCGATTAGTTGGGATAATCCAGTTGACAGAATTATGGTGGGACCAGAAATGCTCCATGAAATGGAGAGAATGGTAAAAAGAGTACAACAAAACATAAAAGAGGCCTAGGACCAACATAAAAGCTATGCAGATTTAAAAGTAAGACATCAAGAATTTCAAATAGGGGAACATGTATATCTAAAACTGAAAGAAAGAAGGCGTTTTCTAAAGCTAGTAAGTTTCTCAAAGTTGGCACCAAGGTTTTTTGGCCCCTTTGATATTTTAACTCGAATCAGATTTGTGGCATATCAACTAGCACTTCCTTTAAATTTAAAATATCATAATGTTTTTCATGTTTCATTACTAAAAAGGTATATTCAGGATCCTACTCACATCATTAATTTCAACATGGTGCAGGTGGAACCAGAATGCGATTTCTAGGAGAAACCTCTCTGCATTTTGTATAGGAAAGAAACAATACTATGGAACAGAGCCATTGCCCAGGTAAAAGTTCAATGGAAGAACTTTAGTCCTCAAGAGGCTACTTGGGAATTGGAAGAAGATATGCAGAAATATTATCCAACCCTATTCTGAGAGAGGAATGAAAACTGAGAACATTGTTGTACTTAAGGGAGAGAGAATGTAATATCCTCAAATTTTAGAAAATTAAATTCTATGTTGAATTTTGAAATAAATTTTCTTTTTTGCAAAGTTTGGATTTGGAAATTATTTGTCATTTATGGAAAATTTGAATTTGGAATTTTGGTTTATGTAATTAATTATTTGATGATTATTAGTAAAATATTTGACATTCCGAACTGTCCTCTTTTATTGGACACATGTATGAGACAAACTGTTAATAAAATTAATGTTGGAAGACAAATAGAACAACTATTTTAAAAATAGTTGTCCATGACTCCATGAGTGGGGAACAGGTTTGGGTTACCTCAGGGATGTTTTTTACAAGTGGCAGAAGTTGAATTTGGCCACTAGTAGCCCCTAAAAATCAAGGATTTGTAACGCTGTGAATTTCTAGAAGGAGGAAAAGGAATGAAAGACCTAGGCACAAGAATATATACAACATATGTTAGAGGAAGGACGTTGCTTAGTATGTTGGAGGAATTGATAATTGTTTGTTGTTATGAGCATTGCTACAGTGAGGAAAATATTTTTTTGATTTGTTGATGGTGACTATAGCTAAGGAGGATAATTCAATTTGACCTTATGGACTCATGGTCAGGATAGGGTGTGATCATGACAAGTGATTTTCATTGTTCTGTTCTACGGTTGGGTGGAACGTGGTTGTTCCCTTTGTTTCCCACCATCATCATTTCTAGATATGTATTTTCAGTTGTGTATTAAAATTGGTAATATGATAATGTTGTTTAGTAATTATGCAGTTGTTGACATATCTTTGTTATTTCATTGTTTAGACCTATTAGTTGATATTGTTTCCAATTTGTAAGTATTGTGGTAGTATGTTTTAATAGTATAGTTGTATATATATGTGAATACAGACATATATAAACATCAACAATACTACTGTATATTTGTTGTTGCTATGATGAACAAAAGAATAAGAGTTTCAATATAATATGTTATTAACAATGTGGTTATATATATATATATATATATATGAATATAGATATAAATATATAAGCGTAAAAAAAACTACTTTATAATTGTTGTTGTTATGTCAAATAAAATAATAACAGTCCCATTATATGTTTTTTTAAATATGAAATAAGGATGCATGATACTGTAGAGTACAGGTCATTTGACAAAATTGACACACATATTTATTACCATCAATAGTTCAAAGTTACAGTGTAGTTCCTCAAATACCATGACTCCTTATCTAGTCGAAACATAATTTTAAATGGATTACACAAAAAAAATTGCGAGTTCTCGCAAGGACTGGTGGAAGAATATGGAACCCGAATACCTTTTGTAAATATTCTCAGTACTTTGCCAAGTGATTGGGGTGCCTACCAAACCTATAACAAGAAGACACATGATTTTAGTAAAGTACTAATATACAAAATTATTAAATATGCATCAAATTAAAGAATTAAAGTTACTTAACTTGGGTTTCAATGTTGATTTGGAGCATCCTCGCTGACTTGAGGATCCATCAATCCAAGACAGAGAAGGTGAGTGGGTTTTTTTTTCACCTGATGGGTTCCCTCACATGACAAAAAGGGACCCATCATCAAAGTATATGCTTGTCAACTTATTATTAATTGCGCAAATAGAAAAACATAAGCAACTAAGAACAAAGATGTTGATATCTTGTAGGATCGAAGATAGACAATGTAAAAGGGATGCCACAGAAAAATATTAAATGAGTTAAAATAACTGGAAAATATTACTTTGGAAAAAAAATTCCACTCTCGATAGGGGTTTGAAACTATTGTGGATGTAATTTACTTTAATCACAGTTACATTATACATAGACCATGCTAATTTTTTAAACAAGCTACATAATGTGCAGACATAAGTGATACCTAGGGAAAATGCAAATCGCGAGCATAAAACATAGACAAAGAATTACTATTGATAATATTGACAATCATTTGAATCATATTGTTAAATAAGCCTTGAATTGGAAAGCTTGGAAGGTGATCTATTTATGTGAAGAAATTTTAAGGGAAAAGCCTTTATTAAAAAGAAACGAAAATCTAAGCATTGATTTAAATACACAAGAGATCCTTGTAGGTTCGAATAGGGTCATCACATGCAAAATTATCTCAGAATTATAAATGAGTTAAATCATACAGTTGAACCATTATTGAAAGGGTCAAGACGAAAATAGCCATGGGTACCCACATATAGTGAGTAAGCTTCCTTCTTGGCACAAACTTTCCTTAATCACAATTTGGACGTAATAAACATTGTTTCATGAATAGGGGTCTCCCACCTTACCTTTTGATTTTATAAAGTAATAACATGAATTTTATACACAGTAAAAGTAACAAAATCTCGAGACGTATTCATGAATACTTGAACACTATAAATGAATCATGTATGTGACGCTTTAACTACTTTTAAAATTGAACTTTACCCATGTCCCGAGGGTTTCAGTGCCCCTTACATAGTAACTCCTGACGAGATTTGTGGGTTCTTTTACACTATGTAATCAAGGACATCCCGCAAGTGTAAAATATTTCATAAATATATCATGGAGCAGTGATATTACAAGATATGATCCACAAATATTAAATCCCATAGATATTTAAACGATGCATTAGATGAAGGTTAAAAATTACAAAGTAATGACTTACCCGATGCAATAGACGGAGAGAAAAACCCATAAATAAATAACTTATAGATATCATTTCCACAAATATTTACACGATTGCAATAGATGGAGGGTAAAACCCACAAGGAAATAATACCCAGAGATTATTTCTATAGAGAATCACATGACGCTTAGTTGAAGGAAAACCCACAAATAAATGGATACAAAGAGATTATTTCCACAGAGGGGTACACAATATTCAGACATGGGATAAAATCACAAGGAGTAATTATACTTAGAGACCACTCTTACCATAAAATGCATGATGCATGAGCAGAGGATGGAACCCACGGAAGGTTTACCACATTTATATTTCCAAGCAAAAAAACACTCTTAAAGGAATACTCACTATATAAATGGAGGAACTCACACATAGAGAGTATAATGTAGTTAAGCTACAGATATCTCCTTTCCATAGAGAATCATATACTTTCCATGAGAAAGTGAAAGTATTTTCAAAGTATATTATACAAGAGTCTAGTCTCCGTAAGGAGGGATTCATCGAGCATAAAAGCATGAGAACAACACTTCACCATAAAACATTACTTCTAATTAAACAATCATAATGGGACAGTAAGTTAATTACTATGTAGGGTCAAATGTTAGTTCCATTTTTTGAGTGCTCCATGAGAACAAATACCATCTCCAGGGTGGAATACCCTAAGAGGGCCGAGAGATAACACCAGTTGCAAAGAGTAAATAGGAAGAGGACCAAATGCAATAGACTTATGAGAAAGGGTGTAATGGCATATAGAACCCGAGAGGGCTGGGAAGAGTCTTGGGTACACCACCCCACTCATGTCCATGTGAATCATCTGAAATGTCAAGCCCACAGTGGGTATCTCACTACAGTGATAGGTCTAGAGGGAATGAGGCTGGTCAATCTGACATTAATTAGCTTGTCTGGATTAAATGCCAAGACTGAACCAACCTAGGTTTAGACCAACCTGTCGTCCACCTGAACCATTACTCAATCATGTAAGTACTGGAGTGTAAAGGTAACCAAAAGGTTCGGCGTGTTAAATGTGCATGGGTAACGTCCTACATAAATACCATTAGATATATTATGTCACCCATAAACGTATACTTTGGTATGTTATTATGGTAAGTATAGAAATTTTTTCACCCTAGAATGAAGGCTTAGTCTATGTTGGCTATGTCTCCTAGTCAACTAGGGACATAACACCATAGTCACTTATATTCATGATGACCTTACTTAAGTAAAACTACTTAATTATTATCTTAGAGTTATAACTCTTGATAGGGTTAGCATTGGTATGTTGACGGGCAAATTTGACTTGCCGTCAACTGGAAGAATAGATCTGCTCCGTGGTTGTCTAAATAACCCAAGTTGTTTGGTGTAACCTATTCTAATGAGTTTAATGGCTCCATTGGTCAACTAAATTCCTAAAAATAATAAAAGAAATGAAACTAATCTAAATTCTATGATTCTAACAAATGATATATTACTGACTTATGTTTATTAAAAAGAAATGTGAATATAAACAATATATATACAGGTTACAAGGTTTGCATGAAATCTTGCGAAAATGATTGTTTGATAAGGTTTCTGAATCAAATATGAACAACTTTTTTTTTTTTTTTTAATATATTAAACAAATAAATACTAAATGAATATGATTGAAAGAGTGACACAAAAACAGTCAAAGCTAATTAATGCAATCAATGCTTCATTCATAAACAATTCTAAATACAAGAAAATAATGCATCTACTAACCTCTAATTGATCAGTCAACTGAGTTTATCTTCCTGTGTTGTATGATCTCATTCTTGTATTGTTGTTAAGGGAAACCTATAACAAAACAATACTAGCACTTCCAAAATACATTCAAAGAAGTATTTGATATTGGAGTAAATTAATAACAACATAAAGACATTTAATTAAAGATATTGTGATCTTAGGATGATCAATATTTAAGAATGATAGAAAACTCATATCTGAATATTGATATTATCCAACATTTAACATTAAGAAGCTTCAAGTTAATGGAGAAGAGAAAAATATTAATTTTGGTTTTTACAAAATCAAACAAATCATAGATAAAAAAATAAATTTAATTATTATTTTTATTTTGAAATGGGATACAAAATGAAAAAAAAAATAAAAATTAATTAATATCACCGAATGATTTTATGAAAATGAGAAATAAACCAAGATATTATTGTATGAAGTATTGAACCCATTATTCAAAATAGTCAAACTTGATAATGAGCAAAAGAAAGAACACATAATCATAATTTAAACGAAAGTAAAGAGTTGATAAAAATTAACGTTTTTGTTTAAATTGAGATTTCTATGCTCGTTTCTAAAGTTTGACATATACTCTTGTAATGAATGTCTCATACTATATTGAATGTCTTAATTTTGTCTCAAAGCAAGCCAATGTATGGAACTATTTGAAAATGTTGATTATGTAGCTCATTATAATTATCAAGATTCTAATGGAGGCCCTTTAAATTTTATAAAAAATTAGAGGGAGTTGTTGGGGCCCAACAAATGAAGACTTACTGGGTGAAGCAGTTATCTCTGATCTGGTAAGATTTCATCTTAGGAAGAAAATAATAAGACTGCTAAAAGGATTTAAGCTCCCTAAAATAAATTCACTTTGAGATCATATGGTATTAGGATAAGCTCAATGTTATAACCATACAATAGAATTTTCTTTGCAAGGGATTATACATTGAAATAATGTCTTAATAAAAGAGTCACAATGTTTATAAAAGAAGTTCAATATTGTTGACAAAGCCACTGCTGCCAGCAGACGTCCATAGCCTCGACAAGGATGTCACTTAACCCACTCAAATTATTTAATCCCATCCAATAGTTGTATCCACATGATGTATACTTCCATGAAATTTTATTTAAAAACATATACCTGCTACCTCTCGACCCGACATTGCTTCATTGCCAGTAGGCCTGTTCAGTACCCCAACGAAGTTGTCTTGGTATCATGTGTGCATTTACCTGCTGCCAGCGAGCCTGTTCAGTACCTCGACGGGTTTCCACACACTTCCCACACATAAGTGCTTTCAACCCTCTTATGACACCATTATATAGTAATACAATTATAGATTTATCGATGACAAAGAGAGTGGGGTGATATTGGAGATTAATTGCAATACAATTGAATAGTTGATCAAGTTATTTAATTTTTTTCAAAACTGGAAGTTTTATCATGGTTTAGAGATTTTAGATTTCCTTTAAGAAATCGTCTAAAGAATGGGGAAGAACTTAAAAGTGATTCCTTAAGAATATGGACTGTGTAAAAAGTTTAAAGATCATCGTAATTCTCAAATATTTAAACCATATCTATGGTGTAATACTTTGGCAAAGACAATCTGAGGACAAAATCAAAGTGACAATTGACTTAAAAATCAATTCTCTGAGCTATATCTTAATATCGGAACCTCTTTTAAATATTTCAATTTGCTTGAAAAACACAAGTCTTAAAATAAATTCTTCATTTGACAATAACTTTTTTATCAGAAATATATTGATTCAAAAAGAAAGATAAGAAGAAAAAGCATTCAAAGTAATCAAAGAAAACAAGAAACACACAACAAACCAGATCAAATTTTATAAATGGGATTCAAAATCAGATTTACACAAAATCAAAACAACAAAAGAAAATTTTTCAGGAAACGATTTTGGCCAAAGATAAAATTGAGATTTTGGATCCACTAACATCTTACTGTAAAATAAATGAATAATTAAATCATATAAAATATCATGTGCAAGCAAGTTCTTTTCTTTAGATAGTGATGCATGAGATGGTACTTTGACCAAGCATTATTATTAGAAATAAAAGAGACTAAAAGAAAATAGAAAACTCCTTATTAAAATGAGTGCAGTCCTACTCATGGCACCTTGGGTCAGGGTTGAATTGATAGTTCAAATTTACTTATCTCTTTACTTTCCATTTAAAATTTTCATGATGATACTGCGTTTTTGAAAATAAATGTTCAATGAAAAGTAGAGAGAGAAAAATTTAAAGTGGACTTCCCTGACAACATTCATATTATGGTTCTCTTGATGTACCCACTTGTGTTCATAAATGCATTATTACACAAAGAAATATTAAGAAATAAAACTAAGGGAAACCTACTCCTAAACCTACTCTAAACTACTAAATAGATTAAAATGCTAAGTAAAATCGTATTTCCAATGTAGCCACAAGAGCATCTTCAATCCTGCAAGGTATAAAAAGTGAAAAATCAGAATAAAAGAATGTAGTATTTGCAGATACAAAAGAAATATGTCATTCTTACCTCCTATATATTCTTTTGAAAACAAAACAAGCATGACCTTACCATTTTTTTGAAACTTCCTGATGTATGAATCCTCCAACCATTCTACAATCTGGTCATGATATGAGTCATAATGGCATGTAAGAGTGTAAGTAAGAATGGAAAACTTGTCAATATGATGGGGACCTGACATAACCATCAACCAAGGCCAAAGTGCCCCATCCTCCTAACAATTCTCCAAGTGTTCATCAATTTCTTCACATGGAGGATTTGAAAAAATCATGTAATGCTTACTTCCTAGATATTTAGATAGAAACAAAGAAAGCACAACTTTATTTCTATTATGAATATTTTTTAGATACAAATCTTCAAGACATTCTAAGATCATGTCATAAAAATTAGGATGCAAACTATGACTTTGATGAAATGGATATATCAATGGGGAACAAATCATAAGAGGATTCATGACATCAATTAGATTATTTTTTTGAATGCTTCATTTGATGATATTGATCATTTCAAAATGTGAAGCATAAACATTAAAATTCAAACTAATCAAAGAACGAATATGCAATGTAGAATATTTGATTTCCATAAGAATAAGTGTATTGTCTTTTTCAACAATAAATCGTGTAAAATCATCTTGCAACATGTCATTTTTCCATGTGAATGATGAAAGTGAAAGACCATCAAATCCAACTTCATAGACGTTATGTTTGGAATTAATTTCACCAAATTTTGGCATATTGAAAATATTTCATTGTGAGGGCAAAGTGTAAGATATTGTGGGTAAATTATCAAGTCCACCAGAACCTAAGAAGATATTGGGATATAAAGAGTAAAATGAATTAGAAATGAGCACATGAAAAGAATATCTTGAGCTATGATATTTAACAATGGTATTCTCAAGACATTCATCTTTACTTTCCTTAAAACTTTCACTTTGTTTTGGTGATAAATTCTTCAACATAATATGATCATCTAAATTAGTCTCTTGTATGATAGATAATTCAAAACTTTCACGACAAACATCTAATCTTTATTGTCGATAAGGTATGATTTGTAGATGAGGTTTTAAGGTTTCTTCTTCCAATTGCAGATCTACATCTCTAATCAGTTTCATTGGAATGTTAAAATGATTAAGATCGTTTTCGTCACCTAAGTTTTCTTCAATAACTAAATTTAAGTATTGATTAGAGAAAGAGTTAGACGAATATGGACATTCACCTTGACCCAACATCAAATATTCTTCCACAATGGTCAAGGACTGATGATACAATGATTCAGAGGAAAAACCAATTTGATTGTTAGTAAGAACATTTTTAATAGATTCTACCTCCCTTGTTTGTTCAAAATTTTCGGATGGATTCTGTCCATCCTCTGAAAAAAATTATTCTCGCAATTGAGTGGTAGGATTTGCAACCGATTCACCATTATCTATTGAATTTGATTGGATGAAAGGGATGCAAGCATTATAGAGAAGATTTAGTACAAATGACATGTCATCAAGATTAAATTTACAGAGAACATGATGGATTCTTGTTAAAAAGTCTTATGGAGATGAATTGTCATTGATTAGTAAAGTCTGAAATTCTTCACATAATTGATTGTAATCATAGTTTTCAAAAGCATCTAAAAATTTAACTACAAACTGAAACCAATCAATAATGTGATATGTTGGAAAAGACTCAAACGAATGTTTAATCCGACCCTTGAAAGTAAAAGAAAACAATCTGCACAAAATCTTTAAATCAGAAATATCATGCTTGATGCATTTACACCAAAACTTGTTAATATGTTCTTTTGTAGATACATTTCCCCCACCATCAAAGGTGAGTTTGGACAAGAGAGAGAATGTCTTGTTGGGAATATCAGGTAATGAGAAGTGGAAAGCATGTTCCAACATAGTGATTTGGTGAGCCATGAGAAATTAATTAAATTCGAAACAAAGACTCATATAAGGCTAGCTTGTCAGTCTGGACTACCTTCTAGTGCATTTCAACATGACACAAGAGAAAAATTTATAAATATGGAATTATGACAGGTTGAGGGGTAAAACATTTAATCATTAAATTTACCTACGCCCTCCTTCCAACGCCATTTGTTGATGGGCAAGTTTGAATTGACTTCAATTGGAAGAATAGATCCAGTCTGGGGTTGTCTAAATAACCCAAGCCATTTGGTGTAACCTATTCTGACGGGTTTAATGGCTCCGTTGGAAAACTAAAGTCCTAAAAATAGTAAAATAAATGAAACTAATATAAAATCTATGATTCTAAAAAATGATATATTACTGACTTATGTTTATTAAAAAGAAATGTGAATATAAACAATATATATACAAGTTACAAGGTTTGCATGAAATCTTGCGAAAATGATATCAAACAAATATTTATGAATCAAATCTGAACAACACTTCTTTTTCGTTTTTTTTTAAAGATATTAAACAAATAAATACTAAATGAATACGATTGAATACGTGACACAAAAACAATCAAAGCTAATTAATGTAATCATTGTTTCATTCATACACAATTCTAAATAAAAGAAAAGAATGCATCTACTAACCTCTAACTGATCAGTCAAATGAGTTTATCTTCCTTTGTTATATGATCTCCTACCTATACTATTGTTAAGGGAAACCTATAACAGAACAATACTAGCACTTCCATAATACATTCAAAGAAGTATTTGATATTGGAGTAAATTAATAACAACAGAAAGACATATAATTAAAAATCTTGTGATCTTAGGATGATCAATAATTAAGAATGAGAGAAAACTCATATCTGAATATTGACGTTATCCAAGATTTAACATTAAGAACAAATTCAAAAATGATTAAATTATAGATAAATCACACATAAAAAATGGAATAAGAAATTATGGACAGCATATAACATTTTACAGTATGAAAACACCATATGATGACAAGTTAAAGCTAAAATCAACCATAATAACATTCTCATAATACAACAGTAATGAAAGAACAAAATGGATTAAACATCAAACCGGTCTAAAGACAAAGATGAATTGATTTCCCATATTCTTTCTCAAAATCACATGCCCAGATTGTAGTCATGGAAGAATTTTTAAGATAATAGACTCTTAAAGATAAAAAAAAAATGAATTAATACATAAATGATAGCAATTAACCATGCATTGATAAAATAGACTAAAGCTAATTTAAATCAATGCATAATCAATTAGTCAAAGAATATGAAGATATTATAATGAAAATAAAACCATTTTACTCACAAGACAGAAGCCATTAAGCAATCTGGAATTTAATATTCTTCTTCGGAAATACTCGTCCATTCTTCCAAAATTCCAACCATCTGTTACTCCATTTGAAAAGAAGAAAATCTTACAAAATAAATAATATACAAAATAGAAAGGATAAAAATCCGTCTCTCCAATTCTTGGATCTCTATGGCTTTGAACTTTCTCATATATTTATACAATGAGTGAACAGTCTGGGCGTCACTAATAATTTTCTCCACCTGAAATTTGTCTCATAAAGAGACATAAAAATCTCTCCAATCATGCATTGTTTTGGGCAAATTTCTACGTGGAAGGTAAATGGGTCCATTTGGGAAATGGGTTTTCAACCGTTTCTTACAATTCCTCACGGTTTAGCTGCAATCAGTCCTACACAATTGCCTATCTCATCTTGATGCCTTTCCAAATTTTATGTGTTGTTGCTCATAAAATTATTTGTAGCAATCCAATATTATTTTTGGATCAATCATATTGAATGTATTTGGATAAAAAAATCAAACCATGATCAAATCCGTATCAAATATTTGATAATAGAAACCTCTGAAACAAAAAGAAACCTAAATTAATAACCTAAAAATTGTGAATAAAACAAAATCTAGAACAATAAAATCAAAAATGAATTTAAACTAACTATAAGTTCTAAAAAAACATTGTTTATAATTTCCTTTCAAATATGATCTTAAAATTCTAAAAGCTTCAAGTTAATGGAGAAGAGAAAAATATTAATTTTGGTTTTTTACAAAATCAAACAAATCATAGATAATTCTTTTTTTTTTAATTATTACTTTTATTTTGAAATGAGATGCAAAATGAAAAAAAGAATTTAATTAATTAATATCACCAAATGATTTTATGAAAATGAGAAATCAACCAAGATATTATTTTATGAATTATTGAACCCATTATTCAAAATAGTCAAACTTGCTAATGAGCAAAAGAAAAAGAACATAATCATAATTTAAACGAAAGTAAACAGTTGATAAAAATTAGCATTCTTATTTAAATTGAGATTTCTATGCTCGTTTCTAAATTTTGACATATACTTTTGTAATGAATGTCTCATACTATAGAGAATGTCTTAAGTTTGTCTCAAAGCAAGCCAAGGTATGGAACTATTTAAAAAGGTTGAATTTGTACCTCATTATAATTATAAATATTCTAATGGGAACCCTTTAAATTTTGTAAAAAAATAAGGGGGGTTGTTGGGGCCCAACAGGGTATAATATGACCTCGTTTAGGTGAAATAGATCAATGTAATAGGAACTTTTGATTTCTAGTTAACCTTTAAAATGTGGTCGAATGTGATAAATTCAAGTACTTTACAAGGTTATATTAGATTAAGATTAATATAATGAAAGTAACATGACATTATAGAAATAGTAAGTTTGATTGGACATTAAACTTCACAGTGACTAGAATTTTTGAAAGAGATATTCTTGTGTCACAAAGGTTAAGTGAATTATTAAATGTTATTTACTGATCATTATAAAAAAAAAATATTTAGTGATTTATGGGGTATATTACATATGGTATCATAGTTGTAGGTTACAACACTTGGACCTCACGAAAGCACCATAATTTCATTTTGTTTCCTTGAATAAAATCTAACAAACACATTTATTGTTACAAACAAAAACCAATTGTCTCTTGTGAAAATGTCATCACATAATGAAGAAGGAGACATACCTGAAGGGAATCCAAACCAGGAACCTCCAAGAGACCTAGAACATAATAGTGAAGGAAGTTTATTTACTCAAGTCTTGAAAACGATGCGAAATCTCATTATGGAATTACAAAGATTTAAAGAAGATAACGAAAAGATGAAGAAAGCACATGAACATCAGTTATAAATAAATGAAATGTTTCTACGTATTATAGTAACAAATAAAAGTACAAAGGAAAATGAAAAAGAGGAAGAGGTCAGAAAAAATTCCTCTAAGAATTGTGGTCATGAAACAAAAAAATTGAATAGTTCTTCTGAAGACACGCACATGACAGAAAACAAAGCATCTATAGAAAGAAAAAGAAAACAAGTAGATCACCTAGAAGGTGAATTTAATAAAATAAAACCTTCCACCTTTCATGGAGAATCAAATACTGTTGACGAGGTTGAAGCATGGTTACTAGATATAAAGAAATACTTCCAGATTTATAATTACTATAGTAATATGAAAGTCAGAATGACCATTTACAACTTAAAAGGAAAAGCTAGTATTTGGTGGAAAGGCCTTAAATTAGCCAAGAGATTGAAATAAAAATGAATGGAATGGTCACAATTTAAAAAGTATTTCAAGAAGAAGTACGTATCATAAATTTATTACGAAAGAAAAACTAAGGAATTTTACGAGTTGTGACTAGGAAAAATGGACATGGATGATCTGATAAATAAATTTGTAGATCTGTTGAGATTTGTACCAAACATAACAAAAGACAAGGTAAAGATGAAAAGTTTCTTGATATGTATACCACAGTCATATAAGGACATAATTGAATTAGACAATCCCAATTCTTTAAATGATTTTTTTATATGGGGCTCAGATGTGCCATGATCAGTACAAACAAAGATTTGAAATTCCCAAGGCATGGAAACACAAGAAACATGACAGAATGAATCAACATAGGAAAGGATTCTATCCATCCCCTTTTCGTAATATGGAGAAAGGTATCCAAAAGAAGGATTATCATTCAAATACACATAATTCCCAAGGGGGAAATAGACCATTTAACGTGGGGGTCAAGAAGGTTGGGGACAGTCCGAGAGAACCATTGAAGTGTTGGGAGTGTGGAGGACCCCACTTAACGAGAAATTGTCCATTCTTAAATCCCACAGCAATAACTTCAGCCAATAACCTTGAAGAAGATTCAATGGTTGGAGATATTGGTAGAAGCATTCATGCAATCAATGTAGCTTCGGATGGACGACAAGAAGATCATCAATCCATTATTATGGAAGTTGAAGGTAAAATTCATAACCACAATGCCTCTATACTAATTGACCCAGGAGCTAGTTTGAGTTATATTACTCCAACTTTATTTGAATTGAAAAAGTTAAAGAAGGTAAAGCATGTTAAGTCATGGTTAGTACAGTTAGCAACAAGGACCAAAAGAAAGGTGACATATTTTGTTTATGATTGTGAAATAATCATAGATGATCAAAGTACAAAGTTAAATATGAACATATTACCTTTGCAGTCTTACGATTTGATCATTGGAATGGACTGGTTAGAGAAACAAAAATTTATATTAAATTGTTACGAAAATTCATTTGTGTACATAGATGAAAATAACACAGCTAGAATGGTAGAAGGAATCAGAAAACCATTTTTTTTCAGGAAATTATTAGTGATTTAATTTTAAAAATGTATGAATAAAGGTTTCCAAATTTATGTTGTACAAGTAACTAACCCCCCAACGGAAGAAATAAAACCAAGTTTAGAAAAATTTACAGTCCTACATGGGTTCAAAGATGTATTTGTAGATGAAATACTAGAACTACCTCCAAGGAGAGAGATATATTTCTCTATTCATCTACTATCTGTATTTGCCTCGGTATCCAATGCACCTTATAGAATGAGCCTACCAGAATAAATAGAACTGAAAATTCAGTTACAAGAACTATTGGATAAGGAATATATTAGACCAATTGATTCACCTTAGGGAGGACCAGTTTTATTCGTTAAAAACAAATATGAGACTTTGAGACTATGTATTGACTATTCACAACTGAATAAAATGACGATTAAGAATAAGTATCCCCTACCCATGATTAACGGTCTCTTTGATCAAGTTGGAGGAGAAAATATATTCCCTAAGTTGGATTTAAGGTCAAGATATCACCAAGTCATAATAAAGGATAAATATATAAATAAAACAACTTTTATAACACATTATGGACACTATGAGTTTTTCGTAATCCCATTCGGACTTACTAACACACCAACAACTTTTATGTGCTTGATGCATTGTATATTAAGCCAATATCTGGATAAATTTGTGTTGAATTTTATCGATGATATTTTAGTTTACTAAAAAAAAAAGAAGAACATGAAGAACATCTGAAAAATAGTATTACTGACTTTAAGGGAACATAAGTTGTATGCTAATTTTGATAAGTGCGACTTCTAACAAAGAAAGATACAATATTTAGGACACATAATATCTGAAGATGTTATTGCAATTGATCCAGAAAAGATAAAATCCATTATGGAATGGCCTATCCCTAAGGATGTAACAAACATCATATCATTTATGGGAATTATCGATTATTACTGAAGATTTATTGAAGGATTTTCTAGGATCGTGTATCCATTTACATCACTACAGAAAAAGGGAATAAAATTTATTTGGCCACAAAAGTGTCAGGACAACTTTTATAAACTAAAAAAATTGTTAACTACAACACCTATCCTAAAGGTAGTGGATCCTGATAGTTTGTGTGGATGCAAGCAAAGAGGGATTAGGAGGTGTGCTAACACAAGATGGAAATGTCATTTGTTATGAATCACGTAAGTTGAAAGAACATGAACGAAATTATGTCACTCACGATTTAGAATTAGCAGCTATAATTCATGCATTAAAAATGTGGTGACATTATTTAATGGGAAGAAAGTTTATGTTACTAACCAACAACAGTGGTGTAAAGTATTTGTTTATTCAACCAGATCTCAATGCAAGGAAAGCAAGATGGTTGGCCTTTTTAAGTGAGTTTGATTTTTAGGTACAACACATCAAAGGTAAGAAAAAAAAAAGTTCCATTTGCACTAATTCAGAGGACTACGAGACTCTCTGAAATAAGTATCAACAAAGTAGAAGACAATACCGAACAAAGAATAAAATATGCAAGTAGTAGGGATGAAAATTACATTAAAACAATAAAACAATTGCAAGGAGATGCAGAAAAACAGAACAAAACAAATCTGAATATAGATAAATATTGACTGTTAAGGTTCAAAAACCGGTTGTATGTACCTAATTATTATGACTTAAAGACAACAATTATTGACGAATGGCACAAAAAACCATCTTTTGGTCACCCAGGATACCAGAAAACGATAACAACCTTAAGAAAATTGTTTTATTGGCCTAACATGAAGAATGAAACAACTTAAAATTTCTCTAAATGTTTAGATTTTCAACAGATAAAGGATGAACATCAGTATCTAGCAGGTCTATTATGTAACATCCCGCTCGGGCGCACTGAGAAAACTTATTCTTTGAGGACACTTTCTCGCAAGTGATCTGGACTTTTATGATGTTAAAATATTTATCCTTGATTATGATGCATTATGATAGACGACATGATGTTTTACTGCTTTCACGTAGACAAGTGCTATTGACTCAGTTGTATTGAGTGTGCAGGGTTTTGGGCCTTGAGGATGCAGAGGCATCGGTGGAACCCCTTGGACTCCGGATTGAGTCAAGGAGTGTGCTATTTGGGTTGAGTCATTTATTGTGATATTTCATTGATTTGATGATATGATGTTGACATGTTCTGACATGATTGTTGATGATGCAGGCTGATAATAGCATGCCGCCCAGACTCACATATGGAGTAAAGGGGTCACACACGATTTCCAGAGAGGTTGAGGGAAAGGTGTGGACAACAGCCCTGCCACAGCCTACTAGCACTCCCATCATGGCTCGAAATGTAGGTTAACGATTACCTAGTTCGAGAGGATCCACGATGTCGTGAGGGAAGACTGCGAAAGTCGCTCATGATGATTCTAAAGGGCACGCAATAAGGCGAGGGACTTATTCCTTAGATCCCTTAGTCTCCCACAAGTTCACCTGGCGGAGTGTTGACTCCAGGGGTTATAGATGTCTACCAATCAGTCAAGTTGGTGAGTGGCACCCTTGGATCACGTGGTGCATCCTGAAGGGCACATCGCGCAAAATAACCACAAGAAGTGGGTGGCACCCTTGGAGCACATGGTGCATCCTGAAGGGCAAGTCGCGCAAAAGAAACGAATGAGGCGAGTGGCACCCTTGGAGCACGTAGTGCGTCCTGAAGGGCACGTCGCGTTGATGATGATGAAGAAACAAATCTGGATGGCCCTAAGACATTAACGCCTTAAGAAATCCGTAAACAACTTCCCTAACCAAGTGTCGCCCAGTTCAGAATCTAATTCCTAAGTCTAAAACTTTTCTAGGGTAAAAAAAAGTTAGTCTAACCTTAAGAAAAAGACCCTGGAATAAAAATAACAATTTAAACAAAAACCCACTTAAGTAATAGTTGGTTCTTCATAAAATTATTGGGGTAAATGACGAGAGTAAGAATTAAATTAAAACTAATGGTTTTAAAATTTTGCATAGAAGAAATGATTTCCTAACTTGTGAAAGTACAAAAGATATTAAATAAATAATAAATGGGAAAGATTTAATAGCGCAACTGCCATTTTGGGTCTAATAAAAAGGGGAAAGAAGGGAATAATAATAATTGGGAAACTAAGTAAATGGAGGAAACATAATAAAGGAAAGATGGGAACTTATGGTAAAAAGTGAGGTCAACATAGTAAGGAATCTGCAATTAAGAACCTTCTAAAATGAACTAAAATTAGCAACTTCATTTTAGGGAAAGTAATTAAACCTGTAAGGGAATCTAGGAACACCTAGTAGTGAATTTAGGGGCAACTCTAGGTGGGTGAGGGAAATGAGTAAATTAATAAATTAAAGAAAATAATTACTTGAGGAAAGAGGGGGATGGGTGACACTTGTACGAACGAGATCATTTTGTATTTTTTTATTAAAACGTAATTAAAATGTGATTTAGGGAAAGTTGGAGATGGGAAAAACTCTATAAATTAAAGGGAAGATGAGGAAGAAAGGGGATCGATTGTTAGCGTAACATTACGCTGTCAGATTTGTGACTTGACTGATTTCTTGTGAGGAGTTGGGATTTTCCATCTTGGATAGGAGTGGTAGTTCAACCTTGCGAGGTGAGATGGGAAGCTAGATCTACCATCTGGATAGTGTGTGGCCCCTTTGTGGCTCGGGGGGCAAGGGAGAAGAAGAGTACCCCTAGAGATTGGTTAGGAGGTACCAGTGTAGTCTCTACAGTCGGAGAGCAGGAGCGGCACAGAGCGTGGGGTCATCATTCGAGGCGGGAGTTAAGACAATGGTATGTTTTTCATTTGCATGATAGAAGGTATTAGGACCTTAGCCCTCTCTTATTGTTATCAACATTTTTGTATTGGCAGTGTGAGATGAAAATTACTTAACTTCAAATGGGTTGGGTTCTTGTTGGATTAATTGGTTTCTTGACTTTCTCTTCGGTGATTGTAAATTTTGGGACAGTCATAAAAATATTACTTCTTACTCTGTTGTTGCATGTCGGTATTAGATAAAAGAATTTCATGATATCGGCATTGCCGACCTTCCTTGGATTTGTGCGATATCTCGTTGTACCTTGCATTTTTGTTGTCTGCATTTTTTTTTGGCTTGAAAGAGATAAAACTATCTCCGCGTTGGAAATCCTTATGACCTACGATTTGCTTGTCTTCTGATTTTTGTGGGGGCACGGTACCTTGTGTGGTCTGATTGTGTTGGGCGGGATGTAGACACCTCCATGTAGCTTTATCATATAATTTTGTGTGTGTGATTATTTTTGTGTAAAGAATCCAGCGCCATATCAAGAGTCTCGGGCCCTTTAAAGGCAGGGTTTCCACTCTTGCGACACCCCTGACGGAGATTACTAGTTTTTGCCTGAGCAGTCGGCTAGGAGCCTACCTGACCTTCTCTCTCTCCGGAGCAGAGAACTAAGATTAAACACCCTGCTTTCCTGTGCAGAAATAGTAAAATCTACTACTATGGATTCTTCCATCTGTGTTCGTATGGTACATAATCCAGTATGTTGTTTAATGCTTGCAGTTACTTGTTGTGCGCCTTATGTCTATGGTCGTTTTTTTCTTACAGTTACTGGTTCTGCGCCTTAAGTCTTCTTGTTGTGTGGCGACATAGAGTCAAGTGTGTATGTTTCCCTTCTACACGCATGCACACACCTTTAAAAACAAAAAAAAAATTGCACCTGTTATCAGAGTTGTTGTCGAAACGAGGAGGTTTGTTAGATATAGTATCAGAGCCGGTTCGAGCCGCGACTTGGGATTCGCTATGGATTTCGTGACCTGAATTGATTTGATTATACTGTTGTTGATCGATTTGATTGTGTGCATACAGGTAATCATTGTTAGAGGATGTCGCGGAGGCAGACGACAGGGTGCTAGGGGAGGAGGCGTGAGACCTCCAGTAGCATCCACACCTAAGGGGTATAACCCCCAGGGAGGCAAGCAGGTTCTCAGACAGGAGCAGATAGCAGTTGGAGATGTTGTTGGGATGATGAGATATTTTCAGCGCATGTCCGAGGCACTGATCAACCGATTGGACAGAGACGAGGCGAGGGCGTTGGCACCCGCTGAGGTTTCACCACGCGCATCGGCCGTTACAGGTAGCATTCATCGGGAACTCGAGAAGTTAAAATTTCCTGAGTTCTTCGGTGCCTCGGACGACATAGCCGCTGAGGCATGGTTGGAGAACATGGCGATGTGCTTCGCACTTCAAAATTATACCTCCAACATGAAGGTCTGCATGGAGGTCTTTCAAGTAAAGGGGAGCACTCTTCTATGGTGGAATACGCTCCCGCCGCAGCTGAACATGGTCATTGAAGACGTGTCATGGGAACTGTTCGAGGAAAGTTTCCGAGAGAGGTACCTTTCATAGGAATTCATTGAGCGTTAGCTCAATGATTTCAACGCATTACGACAGGGAGGTCGTACGGTGCCTGAGTACGAGGCCCATTTTATGGAGCTGCTCTGGTATGCTCCACACCTTAACAATGAGAAGCTCAAGGTCAAACGGTTCATGTTTGGCCTTAACGACAGCCTACGTGCAAGGGTTAGGATCTTGATGCCTCAAATATTGCACGACTTTGTCCAAAAGGCCCTCATAGCAGAGGAGGAGCTTATCAGTGGGGGTCATACCAGGACTCCAGCGAGACGAGAAGGGCAGGGTTCATTTAGTACACCGCAACATCAGACACCAGCGAGACATAAGCCGGGATATCATGGTTTCTAGAGAGGATCCACTTTCACTACACCCCGATGACTTCTACCTCAATAGCGGGCACCTTATCGGGGACCACAACATCAGCAGCAATGTCGCCCGCAACAGCAGTAGTTTAGGCCTGTTCAGCAGAACAGACCTGGGTTCCAGGCCGGTGGGATGTCATCTTCTACTTCAGGTACCAGGACTACTGGGCCGAATAAGCTGTGTTGGACGTGTGGGGAGCAACACTACCAGCGCGACTGTTCTGTGGAGAGGACTAGAGTGTTAGGATCAACTGGACCCACTACCGTGGGAGATATGGGCAAGGCCCATCGGATTCATGCGGCGGTAAATAACCGCCAGGAAGAACACCACTTGACCAGACCCTTAGTTTTTTGATATACCCAGGTGCTACTAAGAGTTTCATTTCTGGTGCAATGCTAAAAAGGATTAAGGTAAAGGCAGTCGAACATGACGAGTTTAGCTTCGTAGAGATGGCTTCTGTAGCCAAACAAAAGGTTGGAGGAAAGGTTACGGGATGTTCCCTTAACCTAGGAGAGTTTGTCATGAGGGTCAACTTGTACGTCACGATCTTAGGATCTTATGACGTTGTGATTGGTATGGATTGGTTGGAATCGCATGAGGCGATACTCAACTATAAGATGAAATGGTTGAGCTTGGTCAATGATGAAGGATAGAGACGTGTGATTGTAGGAAGGAACCAGGGAGTATCCCTGAGGTTCGTCTCTTGCTTACAGTTACAAAAGAGTATGCACAAGGGGTGCAAGATTTATGCGATCCTCGCGCTAAACGAAAAGGGAGTAGCGAAAGGTCTAGAACATCTTCTAGTGGTGAGGGACCTTGCGGACGTGTTTCCAGAGGAGTTACTTGGGATGTCGTCAGAAAGGGAATTGGATTTTACCATAGACCTGAAACCAGGGATCAAATTGATGTAAAGAATGCCTTATCGGATGTCGACGCCAGAGTTGCAAGAGTTGAAAATGCAATTGAATGAGTTGTTGGACCTGGGACTGATAGGTCCTAGTGTGTCACCATGGGGTGCACCTATTATTTTCATTTGGAAGAAGGATGGATCATGGAGGCTTTGCATCGACTACCGTCAACTGAACAAGGCTATGATCAAGAATCAATATCCCTTACGCAGAATTGATGATCTATTCGATCAAATGAAGGGTGCGACAGTTCTCTCCAAGATCGATTTGTGATTAGGGTATCACCAGTTATGGATCAAGGAGGATGACGTCCCTAATACCACCTTTAAGACGATATTTGGACATTACCAGTTTATTGTTTTACCATTTGGATTGATAGACGCCCCAGGGGTATTCATGATTTTGATGAACGGGGTGTTCCATGAGTACATGGACAAGTTCCTCCAAGTATTCATTGACTATATCATGATCTACTCTCGGACGACGGAGGAGCATGAAGAGCACTTGCGTTTGGTACTACAATGTCTACGAGAGCACAAATTGTATTGGAAGTTGTCCAAATGCTCTTTTTATCAATCGAGGATTCACTACTTAGGGCATGTCATCTCTGACGAAGGTATCGTCATGGATCCAGCCAAGTTTGAGGCTATTATAGAATGCTCTGTGCCGACAAATGTCACAGAAGTGCGTAGTTTTATGGGTTTAGCAGGATACTATCGACGGTTTGTCGAGGGATTTTCGAAGATAGCAAATCCAATCTCGAATTTGCAGAAGAAAAAAAAAAATTCTTTTTGGATCGAGAAATGCACGGAAGCATTTCGAAGTCTTAAAGAGTTGTTGACCACAACGCTGATACTAAAGGTCCCTGACATGGACGCAGACTTCTTGGTATGCACTGACGCATCCATGGAAGGTTTAGGTGGAGTCTTGATGCAAGAAGGACGAGTGATTGCTTACATTTCAAGGAAACTGAGAAGGCATGAGGAGAACTACGCGATGCATGATTTGGAGTTATTAGCCATTGTATATGCCTTGAAGGTTTGGAGACACTACCTTGTTGGACGAAAATTTGAATTAAAGACCGATCATTGTGGACTACAACACATTTTTACGCAAAGCGACCTAAACGCGCGACAACGACGTTGGTCGGAATTGCTTAGCGAGTATGACTTTGAGATTACTTAGATAAAGGGAATGGTGAACCGAGTGGTGGATGCTTTGAGTCAGAGGCCACGCATATTTTCGGTGTTACCTCTTCATACGAATCTATGTGAGAAGATTATCACTTTACAGCGTGATGATGATTGGTACAAAGAGGTCGAGGGTTTTATCGAACAAAACACCATGATGGTACCACGATACGAGGGATTTTCATTTAATAGCGATGGGTTATTGAGTTTTATAAGTCGGATTTACATACCGCCAAACGACGAGTTGAGTATGTTGATCCTGAGCAAGGCTCATAGAGCAGTTTACATGGCTCACCCGAGAGTTACGAAGATGAGGGCAGAACTTAAACCCTTATTCTTATGGAAGGGAATGAAGGCCGACATAGTTAACTTTGTGGCTAGATGTCTAGAGTGTCAGTAGGTAAAGGCTGAACATAGACACCCGAAAGGATTACTTCAACCACATGCCATTCCAGAATCGAAATGGGAAGTTATTTCGATGGATTTTATTGTTGGATTGCCACTGACGGTAAGGAGACACGACTCGATTTTTGTAGTAGTAGACACTCTGACGAAGAGTGCTCACTTTATTCTTGTGCGTACAATGTATCAAGCACCTAACATAGCGAGAGTTTTCATTAGTGAGATTTTGAGGCTGCATGGCGTACCTAAGAAGATTATATCCGATCGAGGATCGGTGTTTACTGGATGATTTTGGACGAGTTTCCAAGAGGCCTTGGGAACCCAACTTAACTTTAGTACTGCGTATCACCCAGAGACAGACAGACATATAGAACGAACGAACCAAACCTTGGAATACATGTTGCGCATGTACGTGATGGACCAACAAAAGCGTTGGGAGGAATTCTTGCCTCTAGTAGAGTTCGCTTATAATGAAAGTTACCAGAGCACCATTAAGATGGCGCCTTTTGAGTTCCATTATGGGTGACTGTGTCAGACTCCCTTGAGTTGGGATCAACTTGAGGATAGGGTCCTGGTGGGACCAGAAGCGATCCAAGAAATGGAAGATCAAATGCAAACCATAAGACAAAGGATTAAAGAGGCACAGGATCGACAAAAGAGTTATGTCGATGCGCACTGAGTCGACCGCAGTTACGAGGTCGGTGATCGAGTCTTCTTGCGGGTTAAACCACATAAGAGTTCGATCAAGTTTGGAAAGGGAGCCAAACTCTCTCCTAGGTTCGTGGGACCTTTCGAGATTGTGGAGAGAAAGGGGCCCGTGGCCTATTGACAAACCTTGCCTGATTCTTTGAGACGTATGCACGATGTTTTTGATGTATCTGTTTTGAGACATTATATTAGTGATCCTACACACGTGATTGACATGAGTTCCTTGCAGGTATCGGACGACGGAGTGCTCAAGGCTGAGCTGGTCCGCATCTTAGATCATCACATTCGACAGTTACGACGTCGAACGGTAGATCAGGTCAAGGTCGAGTGGGACAGTTATAGTCCGCTCTCGACGACCTAGGAGGACGCATATGATATGCACCAACAGTTTCCATTTTTGTTTGATAGATAGACTTATGATACTGTGATACTTTTATTTCATCATTTATACTGAGAAACTTTGGGACGAAGTTTAGAACAAGAGGGGGTGTCTGTAACATCCCGCTCGGGCGCACTGAGAAAACTTATTCTTTGAGGACACTTGCTCGCAAGTGATCTGGACTTTTATGATGTTAAAACATTTATCCTTGATTATGATGTGTTATGATAGACGACATGATGTTTTACTACTTTGACGTAGACAGGTGCTATTGACTCAGTTGTATTGAGTGTGCAGGGTTTTGGGCCTTGAGTATGCAGAGGCATCAATGGAACACCTTGGACTCCAGATTGAGTCAGGGAGTGTGCTATTTGGGTTGAGTTATTTACTGTGATATTTCATTGATTTGATGATATGATGTTGACATGTTCTGACACGATTGTGTTGATGGGCGAAACAGTCCATCCGTCAACTGGGAGAGTGGAACCGGTCCGGGGTTGTCTAAATAACCCAAGCCGTTTGGTATGGACCACCCTGACGAGTTTAACGACTCCGTTGTCCGCTCTGAGGTCTCGTAAGGAAACCAAAGAGAAAGTGATCTGAGCTAAATAATCTAAACTAAGAAAACTAGAAACTAATAAAAAAAACTAAAATAAACTAATCTAACTAAATAAAAGAAATCAAACTAAAATAGAGGAAACTAGAAACTAATAAAACAAACTTAACTTAACTATACTAATCTAACTATAAACTACTAACTATTATGTGTTTACAAGATGCTAACTATGAGTTATAATGGCACCAAATCAATTTGCCTAATTATGGGTTTATGATCATTCTTTATTCACAAATATACAATATGAACAAATTGCAGATTTGATTAAAACACACGCAAAAATCATGTGTTTGCTGCCCTAAGGATTAAAACCTGCAAAACTCATGTGTTTGCTGCCCTAAGACAGTCGAGGGTCTCTTTTTTGTCTTTTATGTTTTTATGAAACAGAAAGAAAGCTAACTGAGATTAAACAATCTAACCTAAATCTAACTAAACTACTAATTAATGAAAGCAATAAATATCTAACTAATTAACCTGGAAACGCTCCAAGTTTGTCCTGTGTAAGATGGCTTCTTAAGCTGGTTGGAGGAATAAATTCACACCGTTAAGCCCTCAAGCTTCTCGCAAAGGATTAGCTGTAATACTTCCTGAAGTAAATTACAGGACAAACAAGACATAAAAGAAATCATAAGAGTCTTTGGATTATAAACTTGTGCAAAAGGGAAACCTATTATGCAGCAAATTCATATATGATAATTCAATTCATAAGGAAGACAAAGCTATCATTCATAAACTGAATCCTTTAACTGTTATTTCTTTTATCAAATTGGAAGCAACAAGGAATGCATAATAATAAAAAGTTCTATCACTTGAATTTGATTTAGATAGCAAAGTAATACTAAACCAGACACAAAATGATATACAAAACTTGGAACAAAGTGTCGATATATTGAAAAGAAAAGCTATAACAATGCATCAATTCTGCTCTAGTTTGAATCAAAATCACATATCCTTGTTCTCCCCAACTGAGGATTGTTGATTATTACAAAATCATACGTTTAAATAAGTTTTTCACAAGGTAAAACATCCTTGTGAATAATAGTAAACCGTTTTACATAATCTGGGAATAATCCCAAAATCCCTTAAACTAAGTAACTAAAAATGCAAGTAAAATCTGTAGACCATCCTCTAACTGCCCATAGTATCCATTGCAAATTCGAATTACCCTGCAATAGACACCAGAATCAAGTT
>SNQJ01S0008056.1:0-26358 GCA_010110895.2 Picea sitchensis
AAAGAGGTGTATACAAACATAATATATACTAATATTATTATACAATGATAGGAATATTAATTTACAATTTTAAGAAAGTGTAAGAATACTATGTAACCCTTGATTATTGAAAGAAAAAACATAATACATAGCAATGGTGTTAAGAACCAAATATCAATAGAGCATAGAAAAACCTCAGAATAAGTACTCAACGCCTTGAAAAAGAGAGAAATGCAGATACTAAGCCTCTTGGAAACCTTTGAAAATCAGTTTTAAGGCCATCCCAAAAAAAATCCTTCTTGACCCTATGGTAGGTTTTCAAAAATCCCGAGTGCCCTCCTACTGGAGAGGTGTGCAATTCCAATAGTACCTTTTGTTTGAGTTGGGATTTCTTACATAAATATAAGTGATCTTTGTACCATAGTGAATCATTTTTCCATGTAAATGTATCTGATGCATTGGAATACTGTTGCAACCTTTGAATGAGAGTCCACACTTTTTCGTCATTATTCCATTCATCCCTTTCTCATATTATCCAATCAGGTTAGATGATCGAAATAGCACAAGGAAAGGCCTCAACATCTTCATACTTTATTGAGAGTACATCTGCCACAACATTTTTCTTCCCTTTTTTATAGATGACTTCAAAATCATAACCCAATATCTTGGTTACCCATTTTTGTTGTTCTTCTGAAGATAATATTTGTTCCAAGAAGTATTTAAGACTATCATGATCTATTTTGACCTTGAAGTGCCTACCTATTAGGTAAGGATGTCATTTCTTTAATGCATGTAGTATTTCCATCATTTCCTTCTCATAAACGAGTTTGTGTAAGTCCTTTCCCTTGAGTGGTTGACTTTCAAAATCTAGGGGCCTTCCTTCTTGCATTAGGACAACACCAATTCCATTTCCCGAGGCATCACATTCCCCAATAAAGGTTTTTGTGAAGTCTGGAGTGGTCAAGATAGGAGATTTTCACATCACCTCTTTAAGTTGTTCAAAAGCTTTAGTTGCCTCTGGATTCCATAAAAATTCATCCTTCTTAGTTAGTGTCGTTAAAGGTGTTGATATTCTTCCATAGTGTCAAACAAACTTTTCGTAGTAACCTGTCAAACCCAAAAATACACTAAGATTCTTCAATCTTTTGGGAATCGGCCAGTCCATCATGGCCTTTATCTTGTTAGGGTCTACCTTGACACCGTCATGAGATACCATATGACCCAAATACTCTACCACCTTCACTCCAAAGAAAAATTTGGATGGTTTGTCATATAGTTGTTTCTCCTTTAGTAGTTGTAGCACCTTGTCAACATGTCGCACATGATCCTCCCAAAACTTGCTATAGATTAGTATATCATCAAATAATAATAAAACAAATTTCTGAAGGAAGGGATTGAAAATGGAATTCATCAACCCTTGGAATGTGGAAGGTGCATTTGTAAGGCCAAAAGGCATGACCAAAAATTCATAATGGCCTTCATGAGTTCAGAATGTTGTTTTTAGGATATCTTCTTCCTTCATTCTAATATGGTGATACCCTGAACGAAGATCCAACTTTTTGAAATAGAATTCTTGTTGTGGGTGGGAAAT
Source organism: Picea sitchensis (assembly GCA_010110895.2). Taxonomy (NCBI): domain Eukaryota; kingdom Viridiplantae; phylum Streptophyta; class Pinopsida; order Pinales; family Pinaceae; genus Picea; species Picea sitchensis. The sequence continues at coordinate 1,571 of SNQJ01S0008056.1, forward strand.
CCCTCCTATGGACTAGCATTAAGGGTTTTATCATGCATGCAGAAATGACCTAAAGTCTCCTACTTTCTACCAAAATCCAAATCATAAACCCCATTATTCATATGAAGATTCAAGGTTAAAGAGATCCAATTATTGTACCTTAGTTTCGATGTTTGATGTCGATTTATTTAACGCTTGGTCGCTCCTTGAATGCAACTCTCCTCCCAATGCTGACCTACATTCACAAAATACAAAAAAAGAACTCCACATGCATATGATCTATAAACTAATGGGTTAGAGATTCTATCAAATATAATCAAATTTAAATATGGACAATCTCATATGGCGAGACGGGAAAATTACTTATTTTATTAATCTCACAAGAGTAACCTTACAATAGTGAGATCGACCACTGCCCCTCGAATCTGGACCTGGGCTCCTCTTCAACTGCGCTCCAACTACTTTTGTATATGCTTCTCTTCACACAATAGCTGCAAAAGGTTGGGGCAAGGGGAATACTAAATCGGGTATAGTTTCTTTGCTATGATTTTCCTCCCTCCAAATGGGACCCCTACCCCTTCTTTTATAAGATAGAAAGGGCTAGGTATTTGGTCGAGTGATCAAATATGGAAGGTTATCTGGTTTAGTTAACTTACCGAAAACTGTGTGTTCCATCTGCAACTTTCCATATTTTCGTTCTTTTTAGGTATACGCGGGTTGTAGTGGGTTAGCCAGCGTGTACATGCGTGCAGTAGTGGAGCAGGGCATGTATGCCTTTAAAAAGAGTGTTTTTTAAGAATTTGTTCAGTAGTGGCTTGGAAAAGAAGTCAAATGAGATGGTCTAATGCCAGGTAAGCATGTCTGGTGCAATTTAGGGTTATAAAAGATGCCCCTTAATGTGTGAGGTCAGAAGATCATCTGATGGCTGAAATACATTATCAATCTTTACCAACGTACCAACAAGGGAGCCCAGGGACCAAAATTTGAGAGGTGTCATCTGCAAAATAACAATTGTCTCACAGAGAAGGGCATACCCATGCTTGGAATGAAATAAAATCATGGCTACCAATAAAATACATTGTAGATCCTTGTCATATAACTATATAAAGTGTAGCCATGAGAAATACACAACGGATTTACATATCGAAATCAAAATGATATACATGTATAGTATCGATCTTCAAGAAGTGAATAAGGCTTGATGGCTATAGATAAGACCTTCATAGCTCGAGAAACAGCTTCAAAATATTCACAACTCGGATATAAGTGTAATGTGAGTTTACAAATTCACTACCAGAGGTCCTCGATGGCTTGTCAGGAACAAACTAGAGGATTTTAATGATCAGGTTGAGGGCTTCATGGATTTCGAACAAGGACTTGATTGGGATTTTGGGATGGTCAGGCATGAGGGTAAGAGACAATCTGCAGAGGGGGGTGACTCAATATTGGTAATAACTTCCCTTGGACAATAGAATGACATAGGCAACATGATATTTTGACATAAGTTCACAATGCAGGAGGCACCTCAAACTCTTCATATGTTTGGAAGAATAACCAAACAGAGGAGGACACAACTCTATGTAGCGGGAATAGATTCCTAAGGCCATATTAAATCCTAGGGATTGACAAACAAATGAAAGGATGTGCTTTGTCCAAGGGTGACTCATTGTGCTTCCAATAAAAAGAAAATACTTTTCCCTTCCTCTTTTTGGGGTATATTTGATTTTTTTTGTCTTTTTCAATAATTTTGGAAAGCTTGAAAAAGAATAAAAGAATTTTATGTTACAAAGGAGGATTGAGTGTCGCAAACATACTAGATCCAAGCACTTGGAACATAGGGATGCTCAGGGAAAAGGGACATATGCAGGAAAAGGACACTCAGGAAAAATCCTCCAGGGGCCAAAGGTGTCAAGATGCAGAGGCAAAGTGCTACAGGACTTGCGTATAAGGCATGTTTCAGATGGTTCAGTTGAGAGCAACATGGATCCGGCATTAGGCCAAAGACACAGGTATGAAAACACGATTAATAAGACACACAATGGTAACTTCCTTCAATTTAATTTTAACAAGCCCAGAAAAGGTAAGCTTAGCGGTTTTTCATATTTAGAGAGTCTGAAAAAATGTAAAAGGATACTTTGTTGGGGTACCTTTTTCGAAGATAGTCTAGTCGGCTCGAAAAAGTGGTAAACTAGCACCGACCAGACGTCTATTCAAAACTATTTTAACGAGTGTGATAAAGAAAAGATCACTCGACAATTTTTTCATTTTTAAGGAGTCTGAAAAAAGCTTAACTATGGACTCCATCACGAATGTTCTTATGGACTAATTTAATGAGTGTGAAAGAATAAGGTCACCCGACGATCTTTTCAATCTTAGGGAGTCTAAAAAGAGCTTAACTATGGACTCCGTGGGGGTTCCTTTTTCGTAAATTTAGTCCCTCGGGCTCGAAAAAGGGTTAAAAGCATACCTGAGAATACTCTTCTAGGGAACTAAGGCTCCTAGAGTATACTTTGTTCGTAAAGTTGGCCATCTGGACTGAAAAAGGGGTAAACTACCATCAGATAGACATGACTTAAAATTTCATTTTAGCGAGCGTGAAGGTCGACAAGATCACTCGGCAATATTTTCATTTTTAGAGGGTCTGGAAAGGACTTAAAAGAAGACCCGTTATGTTCTGGGAGTCCCCAGGGTGAGGTCAAGAGTAATAATTCATCATGCAAATGAGGCTCAAACTTGCAATTAGGATAAACTAATAAGGACTCCCAAGCCTATGGTCATTAGTGACGGCATGGATACCAAAATGCAACCAGGATCTACCTAGGGTATCCATGTTAAGGTAAGCTCTACCACTAAAATACGACACTTCTAAAGAAACAATGATGGTTTTGTGTTGCAAATCAGTGGGATCGATCTTATGGCGTAGTGATAAAGACAACGAGATGCAAAAAGTAGGGGTGGAATCCTAACTTAAATGTAATAAGTTGGAAAACAACGTTTTACCAAAGGACCTTTTAAAAACACCTAAATATCAAAAATTTCCCCAATACCCAAAGTAACAATTATCGTAACAATCCATAGAAAACTCCTGAACCATACTAAATGATTTTTCGTTTTAGAAAAAAAGACAAAAGGGTCCAAAAATTGACAAAAAGTGGCCAAAAAGGTCTATAAATAGAAGTTGGTAGCTCATTATCACTATTGCAAATTGAGAAATTGACTAAAAGCCAAAAATACCCCTTTGTGAAAAGAATTGATTCTGGGAGCTTCAGTGGACGAAACAAACTTCCCCTTGGACCAAGTAAGTACATACTACCCCCCTTGCATTTTCATTCTTCCTTTATGCATTTTTTTTTGTTTTTTGAGTGGGCGCCGACTGTAAAATGGTTGACCCTACGTATACGCGGCTTGTCTTATAACAACACGTGTGTGCACGCATGCAGAGGAAAGATTGCATGCGTACACACGCGACTATGTGCATTACAACCCATGTGTGCATGCATGCAGAGGAAAAACAGCATGCGTGCACACACGACTATGTGCATTACAGCCCGCGTGTACCCTAAGATGTGGAAAAAATAAAAATAAAATGCAAGGGCTAATTTCTCCAAAACTTGTAAATTGCAGGATGTATGTTCACTAGAGAGAAACAAAGCATGAGGACATTGATATTTTGGTCGATGGGGATCCTAGTGCTCTTGCCCTATTAGCGCAATGTGGTTTGATAAAGTTTTTCCATTGTCCTTTCATGCAGGCACAACCTAGGCTACTAAACACCTTGGTTTACTATTGGAACCCTGATGCAAAGGCCTTCATGCTTGAGGATCAATCGTTGACTACAATGACCGTGTAATGTACCTCAAAATTTACAAAAAAAAATAAAAAAATTAATTGGGAACTTTGAGTTGGTTTTGTGTCTTTAAAGCCTTTCAGTCATTCATCAACCATAATGTACAATAGTCCTATTTCCTTTCTCTTTCTATGCCTTTAAAGTTTTTTAGTCATTCGTCAATCATAATGTACAACAGTCTTATTTCCTTTTACTTATCTATCCTATTTTAGCATAAAGTCATCACTTCCTATTTTAGTATTGAGTTGTATACTAACATAGGTACATAGCTAGGGATATCCTACTTCATTGCAACTGGTTATTATCTACCATTTTCATTTCCAAAACCCACTTTATGATATGGAGATGTAACTACTTAGAGTCACTATCATATGAATGCAAGGGTTATAGATGTAAGGCCTTATGATTCTCATTCCGATATATATCATTATAATATCTACGAGGAGAGGTTAACATTATTCAGAAACAAAATCTATTTGGGTATAAAATTGGGCACTAACTTTTCACAATTGAATATAAGGCGCACAGAGGCTAACTTATGAAGGTTATGGTTATGATCGTGCTAACATAACTACACGGTAAGTAACGAAATTAGGCTGTCTGTTTTGGATGGTTAATGCAATGGTAGTTGGGTTCAATGTATAACAGTATAGTAAGGAGATAACAGTAACCCTAAGTAGGTCATTCGGTTACCTCACCATTAATATTATGAGCAACCGATATAGGTTGTAACCCTCATGCCTTAAAGGCCTATCTGCAACATTTAAAGTGCCTGGGACAATTCTGTTCAATTAAGAGTTTGACTAGCATGCTCCAATGATATGTTGACACTTGCCATAAATTCACATGGTCCAAGTACGAATACCCCATCCCCTTTACACCATGCGAAGGGTTACTCCCACACTTTCACTTTCATTTTGGTTTTGGTTTGGTGAAGGAGGAAGAATCGTCTCAGACCATTTTTCGTTTTTATTCTAGTTATGGTTTAGTGAAGGAGGAAGAAATGTCTCAGACCATTTTTCGTTTGGTTGTAGCATCGTGGTCATGAGTTTATGATTTGTCTCCTATGCCAGATGCATGGAGATCTAGGAAGGAACTTCTCGACGATAGCTCTGTGTGAGGTAATTTTACCCTTGACTATTCTTTTGTTTACGCATTTAGATATTTTTGTCTTATTAGGTAGGTCTCTGCATGTTACTGTTCCCGGTCAGTTCCTCGGTAGCATTCTTGTTGTTCTTCGAGGTTATTGTGAAATAGGTAGGTTGTACCCTAGCAAGGTCTATGTTCTTCATGGTTTGTCCCCTTTCTCTGTACTATCTTTCTTGTCGAGGCTGAGCTATTCTCATTTCATGGAGGAACTTACTACGATGTATGTTAGAAATTTGCATTCGGGATATGCTATTTTTTGTTTGAACTTTTTTTACTGGGCCCAATTTCCCAATCGATTTGTCTTAGATGATAGAGTGTCATGTCCAGTTTTTCCCTTACTTGGGTGTGTAACAAACCTTTCGGCATACTATTGAACTTGAGAGAACTTATTTGTTTAATTCTCTAGTGTCATTATATTGATTAGGAGCGGCATTCTCATGGACATAGGCGTTTTAATCCTCCCTTTTCATATTTGAAATGTCACATTAATTTTATGTTTACTATTACTTTATGGTCGTTATACGCAAATTCATTTCCTGCAGTGTTTTTTTTTTATTAAAATTTGTATTCAACACTAATCACGGGCCCCCTGATGTGCGAGGGTACCCATCAGCGAGACACAAGCTCCTCCTCCCCTTTCGGTCTCCCAGGTGTACAGGATAACGTGATGGAAAAAGGCAAGAACACTCCATTACAGTTAAGTATTCACTGACCCACTTTCTAATTTTGTTTTGTTATGTAATTTAATCCTCTTATTTTCATTGGGTACATTATAATGCTTCACATTATTTTGTGTAGGTGCGGTCACGCCAAAGCATGGGGACGCCCTCTTCACTCCTTCAAGAGGTATTCGGGTTCCAACACAGTTCCCTTTCGTCTATTTTGAGTTTATATGCACCGATGGTCAAGGCTATGTCCCATCCCTAATGTTTGAATATTTTTAGCTCCAAGTTATGTAATTAGTTGATACAGGGTACACCCTGTTTTGTATAAACATTTTGGTATGAAGAAAAATTACGCCAAGCGTGCACCTGGTTGGACTTGTGATATTCAGACAGTCGTTCTATTTAAACAATATGATAATTATGCTTTGAGTGTTATTTTGTTGTGTAAATGGATTTCAATTTGTCACTTTTCGTGTTTAATATTTTCCTCGGGATTTCCGAAAAAATGATTTGTTATTATAGATTCGAATTCTCTAGTTATTTTTCCAGAATTGAATCTCACTGTTGATTACATGGTGCCTTCTCAAAACAATTCAGATATGCACAGTAGTATGCCTAAAAATAACATAATAACAAATGTGCCTAAGGGTTTTGTTTTCCACCGGGATCAGGTGATGACTTCCATATTTCGTTTATGCATTGTATGCTTGCATTCTGATATAATATTAGTTTTTGCTAGGTGTTGAACCTGAGTCTTATTCCACCATTTGTAAATTTGACTTATGAACCAGTTGTATGCAATGGTTTCATGTAAATCTTATGTCTGTGGGATTCCATCCAGATTTTGGGGTTTTTCATATATAAATCGACAGGAAAAATGTTTGTCTGTTTGAGATTATAAAAGATAGGGACTTCTAGAATTCATGTTTATTTCCTTTCATGTGTTTTTCTTACTCCTTTACACTAGTTACCATGTAGTATTGTACCTACGACAGAGGTTATACTGTAGGTGAGCCTTTAAACCACAAAGTCATTACTAAAATACCATCACCACCATACTGATGTACATATACTTAATTTTCTGTAATGTGGTTTGGTAAGTTTCTGAATTATTTTCCTATGTAAATGTTTATATGTATATCTTTCTAGTTTTCGGATACCTTAGTAGTTAGTTTATTATGGCATCATTATATCATACACAACGCTCATTATATATATACATATATGTTCATAATATATTTATACAGGTCGATATACATATCGATTAATACCTCTGTGATAAAGGGTGTATTTACTTTGAATCTGGACTGGTATTCTCATTAGAGGAGGCTCATTGAATACTATAAGAATCTACAGGAAATGAAATCTGCCACAGATATTGGTGCGCGTGGCTTCAAGTATTTATGTAAGCAATTTTCATTTTCATTTTACTTAACATAATTTACTAAGAAGATAGATGTAGTTTATAGTCCATTCTATCATGAGATTAGTAACTTCTACAAAATTCCTCTTACTGTTTGATACATTCCATGTCCTTAGTGATTACTCAGCATCACATCTAAGTGAATAAGTCCATTTCTAGCTAATGACTAGGAAGTAAAATGATAGATCTTTCTACCGCAACATTCAACTAGAAATCCATACATAGAAGTAAATAGATTGCAGCACATGACATTTAACTAGAATAAGGTAGAGTTACATATCTAAATCAATTTGCGGGAAGCCAAAGGGAACAACCACGTTCCTCCCAACCGTAGAACGGGGCAGCCAAAACTACTTGCTCGATTCACCCCCTAGCCTGACCATGAATCCATGAGGGCGAATTGAAATCTCCTCTCCAGCAATATCCTTTCATTCCAGCAGAATTCCCCTTGCCTCACACTCACACAATAGTGCTCATAACAACAACAAAAAAAACAATAGTCTTCTCTCCCCGCATACTTGGCAGCATCCTGCCTCCTCAGATATGTTATTTATTAATTTTTCCTAGGACTTTTTTCCCTCCCTTGGGAATTTTCAAAGCTTTCTAAATCCCTAATTTTCAGGGGCTGCCAATGGCCAAATCACTGATTTTCCACTTGTAGCAATCAGTCCAGAGTTAATTCCAATGTGTTCCCCACTCATGGAGTCATGGTCAGCTAAATTTAACATGGTTGTTCCATTTCTCCTCCTGCAATCAATATAAAATATTATGTTTTCATACAAGTGTCATAGTCAAATAATTAGTTGGGTCAAATCAGGTCTCTGCCCAACAGTCATAATAATTAATTCCAATCATCAAAGTCGAAATTCGAAATTGCTATAAATGGAAAAAAAATTCCAAATTCGAATTTACTAAAAAATGGAATGAATTTTTAGCAAATTTAAATTTCAAAAATTTTTTTTTTTTTTTTGGGACATCACATCCTTTCCCCCTTCAGTAAAACACTGTCCTCAGTGTTCATTCCTTTCCTAGAACAAGATTGGATGAGATTTCCGCAAATCTCTCTCCAACTCCCAAGTGGCCGCCTCAAGACTAAAGTGCTTCCACTGCACCTTTACCTGAGCGACGACTCTGTTCTGAAGTGTTATTTCTCTCTGGTCCAGAATGCGTAGGGGTTCCACCTAGAAATCGCCTTCGGGTTCCACCTACACCAAGTTCCAATCAATCATATGAGTAGGGTCATGAATATACTTTTTCAACAAGGAAATATGAAAAACATTATGAATTTTCAGATTAGTCGGGAGTGCAAGTTGGTATGCTACGGGTCCAATTCAAGCTAGTATCTCGAAGGGTCCACAAAACCTGGGTGCCATCTTGGCACAGTTTCCTAACTTCAACGAGCTTCTTTGGGATTTGACCTTTAAATAAAAATGGTCTCCCACTTGGAATTCCAAGTGTCTTCTTTTCTGATCTGCATAGATTTTCTGTCTATCCCGTGCTTCTTTCAAATTCTGTTGTACCTTCCTTACCATGTTTTCCATTTCTTGGAGCATCCCTGGTCCCACCATGAGTCGGTTAGCTAGTTTATCACAACTAATAGGAGTCGTACATTTTTTGTCGTACAGTATTTCGAAAGGGCTCAACTTAGCCGAAGTTTGGTATCCATTGATATATGCAAATTCTACCAAGTGTAGATAGTCTTCCCACTTGTTCGGTTTTGTTCTTACGTACATGAGAAGCATATCCTCCACGATTTGGTTTGTCCTTTCGGTTTGTCCACCTGTTTGTGGGTGATAAATCGTACTGAAATTTAAGTTAGTATTTAGCCCTGCAAACAATTCCTTCCAAAAGGTGGATGTGAATTTTACGTCTCTATCTAAAATCACCATTTTAGGAATACCATGCAGTCTAAAAATTTCTTTCATGAATATTTCAGCAATGTTTATAGCTTTCAAAGTAGACTTTACAGGAATAAAGTGTGCAGACTTACTGAGTTTATCGATTACAACCATAATAGAATCGTTCTATTTCTGAGTTTTAGGAAAACCTGTTATAAAATCCAATGATATGGTCTCCCACTTCCATTTTGGTACTAGTAATGGTTGTAATAGGCCAGCTAGATGTTGGTGTTCAGCCTTAACCTGCTGACAATATTGGCACCTAGCCAAGTATTCTGTCATTTCTCCTTTCATATTAGGCTAATAAAATATTTTTCTAAGTGTTGTTATCGTTTTCTGGTAACCTGGATGGCCAGAATACGATTTCTTATGCACTTCGTCTAAGACTGTTAATTTTAACTCTGTAGAATCTGGTAAATCAAACCTGTTTTTAAATCATAGTAATCCCTTCTTGTCGATACTTAGATCCGTTGTATCTGGGTTTGCGGTACAGTTCTGTAATTCTGTCATTACCTTAGTGTAATTTCCGTTGTTAATACCTGATGTGCTTATCCTTTGTTCCAGATCACTTTCGGCCCTGCTAATACTTATCTCAAATATCCCATGGACTGTTCTGCTGAAATCACATGTCCTAAATATTGTATTTCTTTCTGATAGAAGTCACACTTGTTAAATTTGGTGTATAGTTTGTGTTTCCTCAATGTCTGCAGAACTATCCTTAAGTGTTCATCATGTTCTTCTTCTATTTTTTAATAGACTAGAATATCGTCGATAAATACTACCATGAACTTGTCCAAGTACTGACTGAAAATACTGTTCATCAGACACATAAACATGGTTGGCACGTTAGTGAGTTCGAAAGGTATGACTACGAATTCTTAGTGTCCATACCTTGTCTGAAAAGATGTTTTTCTTATGTCCTCGTCCTTTATCCTAACTTGATGATAACTGGATCGTAGATCCAACTTTGAAAAGATCTTGGCCCCACCTACTAGATCGAACAGATCATTTATCCTTGGTAAGGGGTATTTGTTCTTAATCGTCATTTTTTTCAGTTGTCTATAATCAATACATAGTCTTAGAGTACTGTCTTTCTTTTTCACAAAGAGGACTAGTGCCCCCATGGTGAGACACTGGGTCGGATATACTCTTTGTCGAATAATTCCTGTAACTGTATTTTTAATTTTGTCAGTTCTGGTAGACTCATTCAGTAAGGTGCCTTTGATATAGGGGTTGAACCTGGTAGTAGGTCTATGGAGAAGTCTATTTCCCTTCTAGGAGGTAATTCTAGTATCTCATCCATAAACATGTCTCTGAAGTCACGTAGGATAGCAAAGTCTTCTAGTTTTGGCTTATCATTTTTTTCTAGCAGATTCATTACTTGGATGGCATAAACTTGACATCCCTTCCTCATACATTTATTGAGTTGCATTGCTAAAACTTGTCTGACTGATATCAGTTTCGGTATACCTTCGGCTGTTCTAACAGTGCCAAAATCATCCTTATAGATAAGTACCTTTGTATAGCAATCTAGTACATCTTTGTGTTGTTCCAACCAATCCATCCCGATAATCATATCGTAAGATCCTAGTGGTAGGATGTTCAATTGGGTCTTTATATTTTGACCGTCTAGGCTGAACTCACAATCCAGAACAAGCTCAACTACTTTTCTTTTAGTACCAGTCGCTAATTGTACAAGCCATGATTTTGCGTGCTTCAGTTTCTTAAGTTTGTTTGACTCTGCCACATTAGGTGTAATATAACTTAGCGTAGCTCCAGGTTCAATTAAACCAAAAATTCGAGTATCATTGATTTTACATTCGATTTCTACCACCGAGGACTGGTGGTCATCTTGTCGACCATCTATTGTTGCATTTATATGATGTAGGCTTATGCCCACGTCTTCTGTTGTCGAGGCTTCTTGCAGATTATGAACAACAGTTCTGTTTATTGAGCTTAAATGTGGACAGTTCCTCCTTAGATGAGGCTCTCCACATTCCCAACACTTTAATGGCTCACAAGGGTTGTCTCCAAACTTCTTCATTCCCAGGTTTACTGGTTTACCACTGCCTTGCGTATTCACATGGTTGTAGTGAAAATCCTTTCTCGGAAAACTTTTTGTTGTATTTCGATAAGGAGCTGGATGGTTCCCCTTCTTCCGCTGGTTCATTCGCTATTGTTTCTTATCCTTCCATGTCTTGGGAAACTCTACCCACTGTTTATACTGTTTGTAGCACATTCGTGCCTTCCTGAATACTTCGCTCAAGGATTTGGGGTTGTTAAACTCAATTCTATCCTTGTAGGACTATGGTAGACAGCTTAGAAATCACTGAATTTTTACTTTATCCTCACGGATGTACTGTACGAACCTTAGCAGTTCCAAAAATTTATTTATAAGGTCCTCCATTTCCATCTATCCAAGTCGTAACTCGTAGAACTCCTTTGTCTTCCTTTCATAGTAACTTTTCAAAAGGTATTGTTTCTTAAAATACTTTTTAAAGTCAGACCATTCCAACTATTTCTCTTTTAGGCCCTTGGCCAATTTCAGGTCTTGCCACCAAATGTTGGCTTTCCCTTTCAGATTGTAAATGGCCATTCTGACCTTCATGTTTTTGGAATAGTTGTATATCAATAAGTATTTTTTTAATCCCAACAACCATGCCTCAACTTCTTCTCCCGTCTTGGATTCTCCATCAAAGGTAGCTGGTTTAATCTTTTTAAATTCTCCTTCGAGGTGGTCTACTTGCTTTCTTTTTCTGTCCGATTTAGTTTTTTCTTCAGCTGAAGGTGTTCCTTCTGACAAACTATCTCCTTTTTCTATTTTTGGCCTTGAGTTCTTGGAGGCCCTTTTGCTGACTTCTTCCTCGTGGTTATCACCCTTTGGGATTTTCTTGGTCACTATACTGTGCATCAGGACTTCATTTATCTCCTGCTATTCCTGTTCTTCTTTTTTCAATTTTTCATTGTCTGCTTTGAAAATCTATAATTCAACAATAAGGTTCCTCATTGTTTCTAACACTTCCATGGGTGAGCCTTCGTCACTGTTCTATCTTGGATCTCCAGGGGGTCCTTGCTACGGGTTTTCTCCCATTATGATTTATGCATCGTCCTGAGCTACCATAATTAACGCAAAATAGAAATAGCTTTATGTTTGTAACCATAATATTTTTTTATTAGTTTTACATAAATTAGAATATATATACTAAGAAGCTATTGTGTCCCTTTTCACGTCTAGTTTTGTAACCTTTTTTCTCTGATACCATATGTAATGTACCTCAAAATTTACCAAAAAAAATAAAAAATAAAAAATTAATTGGGAACTTTGAGTTGGTTCTATGTCTTGAAATCCTTTCAGTCATTCGTCAACCATAATGTACAACAGTCCTATTTCCTTTCTCTTTCTATTCCTTTAAAGTTTTTCAGTCATTCATCAATCATAATGTACAACAGTCTTATTGCCTTTTACTTCTCTATCCTATTTTAACATAAATTCATCACTTCCTATTTCGGTATTGAGTTGTATACGAACATAGGTACATAGATAAGGATATCCTACTTCATTACAACTGGTTATTATCTACCGTTTTCATTTCGAAACCCCACTTTATGATATGGAGATGTAACTACTTAAAGTCACTATCATATGAATGCGAGGGTTATAGATGTAAGGCCTTATGACGCTCATTCCGATATATATCATTATAAGATCTACAAGGAGGGATTAACATTATTCAGAAACAAAAGTTATTTGGGTATAAAATTGGGCACTAAACTTGCACCATTGAATATAAGGCGCGTAGAGGCTAACTTATGAAGGTTATGGTTATGATCGTGCAAACATAACTACATGGTAAGTAATGACATTACATTGTCCGTCTTGGATGGCTAATGCAATGGTAGTTGGGTTCAAAGTATAACGGTATAGTAAGGCGATAAGAGTAACCCTAAGTAGGTCATTCGGTTACCTCGCCATTAATATTTTGAGCAACCGATAAAGGTTGGAACCCTCGTGCCTTAAAGGCCTCTCTGCAACATTTAAAGTGCCTGGGACACGTCTATTCGATTTAAAGTTCGAATGGCGTGCTCTAATGAGACGTTGACACTTACCATAAATTCACATGGTCCAAGTACAAAGACCCCATCCCCTTTACTCCATGTGAAGGGTTACTCCCGCACTTTCACTTTCATTTTGGTTTTGGTTTGGTGAAGGAGGAAGAATCGTCTCATACCATTTTTCATTTTTATTCTAGTTCTGGTTTAGTGAAGGAAGAAGAAACGTCTCAGACCATTTTGCATTTGGTTGTATCATCATGGTCATGAGTTTATGATTTGGTTCCTATGCTAGATGGGTGGATATTTGGGAAGGAACTTCTCAATGGCAACTCTGTGCGAGGTAAGGTTACCCTTGACTGTTATTTTGTTTACGCATTCATATCTTTTTGTCTTATTAGGTAGGTCTCTCCATGTTCCTCTTCCTGGTCAATTCCTCGGTAGCATTCTCGTTGTTCTTCGATGTTATTTTGAAAGGGGTAGGTGGTACCCTGGCAAGGTCTAGGTTCTTCATGGTTTGTCCCCTTTCTCTGTACTATCTTTCTTGTCGAGGCCGAGCTATTCTCCTTTCATGGAGGAACTTACTACGATGTCTGTTAGAAATGTGCATTTGGGATATGCTATTTTTTGTTTGAACTTTTGTTATTGGGCCCGGTTTCCCAAACGATTTGTCTTAGATGACAGAGTGGCATGTCCGGGTTTTCCCTTACTTGGGTGCATAACAAACCTTTCGGCATACTGTTGAACTTGAGAGAACTTCTGTGTTTAATTCGCTAGTGTCATTATATTGATTAGGAGCAGCATTCTCATGGTCGGAGGCATTTTAATCCTTCCTGTTCATATTTGAAATGTCACATTAATTTTATGTTTACTATTACTTTATGGTCGTTATACGCAAATTCATTTCCTGCAGTGTTTTTTTTTTATTAAAACTGGTATTCATCGCTAATGATGGGCCCCTTGATGTGCGAGGGTACCCATTAGGGAGACACAAGATTCTCCTCCCCTTTCGGTCTGAGAGGCGTATGGGATAGCATGATGGAAGAAGGCAAGAACACACCATTACAGTTAAGTATTCACCGACCCACTTTCTAATTTTGTTTTATTCTGTAATTTAATCCTCTTATTTCTGTTGGATATATCATAATGCTTCACATTATTTTGTGTAAGTGCGGTCACGCCGAAGCATGGGGACGCCCTCTTCACTCCTTCAAGAGGTGTTCGGGTTCCAACATAGTGCCCTTCTATTTATTTCGAGTTTATATGCACCGATGGTCAAGGTTATGTCCCATCCCTAATGTTTGAATATTTTTAGCTCCAAGTTATGTAATTAGTTGTTATAGGGTACACCCTGTTTTGTATAAACATTTTGGTACGAAGAAAAATTATGCCAAGTGTGCACTTGGTTGGACTTGTGATATTCAGACAGTCGTTCTATTTAAATAATATGATCAATATGCTTTGAGTATTATTTCGTTGTGTAAATGGATTTCAATCTGTCACTTTTTGTGTTTAATATTTTCCTCGGTATTTCCGAAAAAATGATTTGTTATTACAAATTTGAATTCTCTAGTTATTTTTCCAGAATTGAATATCACTGTTTATTACACGGACCCTTCTCAAAATGATTCGGCTATGCACAGTAGTATGCCTAAAACTAGCATAATAACAAATGCACCTAAGGGTTTTGTTTTCCACCGGGATCGGGTGAAGACTTCCAGATTTCGTTTATGCATCGTATGTTTGCATTCTTATATAACACTAGTTTTTGGTAGGAGTTGAACCTGAGTCTTATTCCACCATTTGTAAATTTGACTTACGAACCAGTTGTATGCAATGGTTTCATGTAAAGATTATGTCTATGGCATTTCGTCCAGATTTTGGGGTTTTTCATATATAAATCGATAGGAAAAATGTTTGTCCATTTGAGATTATAAAAGATCGGGACTTCCAAAATTCATGTTTATTTCCTTTCATGTGATTTTCTTACATCTCGATGGATCCACAAAACCTGGGTGCTAGCTTGGCACAATTTCCTAACTTCAACGAGCTTCTTTGGGCTTTGACTTTTAAATAAACATGGTCTCCCACTTGGAATTCCAAGTGTCTTCCTTTCTGATCTACATAGATTTTCTGTCTATCCTATGCTTCTTTCAAATTCTATTGTACCTTCCTTATCGTGTTTTCCATTTCCTGGAGCATCTTTGGTCCCACCATGAGTCGGTCAGCCGGGTTATCCCAACTAATAGGAGTCATACATTTTTTGTCGTACAGTATTTCAAAAGTGCTCAACTTAGCCGAAGTCTGGTATCCATTGTTATATGCAAATTCTACCAAGTGTAGATAGTCTTCCCACTTGTTCGGTTTTGTTCTTACGTACATGCGGAGCATATCCTCCATGATTTGGTTTGTCCTTTCGGTTTGTCCATCCATTTGTGGGTGATAAATCGTACTGAAATTCAAGTTAGTATTTATCCCTACAAACAATTCCTTCCAAAACGCGGATGTGAATTTTACGTCTCTATCTGAAATCGCCATTTTAGGAATACCATGCAGTCTAAAAATTTCTTTCATGAATATTTCAACAATGTTTATAGCTTTAAAAGTAGACTTTATAGGAATAAAGTGTGCAGACTTACTGAGTTTATCGATTACAACCATAATAGAATCGTTTTGTTTCTGAGTTTTAGGCAAACCTGTTATAAAATCTAGCGATATGGTCTCCCACTTCCATTTTGGTACTGGTAATGGTTTTAATAGGTCGGTTGGATGCTGGTGTTCGGCCTTAACCTGCTGACAATATTGGCACCTAGCCAAGTATTTTGTCGTTTTGCCTTTCATATTAGGCCAATAAAATAGTTTTCTAAGTGTTGTTATTGTTTTCTGGTAACCTGGATGGCCAGAATATGGTTTCTTATGCACTTCGTCTAAGACTGTTAATTTTAACTCTACAGAATCTGGTAAGTCAAGCCTGTTTTTAAATCATAGTAATCCCTTCTTGTCAATACTTAGATCCATTTTATTTGGGTTTGTGGTACCGTTCTGTAATTCTACCATTACCTTAGTGTAATTTCTGTCGTTAATACCTGTTGTGCTTATCCTTTGTTCTATATCACTTTCGGCCTTGCTGATACTTATCTTGAATATCCCATGGAATCTTCTGCTGAAATCACATGTCCTAAATATTGTATTTCTTTCTTATAGAAGTCACACTTGTCAAATTTGGCATACAGTTTCTGTTTCCTCAATGTCTGCAGAACTATCCTTAAGTGTTCATCATGTTCTTCTTTTGTTTTTGAATAGACTAGAATATCGTCGATAAATACTACCACGAACTTGTCCAAGTGCTGACTGAAAATACTGTTCATCAGACACATAAACATGGCTGGTGCGTTAGTGAGTCCGAAAGGTATGACTATGAATTTGTAGTGTCCATACCTTGTCCGAAAAGTTGTTTTTCTTATGTCCTCATCCTTTACCCTAACTTGATGATAATTGGATCGTAGATCCAACTTTGAAAAGATCTTGGCCCCACCTACTTGATCGAACAGATCATTTATCCTTGGTAAGGGCTCTTTGTTCTTAATCGTCATTTTGTTCAGTTTTCTATAATCAATACATAGTCTTAGAGTATTGTCTTTCTTTTTCACAAAGAGGACTGGTGCCCCCCATGGTGAGACACTGGGTCTGATATACTCTTTGTCCAATAATTCCTGTAACTGTATTTTTAATTTTGTCAGTTCTGGTAGACTCATTCGGTAAGGTACCTTTGATATAGGGGCTGAACCTAGTAGTAGGTCTATGGAGAAGTCTATTTCCCTTCTAGGAGGTAATTCTGGTATCTCATCCACAAACATGTCTCTGAAGTCATGTAGGACAACAAAGTCTTCTAGTTTTGGCTTATCATTTTTTTCTAGCATATTCATTATTTGGATGGCATAAACTTGACATCCCTTCCTCATACATTTAT
Organism: Picea sitchensis; assembly: GCA_010110895.2. Taxonomy (NCBI): domain Eukaryota; kingdom Viridiplantae; phylum Streptophyta; class Pinopsida; order Pinales; family Pinaceae; genus Picea; species Picea sitchensis. The sequence goes on from SNQJ01S0008056.1 coordinate 18,552, forward strand.
TGAGTTGCATTACTGAAACTTGTCTGATTGATACCGATTTTGGTATACCTTCGGTTGTTCTAACAGTGCCAGAATCGTCCTTATAACTAAGTACCTTTGTATAGAAATCTAGTACTTCTTTGTGTTGTTCCAACCAATCCATCCTGATAATCATATTGTAACATCCTAGTGGTAGGATGTTCATATGGGTCTTTATATTTTGACCATATAGGTTGAACTCAAAATCTGGAACAAACTCAACTACTTTTCTTTTAGTACCAGTCGCTAACTATACAAGCCATGATTTTTCGTGCTTCAGTTTCTTAAGTTTGTTTGACTCTGCCACATTAGGTGTAATATAACTTAACGTAGCTCCAGGGTCAATTAAAACAAAAATTTGAGTATCATTGATTTTACCTTCGATTTCTATCACCGAGGACTGGTGGTCAGTTTGTCGACCATCTATTGTTGCATTTATACGATGTAGGCCTCTACCCACGTCTCCCACTGTTGAGGCTTCTTGCAAATTATGAACAACAGTTCTGTTTGTTGAGCTTAAACATGGACAGTTCCTCCTTAGATGAGGCTTTGCACATTCCCAACACTTTAATGGCTCACGAGGGTTGTCTCCAAACTTCTTCATTCCCAGGTTTATTGGTTTACCACTGCCTTGCATATTCGGATGGTTGGAGTGAAAATCCTTTCTCGAAAAACTTTTTTATGTATTTCGATAAGGAGTTGGAGGGTACCCCTTCTTCCACTGGTTCATTCGCTCTTGTTTCTTATCCTTCCATGTATTGGGAAGCTCTACCCTCTGTTTATACTAATTTTATTGTGCCTTCCTGAATACTTCACTCAAGGATTTGGGGTTGTCAAACTCAATTCTTTCCTTGTAGGACTGTGGTAGAGAGCTTAGAAGTCACTGAATTTTTACTTTATCCTCACGGATGTACGGTACGAGCCTTAGCAGTTCCAAAAATTTATTTATAAGGTCCTCCATTGCCATATGTCCAAGTCATAACTCATAGAACTCCTTTGTCTTCCTTTCATAGTAACTTTCCGAAAGGTATTGTTTCTTGAAATACTTTTTAAAGTCAGACCATTCCAACTGTTTCTCTTTTAGGCCCTTGGCCAATTTCAGGGCCTGCCACCAAATGTTGGCCTTCCCTTTTAGATTGTAAATGGCCATTATGACCTTCATGTTGTTGGAATAGTTGTAGATCTGGAAGTACTTTTTTATTTCCAACAACCATGCCTCAACTTCTTCTCCCATCTTGGATTCTCCATCAAAGGTAGTTGTTAAATATTTTTAAATTCTCCTTCGAGGTGGTCTACTTGCTTTCTTTTTCTGTCTGATTTAGTTTTTTCTTCAGCTAAAGGTGTTCCTTCCGATGAACTATCTCCTTTTTCTGTTTCTGGCCCTGAGTTCTTGGAGGCCCTTTTGCTGACCTCTTCCTCGTGGTTATCGTCCTTTCGAATTTTCTTGGTCACTATACTACACATAAGGACTTCATTTATCTCATGTTGTTCCTGTTGTACTTTTTTCAATTTTTCATTTTCTGCTTTGAATATCTGTAATTCAACAATAAGGTTCCTCATTATTTCTAACACTTCTGTGGGTGAGCTTCTGTCACTGTTTTGTCTTGGATCTCCAGGGGGTCCTTGCTGTGGGTTTTCTCCCATCCTGATTTCTACATCGTCCTAAGCTGCCATAATTAACACAAAACAGAAATAGCTTTTTGTTTGTAACCATAAGAATTTTTTATTAGTTTTACATAAATCATAATATGTATATTAAGAAGCTATTGTGGCCCTGTTCAGGTCCAGTTTTGTAACCTTTTTGCTCTGATACCATATGTAATGTACCTAAAAATTTACCGAAAAAAAATAAAAAATGGGAACTTTGAGTTGGTTCTGTGTCTTTAAAGCCTTTCAGTCATTCGTCAACCATAATGTACAAAAATCCTATTTCCTTTATATTTATATTCCTTTAAATTTTTTCAGTCATTCATCAATCATAATGTTCAATAGTCTTATTGCCTTTTACTTCTCTATCCTATTTTAACATAAAGTCGTCGCTTCCTATTTCGGTATTGAGTTGTATACGAACATAGGTACATAGCTAGGGATATCCTACTTCATTGCAACTAGTTATTATCTACCGTTTTCGTTGCCAAAACCCACTTTATGATATGGAGATGTAACTACTTAGAGTCACTATCATATGAATGTGAGGGTTATAGATGTAAGGCCTTATGACGCTCATTCCGATATATATCATTATAAGATCTACAAGGAGAGGTCAACATTATTTAGAAACAAAAGCTATTTCGGTATAAAATTGGGCACTAAACTTGCACCATTGAATATAATATGCGCAGAGGCTAACTTATGAAGGTTATGGTTATGATCGTGCTAACATAACTACACGATAAGTAACAACATGAGGTTGTCCGTTTTGGATGGTTAATGCAATGGTAGTTGGTTTCAACGTATATCGGTATAGTAAGGCGATACAAGTAACCCTAAGTAGGTCATCTGGTTACCTCACCAATAATATTCTGAGCAACCGATACAGGTTGGAACCCTCATGCCTTAAAGGCCTGTCTGCAACATTTAAAGCTCCTGGGACACGTTTATTTGATTCAAAGTTTGACTGGCGTGCTCCAATGAGATGTCGACACTTACTGTAAATTCACATGGTCCAAGTGCGAAGACCCCATCCCCTTTACTCCATGTGAAGGGTTACTACTACACTTTCACTTTCATTCTGGTTTTGGTTTCGTGAAGGAGGAAGAACCGTCCCAGACCATTTTTTTTTTTATTCTAGTTCTTGTTTTGTGAAGGAGGAAGAAACCTCTCAAACCATTTTTCGTTTGGTTGTATCATTGTGGTCATGAGTTTATGATTTGGATCCTGTGCTATATGGCTGGATATCTGGGAAGGAACTTCTTGATGGCAACTCTGTGCGAGGTAAGGTTACCCTTGACTGTTCTTTTGTTTACGCATTCATATCTTTTTGTCTTATTAGGTACGTCTCTGCATGTTCCTGTTCCCGGTCAGTTCCTCAGTACCATTCTTGTTGTTCTTCGAGGTTATTGTGAAAGGGGTAGGTGGTACCCTAGCAAGGTCTAGGTTCTTCACAATTTGTCCCCTTTCTTTGTACTAGCTTTCCTGTTGAGGCCAAGCTATTCTCCTTTCGTGGAGGAACTTACTACAATGTCTGTTAGAAATTTGCATTTGGGATATGTTATTTTTTGTTTGAACTTTTGTTATTGGGCCCGGTTTCCCAATCGATTTGTCTTATATGACAAAGTGTCATGTCTGAGTTTTCCCTTACTTGGGTGCGTAACAAACCTTTCGGCATACTGTTGAACTTGAGAGAACTTTTTTGTTTAATTCTCTAGTGTCATTATATTGATTAGGAGTGGCGTTCTCATGGACGGAGGAATTTTAATCCTTTCTGTTCATATTTGAAATGTCACATTCCTGCAAATTCATATGGTTGTTATACGCAAATTCATTTCCTGCAGTGTTTTTTTTTTATTAAAAATGGTATTGATTTCTAATGATGGCCCCCTTGATGTGTGAGGGTACCCATGAGGGAGACACAAGCTCCTCCTCCCCTTTCGGTCTGGGAGGCGTACGGGATAGCGTGATGGAAGAAGGCAAGAACACTCCATTACAGTGAAGTATTCACCGGCCCACTTTCTAATTTTGTTTTATTATGTAATTTAATCCTCTTATTTCCGTTGGAAATATTATAATGATTCACATTATTTTGTGTAGGTGTAGTCACGCTGAAGCATGGGGACGCGCTCTTCACTCCTTCAAGAGGTATTCGGGTTCCAACACAGTGCCCTTTCGTCTATTTCGAGTTTATATGCATCGATGGTCAAGGCTATGTCCCATCCCTAATGTTTGAAGATTTTTAGCTCCAAGTTTTGTAATTAGTTGATATAGGGTACGCCTTGTTTTGTATAAACATTTTGGTACGAAGAAAAATTACGCCAAGCATGCACCTGGTTGGAATTGTGATATTCAGACAGTTGTTCTATTTAAATAATATGATCATTATTCTTTGAGTATTAATTTTTTGTGTAAATGGATTTCAATCTGTCACTTTTCGTGTTTAATATTTTCCTCGGCATTTCCAAAAAAACGATTTGTTATTACAGATTTGAATTCTCTAGTTATTTTTCCAGAATTGAATCTCACTGTTGCTTACACAGTCCCTTCTCAAAATGATTCGTCTATGCACAATAGTATGCCTAAAACTAGCATAATAACAAATGCGCCTAAGGGTTTTGTTTTCCACCGAGATCGGTTGATGACTTCCAGATTTCATTTATGCATCATATGCTTTCATTATGATATAACACTAGTTTTTGGTACGAGTTGAACCTGAGTCTTATTCCACCATTTGTAAATTTGACTTACAAACCAGTTGTATGCAATGTTTTCATGTAAAGCTTATGTCTATTGGATTCCATCCAGATTTTGAGATTTTTCATATATAAATCGACAAGAAAAATGTTTGTCTGTTTGAGATTATAAAAGATCGGGACTTCCAGAATTCATGTTTATTTCCTTTCATGTAATTTTCTTACTCCTTTATACTAGATACCCTGTAGTATTGTACCTACGACAAAGGTTATTTTGTAGGTGCACCTTTAAACCACAGAGTCATTACTAAAATACCATCACCACCATATTGATGTACATATACTTAATTTTTTGTAATGGGGTTTGGTAAGTTTCTGAATTATTTTCATATGTAAATGTTTATATGTATATCTGTCTAGTTTCTGGATACCTTAGTAGTCAGTTTACTCTGGAATCATTATATCATACAGTATGCTCATTATATATATACATATATGTTCATAATATATATATATACAGGCCGATATACATATCTATTAATACCTCTGTGATAAAGGGTGTATTTACTTTGAATCTGGACTGGTATTCTCATTAGAGGAGGCTCATTGAATACTATAAGCATCTAGAGGAAATGAGATCCGCAACAGATATTGGTGCATGTGGCTTCAAGTATTTATGCAAACAATTTTAGTTTTCATTTTACTTAACAAAATTTACTAAGAAGATAGATGTAGTTTGTAGTCCATTCTATCATACGATTAGTAACTTCTATAGAATTCATCTTATTGTTTGATAAATTCCATGTCCTTAGTAATTACTCAGCATCACATCTAAGTGAATAAGTCCATTTCTAGCTAATGAATAGGAAGCAAAATGATAGATCTTTCCACCACAACATTCAACCAGAAATCCATACATAGAAGTAAACAGATTGCATCACACGAAATTTAACTAGGATAAGGTAGAGTTACATATCTGAATCAATTTGCGGGAAGCCAAAGCGAACAGCCACGTTCCTCCCAACTGTAGAACTGGGCAACCAAATCTACTTATTCGATTCACCCCCTATCCTGACCATGAATCCATGAGGGCGAACTGAAATCTCCTCTCCAACAATATCCTTTAATTCCAGTAGAATCCCCCTTGCCTCACACTCACGCAGTAGTGCTCATAACAGCAAGAAAGAAAAACAATAGTCTTCTCTCCCTGCATACTTGGCAACGTCCTGCCTCCTCACATATGCTATTTATTAATTTTTCTTAGGACTTTTTTCCCTCCCTTGGGAATTTTACTAGCTTTCTAAATCCCTGATTTTCAAGGGCTTCGAATGGCCAAATCATTGATTTGCCACTTGTAACAATCAACCTAGAGTTAATTCCAATGTGTTCCCCACTCATGGAGTCATGGTAAGCTAAATTTAACATGGTTGTTCTGTTTGTCCTCCTGTAATCAATATAAAATATTATGCTTTCATACAAGTGTCATAGTAAAATAGTTAGTTGGGTCAAATCAAGTCTCCGCCCAATAGTCATAATAATAAATTACAATCATCAAATTTGAAATTCGGAATTGCCATAAATGGAAAAAAAATTCCAAATTTGAATTTACTAAAAACAGAATGAATTTTCAGCAGATTTAAATTTCAAAAAATTTTTTTTTTTTTTGGGACATCACAGACCTAGGACATATACTTTTTGAATGGCCTCTCAAGGAGAGGGGAACCAGTCAATTTTCTCACTTTTCCTTCTGGGCCTCTTAACATAGTGAATTTGATTGGACTTAACTGTGAAGCTGGTACTGACAACATGGGCACGCAGGTGCTAATAATAAATATCTATGACTTATCATTGAAAGTGATAGTTTTTCTTATTGGGCGGATCACTGGATCTGCAACTCTACATCAAGCCTCCCAGGTGCACATAAACTATGTGATTCAGTGCTTAAATGCACAAATCTTTGAATGGAGTACCACATTTCTAGACTGCATGAAGAGGCAATTGACGGAGTGTCGTATGCGGAGGCACATGAACTTTGGATTTGGGACAATACTTTGTTCTTTCTTCTTTGAGAGAGTACTAGGTCTTAGTGTTAGGGTCCTAACCCGCACATAGGTAGATCGATATATTTAGATGTAATAAAGGTCAATATTAATAAGGCCTTTCAATAAAATAGAATAAAGTGGATGTAAGAAGACCTAATAGAAGCTTCTACTTCTAGAAGGATCTTCCTCTATATGCTTCTCTTGATACACATATTTAGTATAAATAAGGGTCGAGGGTATGAAAACCCTAGCTTATATATTATTGTAACAGAGCACTGCTCGATTGGAGGTAGCCCCCTCGAAGAGGCCTGTGAAAATTGATTTCTGAATCAAAATGTTATTTCTGTTGTTGTTCTTATATCATTTGTGTAGTATTGTGGAGATTATGCTGGATATATTACTGTTACTCTACCACTTCTAGCATTTTATTTATGTTTTGCATATTTATTATATCTAGTATCTTGCAAGTGGTATCAAAGAACTTTCCTTGGCAGAAATTGTCGAAATTTTGTTTTCAGGGTAGAGACATATTTCAGCGTCTTTAAGCCACAGAGATCTTTCATTACGTGCATAAACCCATGGTTGAGGGATTCATACACACAGGAAATACAAGTGGTTCTTAAGTGCACATATGTTGGCCACCTTTGTAACCCCTATTGGTACCCCTTCGAGTGGTAGCACATCAGACAACACCTGTGTACGGATCAACCTAGATTTCCTGAAGCCCTCTTTAGATAAACTTGTTGGTTGTCGGACTGCTATAATGTCACCGAGAACAACACTCAGGAAGATACTCTCTAGTACCTGGGTAGTCAGGTAGTACAACTAAGGGTACGGTCTATCCTCCTTAGTTAGTGCCCTGAGATATTGGGTCGAGTACTACTATTTGACCCCGCACGTATATCAGAGAGATATAACACATGGCAAACCCTTTTCTGTAGGACCCTTGAATACCTAACCCTTGGGGGACATAAACATAAAAAAATTAAAATAGACCAGATCTATTGCCATGCAACTATGTTTGGGTTGCCAAGTAAATACACATCTCCTTTTGGTTAAGCATTTTGGGATTTCATCACTGCAGTATTCTTAAGACTGGAGTATAACTCCGTAGGTGTAAAAAAAAATTAAAAAAATATGGAAATTGTTTCACCATTATTTGAGACCTATTCCATTGGATTCATCTCTCCGCCCTTATCACATTCATCCATATCATTTTTTCTGAAAAAAATTTGACCCCACCTGCCCCTTTTCAGTTCACCAATTCTCATGGCCCATACCCATAGCCAAGACCTGGAAGCTCACTTCAACACCATGCAATATGGTTTCCTCGAAACCCAAAAAGAAGTGAAACAACTCAGTGCTACTGTTGCCTCCATCGATTCATCCATCAATGCTACC
>SNQJ01S0008056.1:26408-60017 GCA_010110895.2 Picea sitchensis
CATTTGTAAGGCCAAAAGGCATGACCAAAAATTCATAATGGCCTTCATGAGTTCAGAATGTTGTTTTTAGGATATCTTCTTCCTTCATTCTAATATGGTGATACCCTGAACGAAGATCCAACTTTTTGAAATAGATTGCTTGTTGTGGGTGGGAAATCCCTCCTATGGACTAGCATTAAGGGTTTTATCATGCACGCAGAAATGAACTAAAGTCTACTACATTCTACCAAAATCCAAATCATAAACCCCATTATTCATATGAAGATTCAAGGTTAAAGAGATCCAATTATTGTACCTTAGTTTCAATGTTTGATGTCGATCCCTTTAACGCTTGGTCGCTCCTTGAATGCAACTCTCCTCCCAATGTTGACCTACATTCAAAAAATACAAAAAAAGAACTCCACATGCATATGATCTATAAACTAATGGGTTAGAGATTCTATAAAAATATAATCAAATTTAAATATGGACAATCTCATATGGCGAGACGGGAAAATTACTTATTTTATTAATCTCACAAGAGTAACCTTACAATAGTGAGATCGGCCATTGCTCCTCGAATATATCCCTGGAATCCTCTTCAACTGTGCTCCAACTACTTTTGTATATGCTTCTCTTCACACAATAGTTGCAAAAGGTTGGGGCAAGGGGAATACTAAATCGGGTATAGTTTCTTTGCTATGATTTTCCTCCCTCCAAATGGGACCCCTACCCCTTCTTTTATAAGATAGAAAGGGATAGGTATTTGGTCGAGTGATCGACTATGGAAAGTTAGCCGATTTAGTTAACTTACCAAAAAATTTGTGTTCCATCTGCAACTTTCCATATTTTCATTCTTTTTAGGTATACCCGGGTTGTAGTGGGTTAGCTAGCATGTACACGCGTACAGTAGTGGAGCAGGGCATGTATGCCCTTAAAAAGACTGGTTTTTAAGAAGTTGTTCAATAGTGGCTTGGAAAAGAAGTCAAATGAGATGGTCGGATGCCAGGTAAGCATGTCTGGTGCAATTTAGGGTTATAACAGATGCCCCTTAATGTGTGAGGTCAGAAGAGAATCTGATGGCCGAAATACATTATCAATCTTTACCAACGTACCAACAAGGGAGCCCAGGGACTAGAATTCGAGAGGTGTCATCTGCAAAATAACAATTGTCTCACAGAGGAGGGAATACCCATGCTTGGAATGAAATAAAATCATGGCTACCAATAAAATACACTGTAGATCCATGTCATATAACTATATAAAGTGTAGCCACGAGAAATACACAACGGATCTACATATCGAAATCAAAATGATATACATGTATAGTATCGATCTTCAAGAAGTGAATAAGGCCTGATGGCTACATATGAGACCTTCATAGCTCGAGAAACAACTTCAAAATATTCACAACTCGGATAGGAGTGTAATGTGAGTGTACAACTTCACTACCAGAGGTCCTCGATGGCTTGTCAGGAACGAACTAGAGGATTTTAATGACCAGGTTGAGGGCTTCATGGATTTCGAACAAGGACTTGATTGGGATTTTGGGATGGTCAGACATGAGGGTAAGAGACAATCTGCAGAGGGGCGCGACTCAAGCTTGGTAATAAATTCCCTTGGACAATAGCATGACATAGGCAACATGATATTTTGACATAAGTTCACAATGTAGGAGGCACCGCAAACTCTCCATATGTTTGGAAGAATAACCAAACGGAGGAGACACAAATCTATGTAGCGAGAATAGCTTCCTAATGCCATATTAAAACCTAGGGCTTGACAAACAAACGAAAGGATGTGCTTTGTCCAAGGGTGACTCATTGTGATTCCAATAAAAAGAAAATACTTTTCCCTTCCTCTTTTTGGGGTATATTTGATTTTTTTTGTCTTTTTCAATAATTTTGGAAAGCTTGAAAAATAATAAAAAAATTGTATGCTACAAAGGAGGATCAAGTGTTGCAAGCATACTAGTTCCAAGCACTTGGAACATAGGGATGCTCAGGGCAAAGAAACAAATGCAGGAAAAGGACACTCAGGAAAAATCCTCCAGGGGCCAAAGGTGTCAAGACGTAGAGGCAAAGTGCTACAGGACTTGCATATAAGGCATGTTTCAGATGGTTCAATTGAGAGAAACATGGAGCCGACATTAGGCCAAAGACACAGGTATGAAAAAGCGATTAATAAGACACACAATGGTAACGTCCTTCAATTTAATTTTAATGAGCCCAAAGAAGGTAATCTTAGCGGTTTTTCATATTTAGAGAGTCTGAAAAAATGTAAAAGGAGACTCTGTTGGGGTACCTTTTTTGAAGATAGTCTAGTCAGCTCGAAAAAGTGGTAAACTAGCACCGACCAGATGTCTATTCAAAACTATTTTAACTAGTGTGATAAAGAAAAGATCACTCGACAATTTTTTCATTTTTAAGGAGTTTGAAAAAAGCTTAACTATGGACTCCATCACGAATGTTCTTATGGACTAATTTAATGAGTGTGAAAGAATAAGGTCACCCAACGATCTTTTCAATTTGAGGGAGTCTAAAAAGATCTTAACTATGGACTTCGTGGGGGTTCTTTTTCGTAAATTTAGTCCCTTAGTCTTGAAAAAGGGTTAAAAGCATACCTGAGAATACTCTTATAGGGATAAACTACAGAATACTCTTATAACTGAGAATACAGTTGGCCATCTAGACCGAAAAAGGGGTAAACTACCACCGGATAGACGTGACTTAAAATTTCAGTTTAGCAAGCATGAAGGTCGAAAAGATCGCTCGACAATATTTTCATCTTTAGAGGGTCTGAAAAGGACTTAAAAGAAGACCCGTTATGTTTTGGGAGTCCCCAGGCTGAGGTCAAGAGTGATAATTAATCATGCAAATGAGGCTCAAACTTGTAATTAGGATAAACTAATAAGGACTCCCAAGCCTATGGTCATTAGTGACGGCATGGACATGAAAATGCAACCAGTATCTACCTAGGGTATCCATGTTAAGGTAGGCTCTACCACTAAAATACGACACTTCTAAAGCAACAATTATGGTTTTGTGTTGCAAATCAGTGGGATCGATCTTATGGTGTAGTGATAAAGACAACGAGATGCAAAAAGTAGGGGTGGAATCCTAACTTAAATGTAATAAGTTGGAAAACAACGTTTTACCAAAGGACCTTTTAAAAACACCTAAATATCAAAAAGTTCCCCAATACCCAAAGTAACAATTATCGTAACAATCCATAGAAAACTCCTGAACCATACTAAATGATTTTCATTTTAGAAAAAAAGACTAAAGGGTCCAAAAATTGACAAAAAGTGCCCAAAAAGGTCTATAAATAGAAGTTGGTAGCTCATTATCACTATTGCAAATTGAGAAATTGACTAAAAGCCAAAAATACCCCTTTGTGAAAAGATCTGATTTTGGGAGCTTCAGTGGACGAAACGAACTTCCGCTTGGACCAAGTAAGTACATACTAACCCCCCTTGCATTTTCATTATTCCTTTATGCATTTTACTTTGGTTTTTGAAGGGGCGCCAACTGTAAAAAGGTTGACCCTATGTATACGCGGGTTGTCTTAGAACAACACGTGTGTGAATGCATGCAAAGGAAATACTGCATGCGTACACATGCGACTATGTGCATTACAGCCCATGTGTGCACGCATGCAGAGGAAAGACTGCATGCGTGCACATGCGACTATGTGCATTACAGTCCGCATGTACCCTCTAAGATGTGGAAAAAATAAAAAAAAATGCAAGGGCTAATTTCTCCAAAACTTGTAAACTGCAGGATGTATGTTCACTAGAGAGAAATGGAGCATGAGGACATTGATAACTTGGTCGATGAGGATTCTAGTGCTCTTGCCCTATTAGCGCAATGTGGTTTGATAAAGTTTTTCCATTGTCCTTTCATGCAGGCACAACCTAGGCTACTGAATGCCTTGTTTTACTATTGGAACCCTGATGCAAAGGCCTTCATGCTTGAGGGTCAATCATTGACTACAATGACCATGTANTTTACAAAAAAAAAAAAAAAATTAATTGGGAACTTTGAGTTGGTTTTGTGTCTTTAAAGCCTTTTAGTCATTCGTCAATCATAATGTACAACAGTCTTATTGCCTTTTACTTCTCTATCCTATTTTAACATAAAGTCATCACTTCCTATTTTGGTATTGAGTTGTATACGAACATAGGTACATAGCTAGGGATATCCTACTTCATTGCAACTGGTTATTATCTACCGTTTTCATTGCCAAAACCCACTTTATGATATGGAGATGTAACTACTTAGAGTCACCATCATATGAATGCGAGGGTTATAGATGTAAGGCCTTATGATGCTCAATCCGATATATATCATTATAATATCTATAAGGAGAGGTTAACATTATTCAGAAACAAAAGCTATTTGGGTATAAAATTGGGCACTAAACTTGCACAATTGAATATAAGGCACACAGAGGCTAACTTATGAAGGTTATGGTTATGATCGTGCTAACATAACTACACGGTAAGTAACAAAATTAGGATGTATGTTTCGGATGGTTAATGTAATGGTAGTTGGGTTCAATGTATAACAATATAGTAAGGAGATAAGAGTAACCCTAAGTAGGTCATTCAGTTACCTCACCATTAATATTCTGAGCAACTGAAACAGGTTGTAACCCTCATGCCTTAAAGGCATGTCTGCAACATTTAAAGCGCCTGGGACAAGTATATTCGATTAAGAGTTTGACTAGCATGCTCCAATGATATGTCGACACTTACCATAAATTCACATGGTCCAAGTAGGAAGACCCCATCCCCTTTACTCCATGCGAAGGGTTACTCCCACACTTTCACTTTCATTCTGGTTTTGGTTTGGTGAAGGAGGAAGAACCGTCTCAGACCATTTTTTGTTTTTATTCTAGTTATGGTTTAGTGAAGGAGGAACAAACGTCTCAGACAATTTTTCGTTTGGTTGTAGCATCGTGGTCATGAGTATATGATTTGGCTCCTGTGCCAGATGGGTGGAGATCTAGGAAGGAACTTCTCGACAACAACTTTGTGCGAGGTAAGTTTACCCTTGACTATTCTTTTGTTTACGCATTCAGATCTTTTTGTCTTATTAGGTAGGTATCTGCATGTTACTATTCCCGATCAGTTCTTCGGTAGCATTCTTGTTGTTCTTCGAGGTTATTGTGAAACGGGTAGGTTGTACCCTAGAAACGTCTAGGTTCTTCACGGTTTGTCCCCTTTCTCATTACTAGCTTTCCTGTCGAGGCCGAGCTATTCTCCTTTCATGGAGGAACTTACTACGATGTCTGTTAGAAATGTGCATTTGGGATATGCTATTTTTTGTTTGAACTTTTTTTATTGGGCCCAGTTTCCCAATCGATTTGTCTTAGATGATAAAGTGTCATGTCCAGGTTTTCCCTTACTTGGGTGCGTAACAAACCTTTCAGCATACTGTTGAAATTGAGAGAACTAATGTGTTTAATTCTCTAGTGTCATTATATTGATTAGGAGCGGGGTTCTCATGGCCAGAGGAGTTTTAATCCTTCCTTTTCATATTTGAAATGTCACATTAATTTTATGTTTACTATTACTTTATGGTCGTTATACGCAAATTCATTTCCTGCAGTGTTTTTTTTTTTATTAAAATTTGTATTCATCACTAATGATGGGACCCTTGATGTGCGAGGGTACCCATCAGGGAGACACAAGCTCCTCCTCCCCTTTCAGTCTACGAGGTGTATGGGATAGCGTGATGGCAAAAGGCAAGAACACTCCATTACAATTAAGTATTCACTGGCCCACTTTCTAATTTTGTTCTGTTATGTAATTTAATCCTCTTATTTTCATTGGATACATTATAATGCTTCACATTATTTTGTGTAGGTGTAGTCACGCCGAAGCATGGGGATGCCCTCTTCACTCCTTCAAGAGGTATTCGGGTTCCAACACAGTGCCCTTCCATCTATTTTGAGTTTATATGCACCGATGGTCAAGGCTATGTCCCATCCATAATGTTTAAAGATTTTTATCTCCATGTTCTGTAATTAGTTGATACAAGGTACGCCCTGTTTTGTATAAACATTTTGGTATGAAGAAAAATTACACCAAGCGTGCACCTGGTTGGACTTGTGATATTCAGACAGTCATTCTATTTAAACAATATGATAATTATTCTTTGAGTGTTATTTCATTGTGTAAATGGATTTCAATCTATCACTTTTTGTGTTTAATATTTTCCTTGGTATTTCCAAAAAAATGATTTGTTATTACAGATTCGAATTCTCTAGTTATTTTTCCAGAATTGAATCTCACTGTTGATTACACGGTCCCTTCTCAAAACAATTCGGCTATGCACAATAGTATGCCTAAAACTAACATAATAACAAATGTGCCTAAGGGTTTTGTTTTCCACAGGGATCGGGTGATGACTTCCATATTTCGTTTATGCATCGTATGCTTGCATTTTGATATAACACTAGTTTTTTCTAGGTGTTGAACCTGAGTCTTATTCCACAATTTGAAAATTTGACTTACAAACCAGTTGTATGCAATGGTTTCGTGTAAATATTATGTCTATGGGATTCCATCCAAATTTTGGGGTTTTTCATATATAAATCGACAGGAAAAATGTTTGTTTGTTTGAGATTATAAAAGATCGAGACTTCCAGAATTCATGTTTATTTCCTTTCATGTGATTTTCTTACTCCTTTATACTAGTTTCCATGTAGTACTGTACGTACGACAGAGGTTATACAGTAGGTGTGCCTTTAAACCACAGAGTCATTACTAAAATACCATCACCACCATACTGATGTACATATACTTAATTTTCTGTAATGGGGTTTGGTAAGTTTCTGAATTATTTTCCTATGTAAATGTTTATATGTATATCTATCTAGTTTTCGGATACCTTAGTAGTTAGTTTACTCCAGCATCATTATATCATACAGAATGTTCATTATGTATATACATATATGTTCATAATATATTTATATAGGTCGATATACATAACGATTAATACCTCTGTGATAAAGGGTGTATTTACTTTGAATCTGGACTGGTATTCTCATTAGAGGAGGCTCATTGAATACTATAAGAATCTACAGGAAATGAAATCTTCCACAGATATTGGTGTGTGTGGCTTCATGTATTTATGCAAACAATTTTAATTTTCATTTTACTTAACAGAATTTACTAAGAAGATAGATGTAGTCTGTAGTCCATTCTATCATGAGATTAGTAACTTCTACAAAATTCGTCTTACTGTTTGATACATTCCATGTCCTTAGTGATTACTCAGCATCACATCTAAGTGAATAAGTCCATTTCTAGCTAATGACTAGGAAGTAAAATGATAGATCTTTCTACCACAGCATTCAACTAGAAATCCATACATATAAGTAAATAGATTGCATCACATGACATTTAACTAGGATAAGGTAGAGTTACATATCTGAATCAATTTGCAGGAAGCCAAAGGGAACAACCACGTTCCTCCCAACAGTAGAATGGGGCATCCAAATATACTTGCTCGATTCGCCCCCTAGACTGACCATGAATCCATGAGGGCGAATTGAAATCTCCTCTCCAGCAATATCCTTTAATTCCAGCAGAATCCCCCTTGCCTCACACTCACACAGAAGTGCTCATAAAAGCAAGAAAAAAAAACAATAGTCTTCTCTCCCCGCATACTTGGTAGCATCCTGCCTCCTCAGATATGTTATTTATTAATTTTTCTTAGGACTTTTTTCTCTCCCTTGGGAATTTTCAAAGATTTCTAAATCCCTGATTTCCAGGGGCTGCCAATGGCCAAATCACTGATTTTCTACTTGTAGCAATCAGCCCAGAGTTAATTCCAATGTGTTCCCCACTCATGGAGTCATGGTCAGCTAAATTTAACATGGTTGTTCCATTTGTCCTCCTGTAATCAATATAAAATATTTTGTTTTCATACAAGTGTCATAGTCGATTAGTTAGTTGGGTCAAATCAGGTCTCTTCCCAACAGTCATAATTATTAATTACAATCATCAAATTCGAAATTCGAAATTGCCATAAATGGAAAAAAAATTCCAAATTCGAATTTATTAAAAAACAGAATGAAGTTTTAGCAAATTTAAATTTCAAAAAATATTTTGTGTTTTTTGGGACATCACATCCTTTCCCCCTTCAGTAAAACACTTCCTCGGTGTTCGTTCCTTTCCTGGAACAAGATTGGATGAGATTTCCGCAAATCTCTCTCCAACTCCCAAGTGGTCGCCTCAGGACTAAAGTGCTTCCATTGCACCTTTACCTGAGCGACGACTCTATTCCGAAGTGATATCTCTCTCTGGTCCAGAATGCATAGGGGTTCCACCTAGAACTCACCTTCGAGTTCCACTTGCACCAAGTTCCAATCAATCATATGAGTAGGGTCATGAATATACTTTTTCAACAAGGAAATATGAAAAACATTATGAATTTTTAGATTAGTCGGGAGTGCAAGTTGGTATGCTACGGGTCCAATTCGAGCTAGTATCTCAAAGGGTCCACAAAACCTGGGTTCCATATTGGCAAAGTTTCCTAACTTCAACGAGCTTCTTCAGGCTTTGACCTTTAAATAAAAAATGTCTCCCACTTGGAATTCCAAGTGTCTTCTTTTCTGATCTGCATAGCTTTTCTGTCTATCCTGTGCTTCTTTCAAAATCTGTTGTACCTTCCTTACCATGTTTTCCATTTCTTGGAGCATCTTTGGTCCCACCATGAGTCGGTTAGTCGGGTTATCGTAGCTAATAGGAGTCGTACATTTTCTTCCGTACAGTATTTTGAAAGGGCTCAACTTAGCCGAAGTTTGGCAAGCATTGTTATAAGCAAATTCTACCAAGTGTAGATAGTCTTCCCACTTGTTCGGTTTTGTTCTTACGTACATTTGAAGCATATCCTCCACGATTTGGTTTGTCCTTTCGGTTTGTCCACCTGTTTGTGGGTGATAAATCATACTGAAATTTAAGTTAGTATTTAGCCCTGCAAACAATTCCTTCCAAAAGGCGGATGTGAATTTTACGTCTCTATCTAAAATCACCATTTTAGGAATACCATGCAGTCTAAAAATTTCTTTCATGAATATTTCAGCAATGTTTATAGCTTTAAAAGTAGACTTTAGAGGAATAAAGTGTGCAAACTTACTGAGTTTATCGATTACAACCATAATAGAATCGTTATGTTTCTAAGTTTTAGGAAAACCTGTTATAAAATCCAACGATATGGTCTCCCACTTCCATTCTGGTACTGGTAATGGTTGTAATAGGCTGGTTGGATGCTAGTGTTCGGCCTTAACCTGCTGACAATATTGTCACCTAGCCAAGTATTCTGTTGTTTCTCCTTTCATATTAGGCTAATAAAATATTTTTCTAAGTGTTGTTATCGTTTTCTGGTAACCTAGATGGCCAGAATACGGTTTCTTATGCACTTTGTCTAAGACTGTTAATTTTAACTTCGCAGAATCTGGTAAATCAAACCTATTTTTAAATCATAGTAATCCCTTCTTGTTGATACTTAGATCTGTTTTATCTGGGTTTGCAGTACCGTTCTATAATTCTGCCATTACCTTAGTTTAATTTCCATTGTTAATACCGGATGTGCTTATCCTTTGTTCCAGATCACTTTTGGCCCTGCTGATACTTATCTCGAATATCCCATGGACTCTTCTGCTGAAATCACATGTCCTAAATATTGTATTTATTTTTGATAGAAGTCACACTTGTCAAATTTGGCGTATAATTTGTGTTTCCTCAATGTCTGCAGAACTATCCTTAAGTGTTCGTCATGTTCTTCTGTTGTTTTTGAATAGACTAGAATATCATCGATAAATACTACCACGAACTTGTCAAAGTACTGACTGAAAATACTGTTAATTAGACACATAAACATGGTTGGTGCGTTAGTGAGTTCGAAAGGTATGACTACGAATTCGTAGTGTCCATACCTTGTCCGAAAACATGTTTTTCTTATGTCCTCGTCCTTTATCCTAACTTGATGATAACCGGATCGTAGATACAACTTTGAAAAGATCTTGGCCCCACCTACTAGATCGAACAGATCATTTATCCTTGGTAAGGGGTATTTGTTCTTAATCGTCATTTTTTTCAGTTGTCTATAATCGATACATAGTCTTAGAGTATCGTCTTTATTTTTCACAAAGAGGACTAGTGCCCCCATGGTGAGACATTGGGTCTGATATCCTCTTTGTCCAATAATTCCTGTAACTATATTTTTAATTTTGTCAGTTCTGGTAGACTCATTCGGTAAGGTGCCTTTGATATAGGGGCTGAACCTGGTAGTAGGTCTATGGAGAAGTCTATTTCCCTTCTAGGAGGTAATTCTGGTATCTCATCCACAAACATGTCTCTGAAGTCACGTAGGACAACAAAGTCTTCTAGTTTTGGCTTATCATTGTTTTCTAGCAGATTCGTTACTTTAATGGCATAAAATTGACATCCCTTCCTCATTCATTTATTGAGTTTCATTACTGAAACTTGTCTGACTGATATCAGTTTTGGTATACCTTCGGTTGTTCTAATAGTGACAAAATCGTCCTTATAAATAACTACCTTTGTATAGAAATCTAGTACTTCTTTATGTTGTTCCAACCAATCCATCCTGATAATCATATCGTAAGATCCTAGTGGTAGGATGTTCAATTGGGTCTTTATATTTTGACCATCTAGGCTGAACTCACAATCCATAACAAACTCAACTAATTTTCTTTTAGTACCAGTCGCTAATTGTACAAGCCATGATTTTGTGTGCTTCAGTTTCTTAAGTTTGTTTGACTCTTCCACATTAGGTGTAATATAACTTAACGTAGCTCCAGGGTCAATTAAAATAGAAATTCAAGTATGATTGATTTTACCTTCGATTTCTACCACCGAGGACTGGTGGTCATCTTGTTGACCATCTCTTGCTACATTTATACGATGTAGGCTTCTGCCCACGTCTCCCACTGTCGAGGCTTCTTGCAGATTATGAACATTAGTTTTGTTTGTTGAGCTTAAATGTGGACAGTTCCTCCTTAGATGAGGCTCTCGACATTCCCAACACTTTAATGGCTCGCAAGGGTTGTCTCCAAACTTCTTCATTCCCAGGTTTACTGGTTTACCACTGCCTTGCATATTCGGATGGTTGTAGTGAAAATCCTTTCTCGGAAAACTTTTTGTTGTATTCTGATAAGGAGCTGGATGGTTCCCCTTCTTCCGTTGGTTCATTCTCTCTTGTTTCTTATCCTTCCATGTCTTGGGAAACTCTACCCACTGATTATACTGATCGTAGCAAATTCCTTCCCTCCTGAATACTTCGCTTAAGGATTTGGGGTTGTCAAACTCAATTCTATCCCTGTAGGACTGTGGTAGACAACTTAGAAATCGCTGAATTTTTACTTTATCCTCACGGATGTACGATACGAACCTTAGCAGTTCAAAAAATTTATTTATAAGGTCCTCCATTGCCATCTGTCCAAGTCATAACTAGTAGAAATCCTTTGTCTTCCTTTCATAGTAGCTTTCCGAAAGGTATTGTTTCTTAAAATACTTTTTAAAGTCAAACCATTCCAATTATTTCTCTTTTAGTCCCTTGGCCAATTTCAGGTCCTGCCACCAAATGCTGGCCTTCCCTTTCAGATTGTAAATAGCCATTATGATCTTCATGTTGTTGGAATAGTTGTAGATATAGAAGTATTTTTTTATTTCCAACAGCCATGCCTTAGCTTCTTCTCCCATCTTGGATTCTCCATCAAAGGTAGCTGGTTTAATCTTTTTAAATTCTCCTTCAAGGTGGTCTACTTGCTTTCTTTTTCTGTCCAATTTAGTTTTTTCTTCAGCTGAAGATGTTCCTTCCGACGAACTATCTCCTTTTTCTATTTTTGGCCCTGATTTCTTGGAGGCCCTTTTGCTGACTTCTTCCTCATGGTTATCACCCTTTGGGATTTTCTTGGTCACTATACTATGCAGCAGGACTTCATTTATCTCCTTCTATTCCCGTTGTGCTTTTATCAATTTTTCATTGTCTTCTTTGAAAATCTGTAATTCAACAATAAGGTTCCTCATTGTTTCTAACACTTCCATGGGTGAGCCTCCATCACTATTCTATCTTGGATCTCCAAGGGATCCTTGCTGCAGGTTTTCTCCCATTCTGATTTATGCATCGTCCTGAGCTGCCATAATTAACGCAAAACAAAAATAGCTTCATGTTTGTAACCATAAGATTTTTTTATTAGTTTTACATAAATCAGAATATATATACTAAGAAGCTATTGTGTCCATTTTCAGGTCCAATTTTGTAACCTTTTTTCTCTGATACCATATGTAATGTACCTCAAAATTTACCGAAAAAAAAAATAAAAATTAATTGGGAACTTTGAGTTGGTTCTATGTCTTGAAAGCCTTTCAGTCATTTGTCAACCATAATGTACAACAATCCTATTTCCTTTCTCTTTCTATTCCTTTAAAGTTTTGCAGTCATTCATCAATCATAATGTACAACAGTCTTATTGCCTTTTACTTCTCTCTCCTATTTTAACATAAATTCATCGCTTCCTATTTCGGTATTGAGTTGTATACGAACATAGGTACATTGCTAGGGATATCCTACTTCATTACAATTGGTTATTATCTACCGTTTTCGTTGCCAAAACCCACTTTATGATATAGAGATATAACTACTTAGAGTCACTATCATATGAGTGCGAGGGTTATAGATGTAATGCCTTATGACGCTCATTCCGATATATATCATTATAAGATCTACAAGGAGGGGTTAACATTATTCGGAAACAAAAGTTATTTGGGTATAAAATTGGGCACTAAACTTGCACCATTGAATATAAGGTGCGTAGAGGCTAACTTATGAAGGTTATGGTTATGATCGTGCTAACATAACTACACGGTAAGTAATGACATTAGGTTGTCCGTTTTGGATGGTTAATGCAATGGTAGTTGGGTTCAACGTATAACGGTATAGTAAGGCGATAAGAATAACCCTAAGTAGGTCATCCGGTTACCTTGCCATCAATATTTTGAGCAACCAATACAGGTTGGAACCCTCATGCCTTAAAGGCCTATCTGCAAATTTTAAAGTGCTTGGGACACGTTTATTCAATTCAAAGTTCGACTGGCATGCTCCAATTAGATGTCGACACTTACCATAAATTCGCATGGTCCAAGAACAAATACCCCATCCCCTTTACTCTATGTGAAGGGTTACTACCGCACTTTCACTTTCATCGTGGTTTTGGTTTGGTGAAGGAGGAAGAACCGTCTCATACCATTTTTCGTTTTTATTCCTTCCTGTTCATATTTGAAATGTCACATTAATTTTATGTTTACTATTACTTTATGGTTGTTATACCCATCAGGGAGACACAATCTCCTCCTCCCCTTTCGGTCTTGGAGGCGTACAGGATAGCGTGATGGCAGAAGGAAAGAACACTCCATTACAGTTATGTATTCACCGACCCACTTTATAATTTTGTTCTGTTATGTAATTTAATCCTCTTATTTCCATTGGATATATTATAATGCTTCATATTATTTTGTGTAGGTGCGATCACACCGAAGCATGGGGACGCCCTCTTAACTCCTTCAAGAGGTATTCGGGTTCCAACACAGTGCCCTTCCGTCTATTTCGAGTTTATATGCATCGATGGTCAAGGTTATGTCCCATCCCTAATGTTTGAATATTTTTAGCTCCAAGTTTTGTAATTAGTTGATACAGGGTATGCCTTGTTTTGTATAAACATTTTGGTACGAAGAAAAATTATGCCAAGCATGCACCTGGTTGGACTTGTGATATTCAGACAGTCGTTCTATTTAAATAATATGATCATTATGATTTGAGTATTAGTTCATTGTGTAAATGGATTTCAATCTGTCACTTTTTGTGTTTAATATTTTCCTCGGTATTTCCAAAAAAACGATTTGTTATTACAAATTTGAATTCTCTAGTTATTTTTCCAGAATTGAATCTCACTGTTGCTTACACGATCCCTTCTCAAAATGATTCGGTCATGCACAGTACTATGCCTAAAACTAGCATAATAACAAATGCGCCTAAGGGTTTTGTTTTCCACCGGGATCGGTTGATGACTTCCATATTTGATTTATGCATCATATGCTTTCATTATGATATAACACTAGTTTTTGGTAGGATTTGAACCTGAGTCTTATTCCACCATTTGTAAATTTGACTTACGAACCAGTTGTATGCAATGGTTTCTTGTAAAGCTTATGTCTGTGGGATTCCATCCATATTTTGAGGTTTTTCATATATAAATCGACAAGAAAAATGTTTGTCTATTTGAGATTATAAAATATCAGGACTTCTACAATTCATGTTTATTTCCTTTCATGTGATTTTCTTACTCCTTTTTACTAGATACCCTGTAGTATTGTACCTAAAATAGAGGTTATACTATAGGTGCACCTTTAAACCACAAAGTCATTACTAAAATACCATCACCACCATACTGATGTACATATACTTAATTTTCTATAATGGGGTTTGGTAAATTTCTGAATTATTTTCCTATGTAAATGTTTATATGTATATCTGTCTAGTTTTTGGATACCTTAGTAGTCAGTTTACTCCGGCATCATTATATCATACAGTATGCTCATTATATATATATATATATATACATATATGTTCATAATATATCTATACAGGCCGATATACATATCCATTAATACCTCTGTGATAAAGGGTGTATTTACTTTGAATCTGGACTGGCATTGTCATTAGAGGAGGCTCATTGAATACTACAAGCATCTACAGGAAATGAAATATTCCACAGATATTGGTGCGTGTGGCTTCATGTATTTATGCAAACAATTTTAATTTTCATTTTACTTAACAAAATTTACTAAGAAGATAGATGTAGTCTGTAGTCCATTCTATCATGAGATTAGTAACTTCTACAGAATTCGTCTTACTGTTTGATACATTCCATGTCTTTAGTGATTACTCAGCATCACATCTAAGTGAATAAGTCCATTTCTAGCTAATGACTAGGAAGTAAAATGATAGATCTTTCTACCACAACATTCAACTAGAAATCCATACATAGAAGTAAATAGATTGCAGTACAGGATAAGGTAGAGTTACATATCTGAATCAATTTGAGGGAAGCCAAAGGGAACAACCACGTTCCTCCCAACCGTAGAATGGGGCATCCAAATATACTTGTTGGATTCACCCCCTAGACTGACCATGAATCCATGAGGGCGAATTGAAATCTTCTCTCCAGCAATATCCTTTAATTCCAGCAGAATCCCCCTTGCCTCACACTCACACAGAAGTGCTCATAACAGCAAGAAAAAAAAACAATAGTCTTCTCTCCCCGCATACTTGGCAGCATCCTGCCTCCTCAGATATGTTATTTATTAATTTTGCTTAGGACTTTTTTCCCTCCCTTGGGAATTTTCAAAGATTTCTAAATCCCTGATTTCCAGGGGCTGTCAATGGCCAAATCATTGATTTTCCACTTGTAGCAATCAACCCAGAGTTAATTCCAATGTGTTCCCCACTCATGGAGTCATGGTCAGCTAAATTTAACATGGTTGTTCCATTTGTCCTCTCGCAATCAATATAAAATATTTTGTTTTCATACAAGTGTCATAGTCAATTAGTTAGTTGGGTCAAATCAGGTCTCTACCCAACAATCATAATTATTAATTACAATCATCAAATTCGAAATTCGAAATTGCCATAAATGGAAAAAAAATTCCAAATTCGAATTTACAAAAAAACGGAATGAATTTTTAGCAAATTTAAATTTCAAAAAATATTTTTTTTTTTTTGGGACATCACATCCTTTCCCCCTTCAGTAAAACACTGTCCTCGGTGTTCGTGCCTTTCCTGGAACAGGATTGGATGAGATTTCCGCAAATCTCTCTCCAACTCCCAGGTGGTCGCCTCAGGACTAAAGTCCTTCCATTGCACCTTTACCTGAGCGACGACTCTATTCCGAAGTCTTATCTCTCTCTGGTCCAGACTGCATAGGGGTTCCACCTAGAACTGACCTTCGGGTTCCACCTGCACCAAGTTCCAATCAATCATATGAGTAGGGTCATGAATATACTTTTTCAACAAGGAAATATGAAAACAATTATGAATTTTCATATTAGTCGGGAGTGCAAGTTGGTATGCTACGGGTCCAATTCGAGCTAGTATCTCAAAGGGTCCACAAAACCTGGGTTCCATATTGGCAAAGTTTCCTAACTTCAACAAGATTCTTCGGGCTTTGACCTTTAAATAAAAAATGTCTCCCACTTGGAATTCCAAGTGTCTTCTTTTCTGATCTGCATAGCTTTTCTGTCTATCCTGTGCTTCTTTCAAATTCTGTTGTACCTTCCTTACCATGTTTTCCATTTCTTGGAGCATCTCTGGTCCCACCATGAGTCGGTTAGTCGGGTTATCGCAGCTAATAGGAGTCGTACATTTTCTGCCATACAGTATTTTGAAAGGGCTCAACTTAGCCGAAGTTTGGTATCCATTGTTATACGAAAATTCTACCAAGTGTAGATAGTCTTCCCACTTGTTCGGTTTTGTTCTTACGTACATTTGAAGCATATCCTCCATGATTTGGTTTGTCCTTTCGGTTTGTCCACCTGTTTGTGGGTGATAACTCGTACTGAAATTTAAGTTAGTATTTATCCCTGCAAACAATTCCTTCCAAAAGGCGGATGTGAATTTTACGTCTCTATCTAAAATCACCATTTTAGGAATACCATGCAATCTAAAAATTTCTTTCATGAATATTTCAGCAATGTTTATAGCTTTAAAAGTAGACTTTAGAGGAATAAAGTGTGCAAACTTACCGAGTTTATCGATTACAACCATAATAGAATCATTTTGTTTCTAAGTTTTAGAAAAACATGTTATAAAATCCAACGATATGGTCTCCCACTTCCATTCTGGTACTGGTAATGGTTGTAATAGGCCGGCTGGATGCTGGTGTTCGGCCTTAACCTGCTGTCAATATGGGCACCTAGCCAAGTGTTATGTTGTTTCTCCTTTCATATTAGGCTAATAAAATAGTTTTCTGAGTGTTGTTATCGTTTTCTGGTAACCTGGATGGCCAGAATACGGTTTCTTATGCACTTCGTTTAAGACTGTTAATTTTAACTTCGCAGAATCTGGTAAATCAAACCTGTTTTTAAATCATAGTAATCCCTTCTTGTTGATACTTAGATCCGTTTTATTTGGGTTTATGGTACCGTTCTATAATTCTACCATTACCTTAGTTTAATTTCCATTGTTAATACCTGATGTGCTTATCCTTTGTTCCAGATCACTTTTGGCCCTGCTGATACTTATCTCGAATATCCCATGGACTCTTCTGCTGAAATCACATGTCCTAAATATTGTATTTATTTTTGATAGAATTCACACTTGTCAAATTTGGCGTATAGTTTGTGTTTCCTCAATGTCTGCAGAACTATCCTTAAGTGTTCATCATGTTCTTTTGTTGTTTTTGAATAGACTAGAATATCGTCGATAAATACTACCACGAACTTCTCAAAGTACTGACTGAAAATATTGTTCATTAGACACATAAACGTGGTTGGCCCGTTAGTGAGTTCGAAAGGTATGACTACGAATTCATAGTGTCCATACCTTGTCCGAAAAGATGTTTTTCTTATGTCCTCGTCCTTTATCCTAACTTGATGATAACTGGATCGTAGATCCAACTTTGAAAAGATCTTGGCCCCACCTACTAAATCGAACAGATCATTTATCCTTGGTAAGGGGTATTTGTTCTTAATCGTAATTTTTTTCAGTTGTCTATAATCGATACATAGTATTAGAGTACTGTCTTTATTTTTCACGAAGAGGAATGGTGCCCCCATGGTGAGACACTGGGTCTGATATCCTCTTTGTCCAATAATTCCTGTAACTATATTTTTAATTTTGTCAGTTCTGGTAGACTCATTCGGTAAGGTGCCTTTGATATAGGGGTTGAACCTGGTAGTAGGTCTATGGAGAAGTCTATTTCCCTTCTAGGAGGTCATTCTGGTATCTCATCCACAAACAAGTCTCTGAAGTAACGTAGGACAACAAAGTCTTCTAGTTTTGGCTTATCATTTTTTTCTAGCAGATTCGTTACTTTAATGGCATAAAATTTACATCCCTTCCTCATACATTTATTGAGTTTCATTACTGAAACTTGTCTGACTGATATCAGTTTTGGTATACCTTCGGTTGTTCTAACAGTGACAAAATCGTCCTTATAGATAAGTACCTTTGTATAGCAATCTAGTACTTCTTTGTGTTGTTCCAACCAATCCATCCTGATAATCATATCGTAAGATCCTAGTGGTAGGATGTTCAGTTGGGTCTTTATATTTTGACCATCTAGGATGAACTCACAATCCAGAACAAACTCAACTAATTTTCTTTTAGTGTCAGACGCTCATTGTACAAGCCATGATATTGTGTGCTCCAGTTTCTTAAGTTTGTTTGACTATGCCACATTAGGTGTAATATAACTTAACGTAGCTCCAGGGTCAATTAAAATAGAAATTCGAGTATCATTGATTTTACCTTCGATTTCTACCACCGAGGATTGGTGGCCATCTTGTTGACCATCTATTGCTACATTTATACGATGTAGGATTCTTCCCACGTCTCCCACTGTCGAGGCTTCTTGCAGATTATGAACAACAGTTCTGTTTGTTGAGCTTAAATGTGGACAATTCCTCCTTAGATGAGGCTCTCCACATTCCCAACACTTTAATGGCTCGCAAGGGTTGTCTCCAAACTTCTTCATTCCCAGGTTTACTGGTTTACCACTGCCTTGCATATTCGGATGGTTGTAGTGAAAATCCTTTCTCGGAAAACTTTTTGTTGTATTCCGATAAGGAGCTGGATGGTTGCCCTTCTTCTGTTGGTTCATTCGCTCTTGTTTCTTATCCTTCCATGTCTTGGGAAACTCTACCCACTGATTATACTGATCGTAGCAGATTCCTGCCTTCCTGAATACTTCGCTCAAGGATTTGGGGTTGTCAAACTCAATTCTATCCTTGTAGGACTGTGGTAGACAACTTAGAAATCGCTAAATTTTTACTTTATCCTCACGGATGTACGATACGAACCTTAGCAGTTCAAAAAATTTATTTATAAGGTCCTCCATTGCCATCTGTCCAAGTCGTAACTCGTAGAAATCCTTTGTCTTCCTTTCATAGTAACTTTCCGAAAGGTATTGTTTCTTAAAATACTTTTTAAAGTCAAACCATTCCAATTATTTCTCTTTTAGGCCCTTGGCCAATTTCAGGTCCTGCCACCAAATGTTGGCCTTCCCTTTCAGATTGTAAATGTCCATTTTGATCTTCATGTTGTTGGAATAGTTGTAGATCTAGAAGTATTTTTTGATTTCCAACAACCATGCCTTAGCTTCTTCTCTCGTCTTGGATTCTCCATCAAAGGTAGCTGGTTTAATCTTTTTAAATTCTCCTTCAAGGTGGTCTAATTGCTTTCTTTTTCTGTCCAATTTAGTTTTTTCTTCTGCTAAAGGTGTTCCTTCCGACGAACTATCTCCTTTTTCTATTTTTGACCCTGAGTTCTTGGAGGCCCTTTTGTTGACTTCTTCCTCGTGGTTATCACCCTTTGGGATTTTCTTGGTCACTATACTATGCAGCAGGGCTTCATTTATCTCCTGCTATTCCCGTTGTGCTTTTTTCAATTTTTCATTGTTTGCTTTGAAAATATGTAATTCAACAATAAGGTTCCTCATTGTTTCTAACACTTCCATGGGTGAGCCTCCATCACTATTCTATCTTGGATCTCCAAGGGATCCTTGCTGCAGGTTTTCTCCCATTCTGATTTATGCATCGTCCTGAGCTGCCATAATTAACGCAAAACAGAAATAGCTTTCTGTTTGTAACCATAAGATTTTTTTATTAGTTTTACATAAATCAGAATATATATACTAAGAAGCTATTGTGTCCATTTTCAGGTCCAATTTTGTAACCTTTTTTCTCTGATACCATATGTAATGTACCTCAAAATTTACCGAAAAAAAATAAATTTAATTGGGAACTTTGAGTTGGTTCTATGTCTTGAAAGCCTTTCAGTCATTCGTCAACCATAATGTACAACAATCCTATTTCCTTTCTCTTTCTATTCCTTTAAAGTTTTTCAGTCATTCATCAATCATAATGTACAGCAGTCTTATTGCCTTTTACTTCTCTATCCTATTTTAACATAAATTCATCGCTTCCTATTTCGGTATTGAGTTGTATACGAACATAGCTACATAGCTAGGGATATCCTACTTCATTACAACTGGTTATTATCTACCGTTTTCGTTGCCAAAACCCACTTTATGATATGGAGATATAACTACTTAGAGTCACTATCATATGAGTGCGAGGGTTATAGATGTAATGCCTTATGACGCTCATTCCGATATATATCATTATAAGATCTACAAGGAGGGGTTAACATTATTTGGAAACAAAAGTTATTTGGGTATAAAATTGGGCACTAAACTTGCACCATTGAATATAAGGCGCGTAGAGGCTAACTTATGAAGGTTATGGTTATGATCGTGCTAACATAACTACACGGTAAGTAATGACATTAGGCTGTCCGTTTTGGATGGTTAATGCAATGGTAGTTGGGTTCAACGTATAACGGTATAGTAAGGCGTTAAGAGTAACCCTAAGTAGGTCATTTGGTTACCTTGCCATCAATATTTTGAGCAACCGATACAGGTTGGAACCCTCATGCCTTAAAGGCCTGTCTGCAAATTTTAAAGTGCCTGGGACACGTCTATTCGATTCAAAGTTCGACTGGCATGCTCCAATGAGATGTCGACACTTACCATAAATTCACATGGTCCAAGAACGAATACCCCATCCCCTTTACTCTATGTGAAGGGTTACTCCGGCACTTTCACTTTCATTCTGGTTTTGGTTTGGTGAAGGAGGAAGAACCGTCTCATACCATTTTTCGTTTTTATTCCTTTCTATTCATATTTGAAATGTCACATTAATTTTATGTTTACTATTACTTTATGGTTGTTATACACAAATTCATTTCCTGCAGTGTTTTTTTTTTATTAAAACTGGTATTCATTGCTAATGGTGGGCCCCTTTATGTGCGAGGGTACCCATCAGGGAGACACAAGCTCCTCCTCCTCCCCTTTCGGTCTTGGAGGCATACAGGATAGCTTGATGGCAGAAGGAAAGAACACTCCATTACAGTTAAGTATTCACCGACCCACTTTCTAATTTTGTTCTGTTATGTAATTTAATCCTCTTATTTCCGTTGGATATATTATAATGCTTCACATTATTTTGTGTAGGTGCGGTCACACCGAAGCATGGGGACGCCCTCTTCACTCCTTCAAGAGGTATTCGGGTTCCAACACAGTGCCCTCCCGTCTATTTCGAGTTTATATGCATCGATGGTCAAGGTTATGTCCCATCCCTAATGTTTGAATATTTTTAGCTCCAAGTTTTGTAATTAGTTGATACAGGGTATGCCTTGTTTTGTATAAACATTTTGGTATGAAGAAAAATTACGCCAAGCATGCACCTGGTTGGACTTGTGATATTCAGACAGTCGTTCTATTTAAATAATATGATCATTATGCTTTGAGTATTAGTTCATTGTGTAAATGTTTTTCAATCTGTCACTTTTTGTGTTTAATATTTTCCTCGGTATTTCCAAAAAAACGATTTGTTATTATAGATTTGAATTCTCTAGTTATTTTTCCAGAATTGAATCTCACTGTTGCTTACATGGTCCCTTCTCAAAATGATTCGGCGATGCACAGTAGTATACCTAAAACTAGCATAATAACAAATGCGCCTAAGGGTTTTGTTTTACACAGGGATCGGTTGATGACTTCCATATTATATTTATGCATCATATGCTTTCATTATGATATAACACTAGTTTTTGGTAGGATTTGAACCTGAGTCTTATTCCACCGTTTGTAAATTTCACTTACGAACTAGTTGTATGCAATGGTTTCTTGTAAAGCTTATGTCTGTGGGATTCCATCCAGATTTTGAGGTTTTTCATATATAAATCGACAAGAAAAATGTTTGTCTGTTTGAGATTATAAAATATCGGGACTTCTAGAATTCATGTTTATTTCCTTTCATGTGATTTTCTTACTCCTTTATACTAGATACCCTGTAGTATTGTACCTACGATAGAGGCTATACTGTAGGTGCACCTTTAAACCACAGAGTCATTACTAAAATACCATCACCACCATACTGATGTGCATATACTTAATTTTCTATAATGGGGTTTGGTAAATTTCTGAAATATTTTCCTATGTAAATGTTTATATGTATATCTGTCTAGTTTTTGGATACCTTAGTAGTCAATTTACTTCGGCATCATTATATCATACAGTATGCTCATTATATATATACATATATGTTCATAATATATATATACAGGCCGATATACATATCTATTAATACCTCTGTGATAAAGGGTGCATTTACTTTGAATCTGGACTGGTATTCTCATTAGAGGAGGCTCATTGAATACTATAAGCATCTACAGGAAATGAAATCTTCTACAGATATTGGTGCACGTGGCTTCATGTATTTATGCAAACAATTTTAATTTTCATTTTACTTAACCGAATTTACTAAGAAGATAGATGTAGTATGTAGTCCATTCTAGCATGAGATTAGTAACTTCTACAGAATTCGTCTTACTGTTTGATACATTCCATGTCCTTAGTGATTACTCAGCAACACATCTAAGTGAATAAGTCCATTTCTAGCTAATGACTAGGAAGTAAAATGATAGATCTTTCTACCACATCATTCAACTAGAAATCCATACATAGAAGTAAATAGATTGCAGCAGATGACATTTAACTAGGATAAGGTAGAGTTACATATCTGAATCAATTTGCGGGAAGCCAAAGGGAACAACCACGTTCCTCCCAACTGTAGAATGGGGAATCCAAATATACTTGCTCGATTCGCCCCCTAGACTGACCATGAATCCATGAGGGCGAATTGAAATCTCCTCTCCAGCAATATCCTTTAATTCCAGCAGAATCCCCCTTGCCTCACACTCACACAGAAGTGCTCATAACAGCAAGAAAAAAAAACAATAGTCTTCTCTCCCCGCATACTTGGCAGCATCCTGCCTCCTCAGATATGTTATTTATTAATTTTGCTTAAGAATTTTTTCCCTCCCTTGGAAATTTTCAAAGCTTTTTAAATCCCTGATTTCCAGGGGCTGCCAATGGCCAAATCACTGATTTTCCACTTGTAGCAATCAGCCCAGATTTAATTCCAATGTGTTCCCTACTCATGGAGTCATGGTCAGCTAAATTTAACATGGTTGTTCCATTTGTCCTCCTACAATCAATATAAAATATTTTGTTTTCATACAAGTGTCATAGTCAATTAGTTAGTTGGGTCAAATCAGGTCTCTGCCCAACAGTCATAATTATTAATTACAATCATCAAATTCGAAATTCAAAATTGCCATAAATGGAAAAAAAATTCCAAATTCGAATTTACTAAAAAACGGAATGAATTTTTAGCAAATTTAAATTTCAAAAAATATTTTATTTTTTTTGGGACATCACATCCTTTCCCCCTTCAGTAAAACACTGTCCTCGGTGTTCGTTCGTTTCCTGGAACAGGATTGGATGAGATTTCCGCAAATCTCTCTCCAACTCCCAAGTGGTCGCCTCAGGACTAAAGTGCTTCCATTGCACCTTTACCTGAGCGACGACTCTATTTCGAAGTGATATCTCTCTCTGGTCCAGAATGCATAGGGGTTCCACCTAGAACTCACCTTCAGGTTCCACCTGCACCAAGTTCCAATCAATCATATGAGTAGGGTCATGAATATACTTTTTCAACAAGGAAATATGAAAAACATTATGAATTTTCAGATTAGTCGGGAGTGCAAGTTGGTATGCTACAGGTCCAATTCGAGCTAGTATCTCAAAGGGTCCACAAAACCTGGGTTCTATATTGGCAAAGTTTCCTAACTTCAACGAGCTTCTTCGGGCTTTGACCTTTAAATAAAAAATGTCTCCCACTTGGAATTTCAAGTGTCTTCTTTTCTGATCTGCATAGCTTTTCTGTCTATCCTGTGCTTCCTTCAAATTATGTCGTACCTTCCTTACCATGTTTTCCATTTCTTGGAGCATCTTTGGTCCCACCATGAGTCAGTTAGTCGGGTTATCGCAGCTAATAGGAGTCGTACATTTTCTTCCATACAGTATTTTGAAAGGGCTCAACTTAGCCGAAGTTTGGTATCCATTGTTATATGAAAATTCTACCAAGTGTAGATAGTCTTCCCACTTGTTCGGTTTTGTTCTTACGTACATTTGAAGCATATCCTCCACGATTTGGTTTGTCCTTTCGGTTTGTCCACCTGTTTGTGGGTGATAACTCGTACTGAAATTTAAGTTAGTATTTAGCCCTGCAAACAATTCCTTCCAAAAGGCAGATGTGAATTTTACTTCAATATCTAAAATCACCATTTTAGGAATACCATGTAGTCTAAAAATTTCTTTCATGAATATTTCAGCAATGTTTATAGCTTTAAAAGTAGACTTTAGAGGAATAAAGTGTGCAAACTTACTGAGTTTATCGATTACAACCATAATAGAATCGTTCTATTTCTAAGTTTTAGGAAAACCTGTTATAAAATCCAACGATA
This sequence comes from Picea sitchensis, assembly GCA_010110895.2. Taxonomy (NCBI): domain Eukaryota; kingdom Viridiplantae; phylum Streptophyta; class Pinopsida; order Pinales; family Pinaceae; genus Picea; species Picea sitchensis. Next base: position 51,074 of record SNQJ01S0008056.1, read on the forward strand.
TGGTCTCCCACTTCCATTCTGGTACTGGTAATGGTTGTAATAGGCCGGTTGGATGCTGGTGTTCGGCCTTAACCTGCTGACAATATTGGCACCTCGCCAAGTATTCTGTTGTTTCTCCTTTCATATTAGGCTAATAAAATAGTTTTCTAAGTGTTGTTATCGTTTTCTGGTAACCTGGATGGCCAGAATACGGTTTCTTATGCACTTCGTCTAAGACTGTTAATTTTAACTTCACAGAATCTGGTAAATCAAACCTGTTTTTAAATCATAGTAATCCCTTCTTTTTGATACTTAGATCCGTTTTATCTGGGTTTGCGGTACCATTCTATAATTCTTCCATTACCTTAGCTTAATTTCCATTGTTAATACCTGATGTCCTTATCCTTTGTTCCAGATCACTTTTGGCCCTACTGATACTTATCTCGAATATCCCATGGACTCTTCTGCTGAAATCACATGTCCTAAATATTGTATTTATTTTTGATAGAATTAACACTTGTCAAATTTGGCGTATAGTTTGTGTTTCCTCAATGTCTGCAGAACTATCTTTAAGTGTTCATCATGTTCTTCTGTTGTTTTTGAAAAGACTAGAATATCGTCGATAAATACTACCATGAACTTGTCAAAGTACTGACTGAAAATACTGTTCATTAGACATATAAACATGGTTGGCGCGTTAGTGAGTTCGAAAGGTATGACTACGAATTCGTAGTGTCCATACCTTGTCCGAAAAGATGTTTTTCTTATGTCCTCTTCCTTTATCCTAACTTGATGATAACTGGATCGTAGATCCAACTTTGAAAAGATCTTGGCCCCACCTACTAGATCAAAAAGATCATTTATCCTTGGGAAGGGGTATTTGTTCTTAATCGTCATTTTTTTCAGTTGTCTATAATCGATACATAGTCTTAGAGTACCGTCTTTATTTTTCACAAAGAGGACTGGTGCCCCCATGGTGAGACACTGGGTCTTATATCCTCTTTGTCCAATAATTCTTGTAACTGTATTTTTAATTTTGTCAGTTCTGGTAGACTCATTCGATAAGGTGCCTTTGATCGGCTGAACCTGGTAGTAGGTCTATGGAGAAGTCTATTTCCCTTCTAGGAGGTAATTCTAGTATCTCATCCACAAACATGTCTCTGAAGTCACGTAGGACAACAAAGTTTTCTAGTTTTGGCTTATCATTTTTTTCTAGCAGATTCATTACTTGGATGGCATAAAATTGACATCCCTTCCTCATACATTTATTGAGTTTCATTACTGAAACTTGTCTGACTGATATCAGTTTTGGTATACCTTCGGTTTTTCTAACAGTGACAAAATCGTCCTTATAGATAAGTACCTTTGTATAGCAATCTAGTACTTCTTTGTGTTGTTCCAACCAATCCATCCTGATAATCATATCGTAAGATCCTAGTGGTAGGATGTTCAGTTGGGTCTTTATATTTCGACCATCTAGGCTAAACTCACAATCCAGAACAAACTCAACTAATTTTCTTTTAGTACCAGTCGTTGATTGTACAAGCCATGATTTTGTGTGCTTCATTTTCTTAAGTTTGTTTGAATATGCCACATTAGGTGTAATATAACTTAACGTAGCTCCAGGGTCAATTAAAATAGAAATTCGAGTATCATTGATTTTAACTTTGATTTCTACCACCGAGGATTGGTGGTCATCTTGTTGACCATATAATGCTACATTTATACGATGTAGGATTCTGCCCACATCTCCCACTGTTGAGGCTTCTTGCAGATTATGAACAACAGTTCTGTTTGTTGAGCTTAAATGTGGACAGTTCCTCCTTAGATGAGGCTCTCCACATTCCCAACACTTTAATGGCTCGCAAGGGTTGTCTCCAAACTTCTTCATTCCCAGGTTTACTGGTTTACCACTGCCTTCCATATTCAGATGGTTGTAGTGAAAATCCTTTCTCGGAAAACTTTTTGTTGTATTTTGATAAGGAACTGGATGGTTCCCCTTCTTCCGTTGGTTCATTCGCTCTTGTTTCTTATCCTTCCATGTCTTGGGAAACTCTACCCACTGATTATATTGATTGTAGCAGATTCCTGCCTTCCTGAATACTTCACTCAAGGATTTGGGGTTGTCAAACTCAATTCTATCCTTGTAGGACTGTGGTAGACAGCTTAGAAATCGCTGAATTTTTACTTTATCCTCATGGATGTACGATACGAACCTTAGCAGTTCAAAAAATTTATTTATAAGGTCCTCCATTGCCATCTGTCCAAGTCATAACTAGTAGAAATCCTTTGTCTTCCTTTCATAGTAACTTTCCGAAAGGTATTGTTTCTTAAAATACTTTTTAAAGTCAAACCATTCCAATTATTTCTCTTTTAGGCCCTTGGCCAATTTCAGGTCCTGCCACCAAATGTTGGCCTTCCCTTTCATATTGTAAATGGCCATTCTGATCTTAATGTTGTTGGAATAGTTGTAGATCTAGAAGTATTTTTTGATTTCCAACAGCCATGCCTTAGCTTCTTCTCCCATCTTGGATTCTCCATCAAAGGTAGCTGGTTTAATCTTTTTAAATTCTCCTTCAAGGTGGTCTACTTGCTTTCTTTTTCTGTCCAATTTAGTTTTTTCTTCAGCTGAAGATGTTCCTTCCGACGAACTATCTCCTTTTTCTATTTTTGGCCCTGATTTCTTGGAGGCCCTTTTGCTGACTTCTTCCTCATGGTTATCACCCTTTGGGATTTTCTTGGTCACTATACTATGCAGCAGGACTTCATTTATCTCCTTCTATTCCCGTTGTGCTTTTATCAATTTTTCATTGTCTTCTTTGAAAATCTGTAATTCAACAATAAGGTTCCTCATTGTTTCTAACACTTCCATGGGTGAGCCTCCATCACTATTCTATCTTGGATCTCCAAGGGATCCTTGCTGCAGGTTTTCTCCCATTCTGATTTATGCATCGTCCTGAGCTGCCATAATTAACGCAAAACAAAAATAGCTTCATGTTTGTAACCATAAGATTTTTTTATTAGTTTTACATAAATCAGAATATATATACTAAGAAGCTATTGTGTCCATTTTCAGGTCCAATTTTGTAACCTTTTTTCTCTGATACCATATGTAATGTACCTCAAAATTTACCGAAAAAAAAAATAAAAATTAATTGGGAACTTTGAGTTGGTTCTATGTCTTGAAAGCCTTTCAGTCATTTGTCAACCATAATGTACAACAATCCTATTTCCTTTCTCTTTCTATTCCTTTAAAGTTTTGCAGTCATTCATCAATCATAATGTACAACAGTCTTATTGCCTTTTACTTCTCTCTCCTATTTTAACATAAATTCATCGCTTCCTATTTCGGTATTGAGTTGTATACGAACATAGGTACATTGCTAGGGATATCCTACTTCATTACAATTGGTTATTATCTACCGTTTTCGTTGCCAAAACCCACTTTATGATATAGAGATATAACTACTTAGAGTCACTATCATATGAGTGCGAGGGTTATAGATGTAATGCCTTATGACGCTCATTCCGATATATATCATTATAAGATCTACAAGGAGGGGTTAACATTATTCGGAAACAAAAGTTATTTGGGTATAAAATTGGGCACTAAACTTGCACCATTGAATATAAGGTGCGTAGAGGCTAACTTATGAAGGTTATGGTTATGATCGTGCTAACATAACTACACGGTAAGTAATGACATTAGGTTGTCCGTTTTGGATGGTTAATGCAATGGTAGTTGGGTTCAACGTATAACGGTATAGTAAGGCGATAAGAATAACCCTAAGTAGGTCATCCGGTTACCTTGCCATCAATATTTTGAGCAACCAATACAGGTTGGAACCCTCATGCCTTAAAGGCCTATCTGCAAATTTTAAAGTGCTTGGGACACGTTTATTCAATTCAAAGTTCGACTGGCATGCTCCAATTAGATGTCGACACTTACCATAAATTCGCATGGTCCAAGAACAAATACCCCATCCCCTTTACTCTATGTGAAGGGTTACTACCGCACTTTCACTTTCATCGTGGTTTTGGTTTGGTGAAGGAGGAAGAACCGTCTCATACCATTTTTCGTTTTTATTCCTTCCTGTTCATATTTGAAATGTCACATTAATTTTATGTTTACTATTACTTTATGGTTGTTATACCCATCAGGGAGACACAATCTCCTCCTCCCCTTTCGGTCTTGGAGGCGTACAGGATAGCGTGATGGCAGAAGGAAAGAACACTCCATTACAGTTATGTATTCACCGACCCACTTTATAATTTTGTTCTGTTATGTAATTTAATCCTCTTATTTCCATTGGATATATTATAATGCTTCATATTATTTTGTGTAGGTGCGATCACACCGAAGCATGGGGACGCCCTCTTAACTCCTTCAAGAGGTATTCGGGTTCCAACACAGTGCCCTTCCGTCTATTTCGAGTTTATATGCATCGATGGTCAAGGTTATGTCCCATCCCTAATGTTTGAATATTTTTAGCTCCAAGTTTTGTAATTAGTTGATACAGGGTATGCCTTGTTTTGTATAAACATTTTGGTACGAAGAAAAATTATGCCAAGCATGCACCTGGTTGGACTTGTGATATTCAGACAGTCGTTCTATTTAAATAATATGATCATTATGATTTGAGTATTAGTTCATTGTGTAAATGGATTTCAATCTGTCACTTTTTGTGTTTAATATTTTCCTCGGTATTTCCAAAAAAACGATTTGTTATTACAAATTTGAATTCTCTAGTTATTTTTCCAGAATTGAATCTCACTGTTGCTTACACGATCCCTTCTCAAAATGATTCGGTCATGCACAGTACTATGCCTAAAACTAGCATAATAACAAATGCGCCTAAGGGTTTTGTTTTCCACCGGGATCGGTTGATGACTTCCATATTTGATTTATGCATCATATGCTTTCATTATGATATAACACTAGTTTTTGGTAGGATTTGAACCTGAGTCTTATTCCACCATTTGTAAATTTGACTTACGAACCAGTTGTATGCAATGGTTTCTTGTAAATCTTATGTCTGTGGGATTCCATCCATATTTTAAGGTTTTTCATATATAAATCAACAAGAAAAATGTTTGTCTGTTTGAGATTATAAAATATCGGGACTTCTAGAATTCATGTTTATTTCCTTTCATGTGATTTTATTACTCCTTTATACTAGATACCATGTAGTATTGTACCTATGATAGAGGTTATACTGTAGGTGCACCCTTAAACCACAGAGTCATTACTAAAATACCATCACCACCATACTGATGTACATATACTTAATTTTCTGTAATGGGGTTTGGTAAATTTCTGAATTATTTTCCTATGTAAATGTTTATATGTATATCTGTCTAGTTTTTGGATACCTTAGTAGTCAATTTACTCTGGAATCATTATATCATACAGTATGCTCATTATATATATACATATATGTTCATAATATATATATATACAGGCCGATATACATATCTATTAATACCTCTGTGATAAAGGGTGTATTTACTTTGAATCTGGACCGGTATTCTCATTAGAGGAGGCTCATTGAATACTATAAGAATCTACAGGAAATGAGAACCACAACAGATATTGGTGCATGTGGCTTCAAGTATTTATGCAAAAAAATTTAGTTTTCATTTTACTTAACAAAATTTACTAAGAAGATAAATGTAGTTTGTAGTCCATTCTATCATAAGATTAGTAACTTCTATAGAATTCATCTTATTGTTTGATACATTCCATGTCCTTAGTAATTACTCAACATCACATCTAAGTGAATAAGTCCATTTATAGCTAATGAATAGGAAGCAAAATGATAGATCTTTCCACCACAACATTCAACCAGAAATCCATACATAGAAGTAAACAAATTGCATCACACGACATTTAACTAGGATAAGGTAGAGTTACATATCTGAATCAATTTGCGAGAAGCTAAAGCGAACAACTACGTTCCTCCCAACCATAGAACGGGGTAGCCAAATCTACTTGTCTGATTCACCCCCTAGCCTGACCATGAATCCATGAGGGCGAATTGAAATCTCCTCTCCAACAATATCCTTTAATTCCAGCAGAATCCCCCTTGCCTCACACTCACACAGTAGTGCTCATAACAGCAAGAAAAAAAACAACAGTCTTCTCTCCCTGCATACATGGCAGTGTCCTGCCTCCTCACATATGCTATTTATTAATTTTGCCTAGGACTTTTTTCCCTCCCTTGGGAATTTTCCCAACTTTCTAAATCCCTGATTTTCAGGGGCTGCCAATGGCCAAATCATTGATTTTCCACTTGTAACAATCAACCCAGAGTTAATTCCAATGTGTTCCCCACTCATGGAGTCATGGTCAGCTAAATTTAGCATGGTTGTTCTATTTGTCCTCCTGTAATCAATATAAAATATTATGTTTTCATACAAGTGTCATAGTCAAATAGTTAGTTGGGTCAAATCAGGTCTCTGCCCAACAGTCATAATAATTAATTACAATCATGAAATTTGAAATTCGGAATTGCCATAAATGGCAAAATTTTTCCAAATTCGAATTTACTAAAAAACAGAATGAATTTTCAGTAGATTTAAATTTCAAAAAATATTTTATTTTTTTTGGGACATCACAGACCAAGGACATATACTTTTTGACTGGCCTCTCAAGGAGAGGGGAACCAGTCAATTTCCACACTTTTCCTTCTGGGCCTCTCAACATAGTGAAGTGTATTGGACTTAACTGTGAAGATGGTACTGACAAGATGGGCACGCAGGTGCTAATAAGAAATATCTCTGACCTATCATTGAAAGTGATAGTTTTTCTTATTGGGCGGATCACTGGATCTGCAGCTCTACATCAGGCCTCCTAGGCGCACATGAACTATGTGATTCAGTGCTTAAATGCACAAATATTTGAATGGAGTACCACATTTCTAAACTGCATGAAGAGGCAGTTGGCGGAATGTCATATGCGGAGGCACAGGAACTTTGGATTTGGGACAAACCTTTGTTCTTTCTTCTTTGAGAGAGTACTAGGTCTTAGTGTTAGGGTCCTAACCCGCACATAGGTAGATCGATATATTCGGATGTAATAAAGGTCAATATTAATAAGGCCTTTCAATAAAATAGAATAAGGCGTATGTAAGAAGGCCTAATAGAAGCTTTCGCTTCTAGAAGGATCTTCCTCTAGATGCTTCTCTTGATAGACATATTTAGTATAAATAAGGGTCGAGGGTATGAAAACCCTAGCTTAGATATTATTGTAACAGAGCACTGCTCGATTGGAGGTATCCCCCTCAAAGAGGCCTGTGAAAATTGATTTTTGAATCAAAGTGTTATTTTTGTTGTTGTTCTTATATCATTTGTGTGTTATTGTGGAGATTATGCTAGATATATTACTGTTACTCTACCACTTCTAGCATTTTATTTATGTTCTGCATATTTATTATATCTGGTATCTTGCAAGTGGTATCAAAGAACTTTCCTTGGCAGAAATAGTGAAAAATTTGTTTTCAGGGTAGAGACGTATTTCGACGTCTTTAAGCCACAGAGATCTGTCGTTACGTGCATAAAGCCATGGTTGAGGGATTCATACACACAGGAAATACAAGTGGTTCTTAAGTGCACATCTGTTGGCCACCCTTGTAACCCCTGTTGGTACCCCTTCTAGTGGTAGTGCATCAGACAACACCTATGTACGGATCGACCTAGATTTCCTGAAGCCCTCTTTAGATAAACCTATTGGTCATCGGACTGCTATAATGTCACCGAGAAAAGCACTCGGGAAGACACTCTCTAGTACCTGGGTAGTCGGGTAGTACGGCTAAGGGTACGGTTTATCCTCCTTGGTTAGTGCCCTAAGATATTGGGTCGAGTACTACTGTTGGACCCTGCACATATATCAGAGAGATATAGCACAGGGCAAACCCTTGTCTATAGAACCCTTGAATACCTAACCCTTGGGGGACATAAACATAAACAAATTAAAACATACCAGATCTATTGCCACGCAACTGTGTTCGGGTTTCCAAGTAAATACACATCTCCTTTTGGTTAAGCATTTTGGGATTTCATCACTGCAGTATTCTTTAGACCGGAGTATAACTCCGTAGGTGTAAAACATAAATAAAAAAATCTGGAAATTGTTTCACCATTATTTGAGACCTATTCCATTGGATTCATCTCTCCACCCTTATCACATTCATCCATATCATTTTTTAGGAAAAAAATTTGACCCCACCCTCCCCTTTTTAGTTCATCCATCCTCATGGCCCATACCCGTAGCCAAGACTTGGAAGCTCGCTTCAACACCATGCAATCTGGTTTCCTTGAAACCCAAATAGAAGTGAAACAACTCAGTGCCACTGTTGCCTCCGTCGATTCATCCATCAATGCTACCATAAATACAACTATGCAGTCCTCAATGGAGGAAGTCAAACAAGAACTGACCACCCATATTGAATCTGTCTTTGCATCACTCTGCAGCAAACTGAAGATCCCTACAAATGACCATTTCTCTGAAGCACCTCCAAATAATGAAGGCAAAACTTCCTCCCATTCCCATACCTTTCAGTCCCATCACTTTAAACGTGACATACGCCTTCCACGGGTGGACGTGAACAAATTTGATGGCTCGGACCCCACTGTTGGGTAACCCAAATGGAACATTATTTCTCTTTATACAACATTACATATGACTTGGCTAAACTTCGGTATGATGTTCTCCATCTAGATCAAGAACGTTCGCAATGGTGGAAATGGAGAAAAACTTCTTGTCAAGGGTATATTTCTTGGACCCAATTTGTGGCTGAGCTTTATGAATGTTGTGACATGGACACTAACCATTTGGGTTGTTTGACAAAGTTGAAACAATCCATAACATTAGAAGACTTCATAGCTGCCTTTGAGCACCTCCCTTTTTGAACAGAGGGCATGACTGATGCTTTCTTTCGAGAGTGTTTTATCAGTGGCCTCAAGG
>SNQJ01S0008056.1:61708-91736 GCA_010110895.2 Picea sitchensis
TGGCTTGTGTAATGCCCCCTCCACCTTCCAAAGCCTCATGAATCATGTCTTTCATCCTTTTCTCCATCATTTTGTCTTAGTTTTCTTTGATGATATCCTCATCTATAGAAAAACCTGGAAAGACCATCTTACTCATGTGGATCAATTTCTCCATCTCCTCTCCCAGCACCAACTTTTCCTCAAACAGTCTAAATGTGCATTCGGTGCCTCAGAAGTAGAATACTTGGGTCATCTGGTTGGCTAGGATGGCACCAGGGTGGATCCGAAAAAGATTGAAGCTATGCAAGATTGGCCGCACCCAAAGACTCTCAAAAGCTTGCGTGGATTTATGGTCTTAACATGGTATTATCACAAGTTTGTTAAGAACTATGGAAAGATTGCATCACCTCTCACTGCTTTCCTCAAAAAGAACTCTTTCACTTGGACTCTAGGCACTTCTCACGCTTTTCAAACCTTGAAGACGGCCATGTGCACCACTCTAGTTGTGGCCCTTCCTGATTTCAAAAATACCTTTATGTTGGAATGTGATGCCTCATGGAAAGGAATCAGCGTTGTCCTTATGCAAGAGGGTTGACCTTTGGCCTTCACCAGCAAGCAACTATCTGAAAGAAATATGGGCAAACCCATTTATGAAAAGGAAATGTTGGCTATTCTGCATGTCATTAATCTGTGGTGCCCTTATCTCTTGGGGCAACACTTCCAAATCAAGACCGACCATCAAAGCCTCAAGTGCTTTCTGGAACAATGCATTTCCTCCCAGGAGAAACAAAAATGGGTGACTAATCTCTTTGGTTATGATTATGAGATCACTTACAAGAAGGGAAAAGACAATGTAGTGGCGGATGCACTGTCCCGAAAATATGAAGAAGAAGGATCCCTTTTTTATCTTTCCTTCATTGTACCTGATTGGCTCCAAGATGTGCGCCAGGAATGGCTTCAAGATCCCAAAAGTTAGCATATGATCCAACAATTTCATACGAAGGCTCTAGCTCCCCCAGGGTACTCTTGGCTCTAGGATGAGCTTCGATACAAAGGCCGTTTGTATTTAAGTAAACAATCAAAGCTTAAATCCACGATACTTTTTGAGCTTCATGCTACACCCACAACAGGGCACTCAGGGTTCACCAAAACATATGACAGAGTCAAACGTTCTTTTTTCTGGGATGGGATGAAGCAGGACATCCGTAATTTTGTCCCTGAATGTGAGGTGTGTCAATGCAACAAGGGAGAAACAGTCAAATCTCTGGGCACACTACAACCGCTTCTGATTTCACTGGCTATTTGAAAGGATATGTCTATGGAATTTATTATCGGCTTACCCAAATCAGGGAATAAATCAGTCATAATGGTGGTTGTGGATTGCCTTTCCAAGTATTCTCATTTATGTTCTCTTCAACACCCATTTACTGCATCCACGATGGCTCAACTTTTCATGGACTAGGTCTTCAAGCTTCATGGCATGCCACACTCTATTGTTTATGATCGTGACCCAACTTTCACAAGAAATTTTTGGCAAGAACTGTTTAAGCTCCAGCGCACCAAATTGCATCTCAGCACAGCTTATCATCCCCAGACTGATGGTCAAACGAAAGTTGTCAACAAGTGTTTGGAAACATATCTGACATGTTTTTCCTCTGAAAAACAACATTAGTGGGCTCAATGGATACTCCTAGCCGAATGGTGGTACAACACTTCCTACCATACAACTACTCGCATGACTCCTTTTGAAGCGGTATATGGACAGAAGCCACCTTCAGTTCTCTCATACTTACCGAGTACCTCAAAGGTCTAGGCGGTTGACCAAACACTTACAGTTTGAGTGGATATTCTTCATACCCTTAAAGAGAACTTGGTCATGGCACAAAATGATATTCTTCATACCCTTAAAGAGGACTTGTTCATGGCACAAAATTGCATGAAGCAACAAGAATATCAAGGTCGCTCTAAACGTCAATTTGCAGAAGGGGATCAGGTGTTTTTGCGACTGCAACCATACAAGCAAAATTCCCTCAAGGATGAGCATTGTCAGAAGCTAGCGCCCAAATTTTATGGTCCTTATACAGTTCTCAAGTGTGTGGGACAAGTCTCATATCAGTTAGCTCGTCCCAGTCAGTCCAAGCTACATCCAGTTTTTCATGTTTCATGCTTAAAGAAGGTGATTGGAACTAGCTGCCAAATTCAAACCAACCTTCCCGAGTTAGCTGAAGAATGATCCATTTGGCTACATCCAGAAGTAGTTTTGGACTAGCGTGAGCATCACCTACGTCATAGAACCATCAAGGAAGTGCTATTCGAGTGGAAAGATATGAATCCAACATATGCCACTTGGGAACCAACTACCATTCTGTAACAGTTTCCACATCTCAAGCCTTGAGGACAAGGTTGTTTTTAAGGGGGCATACATGTTAGGGTCCTAACCCACACATAGGTAGATCAATGTATTGATATGTAATAAAGGTCAATATTAATAAGACCTTTCAATAAAATAGAATAAGGCAGATGTAAGAAGACCTAATAGAAGCTTCTGCTTCTAGAAGGATCTTCCTCTAGATGCTTCTCTTGATAGACATATTTAGTATAAATAAGGGTCAAGGGTATGAAAACCCTAGCTTGGATATTATTGTAACAGAGAGTTGCTCGATTAGAGGTTTCCCCCTCAAAGAGGCCTATGAACATTGCTTTCTGAATCAAAGTGCTATTTTTGTTGTTGTTCTTATATCATTTTTGTGTTATTGTGGAGATTATGCTGGATATATTACTATTACTCTGCCATTTCTAGCATTTTATTTTGTTCTTCATATTTATTATATCTGGTATATTGCACTTAGTCCTAGAGAGACTATCTGAGGGCATGAGGCCTCTCACCCCGCACTATGCAGATGGGTGGCGTTGTTGTCGTGACCAGGGGGGGAAGGACCATTGAGGCCTTTGATGACAAGTTTTTTGCTTAGTGGGCATGACATATTCTAGTTAGAGAGGACTACCCCTATGTTGGGATCAACTTCTCGACAGATCCTGATATTTTGGTACCTCTCGGAGAGCAGCGAGGAGAGATGGGTAAGTTTGATTTGTGTTTTTCTTTATTTTTCAAAATTATTTAATTTTTATGTTATTTCTATATATATCATTTTTTTGTATATACCAGAGTATCTGACAATCAAGTATGTGTTATGTGAAGATGAGGGGTCAATGTGTCCAGCGGACTTCGTGAGGAACAGATGACGTCCTCAACCAGAGGCAAGACCAGTTATAGCTAACAGACTAGTAGCATCAAGGGGAGCTCCAGCCGGTGAGGCTGAGAGATTTTTGAGACGGGTAGAGAGGAACTTTATCTTTCTTACTCTCATAGTCCCCATGGAAGAGATCGAGGATCTCCTACCATCCATGCAGCCTCATGTAGTGGGGGCACCGCAGATGTGGGTCTGACTTTTCTGGCATTTGGCAAACTCCATTGATCATTATAAAAAGGCCAACATGCCCCATCCTTAGTTAGGTTGGACAGCTTATGTGCCGAGGGCACTACTTGTATATTTTTGAGGTCATAAGCCTCATGAATTTCTACTGGATGTATTTTTTAGGCTCTTTTACCCACCCATGTACTCTTATATTTTTTATATTATATATGGATTTTGATGTCTTTTTATGTCTTATGGATTACATATACTTTACAAATGTATTTACATGTGCATGTGTGTGGCTTTCTTATATGTGTGCAAGATCCCAATCTAATATTTGATTAGCTAGAGTATCTATAACTTGATTTAATCTCCTAGGAATATGAAAATATGTAATATAATCAAATCTTCATTCTAAGAGATGTACCCTAAGGAATCGTCAGTGTAAAGTAGAGTCATGAACACAGTAGACTCCATTTAACTGAGACACAACCAGTGGAGTGTCTACATAGACTTGGAGGTGAGAGATACCAAGTGACAAAGCATCACTAAGTAAATCAATAGCTTCATTATATTTGGCGACATTGTTTGTGGTGTCACCTAAACATATACCTCCTGAAGATAGCAATTGGCCCTAAGGTGTGAAAATTACCCAAGTTGCAGAGGCAAGCCTCTGAGTGTGCCAGCTAGTGTCATCCGTGAATCCAACGAACACCTCTGATTCACTTGACATCTTTCACAGTGAAGAAGATGACATCAAAAAATGACACGTCCATAAAACCAAAAACCCAAAAATTAATAGTACAAAGACTATACATATATTACAAAAAGTCACCCAAGGAAACTCACCTATGAGTAATACTTCTTGAGGTAGAGCCCATTTCTAGGCTCCACCAAAACATTTCCCTCAAAGTCCACTAGACGATAAGCACCCTTCTGTAGCACTTCTTTCACGATGAAAGGTCCGAACCACATGGGTTTGAACTTGCCTGCCCCCAGGGGTTCCTTATCTTGGTCATAGACCAGGACAAGGTCGCCTTGAGAGAAAATCTGAGGATAAACGAACCAATCATATTGACACTTTATTTTTTTTTGTGAGCCTCGTTAGACAAGGCAGCATCACGACGTTGTTCATTGAGTTGTTCAAGGTATAGTAATCATTCTTCAAGTGGTGAAGTATCTGGAAATAACTGTACGACCAACTTTAATGATGGGATATGTAATTCTATAGACAAGACTGCTTCCAACCCATAAACAAGTTGAAAAGGTGAGAAACTGGTTAAAGTCTTAATAGAAGTCCGGTAAGCCCATAATGTTGAATACAACATCAAATGACTTGGCCGAATTGATCGTTCATTGTAGAATGGTTTTAAGAGATTTATTTACAGCTTCTACCTGACCATTCACTTGGGGGTAATAAGGTGATGAATTTTCTTGCCTCAACCGAAGCTTTGATGTTAACTCAATCATCATTTTGTTCTGAAAGTGACTGCCATGGTTAGTGACAATCTCTCTCGGGATGTCGAACCTTGTGATTATCTGGTTGAACAAAAAGAGAGCGATTGTCTCCCCGTCATATTTGAACATTGGCATAGCTTTGACCCACTTGGTGAAGTAGTCTACTACTACGATGTTATAGCAGTGCCCCCTTGTTGAAGGGGGGTTGCATGTAATGTAATCAATCCCCCATTTAGTGAAGGTACCAATGGTAATAATGGGAAACATGGGATCGGGGTGTGCCCTCATCTTCCAAGAAAAGATCTGACATGGGTGGCACTTCTTAACCGATTCAACACAATCTTTGATTAATGTTGGTCAGAAGTAACTGGCTCGTAGAATATTTTGGGTTGTTGCCAACCCAAAAAAATGACCGCCACATGCTCCAGTGTGGAAATCGTTAAGCATGATTTATGATTCTTCATGAGTAATACATCAGGGAAGGATGAAATCTACACCTCGACGATAGAATGTGTCCTTGAGTATGAGATAATTCTTAGCCTAATGATGCATACGGTGACGCTCATCATGAGAAGCCAAGGAAGAACACTTCAAATTTTGGAGGTAGAAAAGCACATCTGCATACCAGGGGTCAAAAGATGCGATCAAAAACATGTGTCCTTTGATGGGCGACTCATCGAGTATAACATCACCTGATTCGACCAGAAGTTCCAATATGAGTTCCAGGAAGACCATCGACTTTTTGCATTTCACTGAAACGAATTCCAAGTCGAATTCCTGGAGGACAACTATCCATCTACTGATTTTTCCACCGATGAATTGTTGTGTCAATACGTATTTAAATGGATTCACGACAACAATGACAGTGGTCTTGCGAAACAAAATATAATGACAGAACCATTGGACAACATGAACTCCTGCCAACGCAAGTTTTTCGATATGGGAATAATTGAGTTCTGGTCCAACTAGGCATCAACTTAGGTAATAAATCATGTATTCTAAGAGTAAATCATCCTCCTGAACTAATAACATACCGATGGTTGACTCTGCAGCTGCCAAGTATAATAGGAAATATTTATTTTAATTGGGTGGTCGAAGCAGAGGGGTTGATATGAGGGCCCTTTTCAATGCCACGAAAGAGCATTGAGCAGATTCATCCCAATGAAAAGGAACGTCCTTTTTCAATAAACACATAAAACCATTTTTGATCTCAGCATAGTTTGTGATGAAACGCCATAGAAAATTCATTTTTCCCTACAAACTCTGAAGCTGAGGTATGGTGCATGGGGTGGCAATTGAAATATTGCCTCAAATTTGAGAGGATCAACCATGATCCATGTTGTTGAAATGATGAAACCTAACAGACGGCCTGATGTGATGCAAAAACTACACTTGTTTGGATTCAATCAGATTCGGTAGTAGCGACACCGTTCAAGGATAAGTCGAAGGTGTGTCGGATGATCAACTCTCTTGTGAGATCATGACACTAAATCATTGAGGTAAGCCTCGACTATGTGTTTGAGGTCGTGGAAAGAAAAAGACATGGCCTGCTAAAACGTAGCTCCAACATTTTTCATACCAAAATGCATCTTACGATAACCTAATGTGCCCCACGGGTAGATGAAAGCGATTTTGTGTTGGTCTTCGGGTTTGATTTGTATCTGATTCTATCCCGAAAAACCATCCATGAACGAAAAGGCCTTGCATCTTGCACATTCATTGACTATCTGGTCAGTAAATGGCATGGTGAAATTATCTTTTGAGCAGGCCTTTTTCAGATCACGGAAGTCCGTGCATACACAAATTGTACCCTATTTTTTATTGACTGGCATGGGACTTGACACCCATTGTGTCAATTGGACGAGGTAGATGAAACCAACTTTAAGTAGTTTCTCTACTTCAGCCTTGATAGTTGTTGCTTTCCTAGCATTGACCGGACAAAGCTTCTGTCGGACCGTCTTGGAGTCCGGATAAGTCATGATTTCATGTTCAACAATTCTTGGGTCTATGCCTGGAATTTCCTCATAATACCAAGAAAAGGCGTCGTGGAATTATTTAAATAAATTTGTGTAGATTTGAATTTCCTCGGGGGAGCAGTCCTCTTTGACGAAGATATTCTCCACGATGCCAGGGGTTCTGGAGATGTCAATAGGTATCGTCTCGGCTATTGTGGCCATATTTTCTTCAGTATAAACTATGTGTGTTTTCAAAGGATTGATAGGACAATATTTATCTCCATTCATGGTCAAAGTGAATTATCCTTCTTTAATTCATCTTAAATCTGGGAGGAAGTAGGATCTATGATGAATATCAACACAAGGTCTGTCCAGACTAGTCATTGTCTCAATAATCACTCCGTCTGAAGGCAAGACTAAGTCTAAAGAATCTGTATCAGCAAGGGAACCTTGAGCCCAAATAGGCTCGAGCACCGGATCTAACTCTCGTGCTGGAGTCAGATAGGGGTGGGAAGAAGCTCGTTAAATGATCGAGTATGCAACTTCTGTCATGAACAAAGGCATGGCCATGCCATGGTTCTCTATCCCTTCTATCATAGTGTATGGGGAAGGAAGGGTCCATGGATCGTGAAAGTACGTCATGCGAAACGATGAGATTTGAAAATTTTCAGCCCAAGGCTGGTCGAGGTCAGTCATCATATAATGGACATTATCAGTCTGAGGTGGGTAATCAAAATTACCTATCAATGATGGGCACAGACCAACCGCTACATTGACGATGCCAAGATAGGGGTTATCAATCCTCGGGACTATGGAAACTCCGACGAAGGGTTGGGACAGGAGAAGGATAACTGATCAATGGTCATAATTCGGCCCTCATGAGGAAACAACAAGACCCAGAACACTGTCGTGACCACTGCTTGCATAGCGTAAGTCCAACTCTTGCCTAACAAAAGATTGTATTCGAGGGATGCATTGACCACTTCAACTTCGACACACATGGTTTTTCCCCCCAACTGCATGGGGAAATAGGGGATGATCCCATGTGGTCGGAAAGAATGACCATCAAAAGTTGTAAGTATATTAGGTTACAGGGAAAAATTGGGTTGGCCGATGGCCTTCCAACATGCCAAAGACATCATGCATGTTGAGGCACCCTCATCCACCACTGTACATAAAATATTTTGGGTAAAAGTTTTTGTGGTAAGGAAGACGAGGTTTTAAGTCGGAGGTATCAAGCATGATCGTTCCTATATTGCAAGTCTCAACAGAGCCTAGGTTAGCTAACAGGGCCTTCCTCTGGGAAGGGCAACTCTAGAGGACTTCCAAAGAAGACATCGCACAAGGGGTTTGTGATAAATCCTCCACCATAGAGTAGTTCTAGGTAGCCCTTGTGTTTGGCTTGTAAGAAGCTTTTTTGAACACACCTTTGGGGCTGTGTTTCATTGTTTCTCCCAACGTATTCTCAATTTGAAGAGGAAGAGACGGGTTTTCAGCTTCTTTACCCTTCTCAGAGGTTATTGGATTTATGTAATCATGTGCTATAGTCATTATATAAGAATCACCTTTCATCATATAGACGTTTGCAGATGAAGGATTACTTGAAGATGGAGAGGGTCCTTGATTTCCCCCTTCGGCACTCGAGGAGGCTTGAGTTAGATTTTTCCCATGCGGGAATGGGTTCATTAACATGACAGGTTGTTGCTTTGCTAATAACTTTTGGGCCTCCGCAAGCCAAGAGCACTGATGGGTCCAGTGGTATTCCTTTCAAATATTACAAGGATACTTTGACTTCGTCTTTTCAGTTTCGCCTCTGCCAGCATTATCAGTGGGTTTCTCATCCCCCTTACCCTTCTTCCATTATTTCTTTTTTCCATCAGGTTGCTGGGTAGCCTTTGGGTTGGTCATTTTCACACTGTGTACATATGACTTTTGGGTAGGGGGAGCAGTCGAACTAGTGGTTTGGCTGGCCACTGTCTGTTGTATCGAAAATCGTTGCAATTGATTTGTCAATGGATAAATGGGCTTGGTTTGTGTTGAACCAATAATTCCATCAGCATGTGGTCCAGACCTTTGTCTAGTTTTTTCAAGGATTGACCTCGCTTCATCCGGAAAAATCTTGTAGAGTAAACCAGATTGAGAGTAAATTAGC
Organism: Picea sitchensis; assembly: GCA_010110895.2. Taxonomy (NCBI): domain Eukaryota; kingdom Viridiplantae; phylum Streptophyta; class Pinopsida; order Pinales; family Pinaceae; genus Picea; species Picea sitchensis. The sequence goes on from SNQJ01S0008056.1 coordinate 70,669, forward strand.
TCTAGTTGTTGCGCTCTCATTATCACATCTTCCTCAGAAAACACTCCGGACGTTGCAACATCTTTATATAAATGGGGTACCAAAGACTTAAGGAACGACTCTAGCAAGAATGCTGGTGGGACTGGCACTTTGATCAAACTCTTATGGCGTCTCCATTCTTGGATATGATCCGAGATATGGTTCGCTTTTGTCTGCTCTAAATTGGCCAGCAATTTTGTGTCGGCATCGTATCTCACAAGTAATTGGAAATGGTTCAGGAAAGCCATTGCCAATTCATTGAAGGAAGAGTATCATGAGCAGTCTAGCTCAATGTACCATTTCGCAGCACTCCCTATGAGAGTGCATTGAAACAATTTTAACTAAACGAAGTTGTCTCTTAACAAGTTGGAAAAGCACCATAAGTGGAAAGCAATCATGTGATCACCATGATATTCATTAGGCTTGGCCTCGAACTTTGGAATGTTTGAAGACAACTTGGTCGGCATGGGAGGCCAACTCGGATTGTGACAGATGGGGTCATTTAAGAGCCTTGTCAAATATGGCAAGTGTAGGGTTCCTAGAAATGGTAGTTTGGGTTGTGTATTGTAGCTAAGGAAAAACGAGCCTGGGGTTTGACTGGCACCAGGTTGCCAGGAAAAGTTAGGTTGTTGGATAGGGCTCTAGTAATAACCATGACCATGACCAGTTTACAGATTGGGCACTTGTTGAGACATAATCTGTTGGTTCCCATAATAAGACGTAAAGGGATGATCTTGCGTCGCATTCCAAGGATTTTGGGAGGGGTTTCCCCCTACCGATCCAACGGGCATAGGTGTTGGGCCTTGCTCGGGGTTCCATTGGGTATGGAAAGGGTTTCCCCTGATCGACATCCCTGGCAAGGGGATTGGTCCCTACCATGGATTCCAAGATCCTTGTGAGGAAGGAATTCCTAAGTGTGCCCCCTGTGCAGGAATAGTACCATGTACAGGATGTGGTTGTCCATAACCGGGGTTGCCCCCAGCCGAAATGGCAGTTGACGAGAAATCATTGTTACCAAATGCGTCGAATAAAGAGAAAGGTGTCGAAACAAATGACATATTATAAGGAGGGAGTACTTGACTACCTTCTCCAAACAAGTTTATGTTAGGCCCAGCGAAGTGTTGGGGAACACTGCTGAGCGAGGGGGATGAAGGGGGTATATGACCCCCACCGTAAGCGAAAGTGATAAAGGGAGAAGAAGTACCCCCAATAGATCCTTGCAGAGGAGTGTTGGAACTCCCTGCCCCTAGACCCAAATTTTATAGAGTGGAGGAGGAAAGTATAGTACTCGTACCAAATCTAGGCATCCCGTATAAGAAAGGAGATCCTGTCGTGTTTTGAGGTAACGAAGCAGTGATCGTTGCCATAGACAGAATCATACCATTTCCCAAGGTAGAAGCAGTCGAGACCATGGTGGTCTGGACCGAGGATGGTTGGTTAGGAGGTGGAACACTCCCAGTAGTGATAGTCGTGAAGGAAATATCAGTGTTCCCTTAAGAAGTGGCAGCGTGTGCTTCCATTGTTGCTGGTGACACTACCAAATGCTCGTAAGGTAGAACCTATACGACAATGGGCACCAATATATCAGTGATGGGAGGGTTGTAAGGACCAAGAGCCTCTTCTCTGAGTTTAGAAATGATTAGTTACTCCATAAACAAAATTTCTTCTCTAGAATATGGTTTGGGAAAAATTTCTTGTAACCCGGTTGTCTCAAAAGACCCTTCCTGGTCTAATTTTCTCCTTAGCAGTAGTGGGGGGGGTTCAAGGTCAACCGGTGATAGGCCCAGAAGCCTTCACAACCAATGGAACTCTTGATCCTCTACTGTGTGAGAAGATCAAATACACACTAGGGAAAACTATAATCATTTGAAAACTAGCACGCACTAAAAAGTACTTATGAGTTAAAACAAGCAGTCACTAACTAGTTGGAAGAACAGTTACAACAATCAACACTAGAGAAAGTTATCGGTGCAAGTACAACTTGAATATGAAATCACCCTCTAGATATACTCTGCAAAGCATGGCCTGATGTCTATCCTAGGTACCATGGTATACCCCCGCAGTCACGTGAGTAAGTCACTAGAAAGATAGGGAACTAGGTTGCCAGCATACAAACAATCACCAAGCAGGTATAGTCGGGTGGACCGCAATGAATAGGGTATCAAGCCCGAAACATATCAAGGGTATCGAAAGAAATTGTTCCAGAAGACGGCTGAGGACCTTGAACAGATCCGATACCCACAAAGCTCCGTGGAAAATGCAATCAATGGAATCCCAAGACAAGCCCTCTATATGTGTTCCCCACTACGTTTGGTCTGACTTTGGAGGGGTTATCTTTGCTACCTATCCTTATGTGACCTCGTGTTTATCCCCTATGTTAGAGGGGGGTCCCGGATAACTTTTACAATACTAGAATTTTGATACTCCCTAGCACAAACTCTTATGTTTGTTTTTTAGCCTTGAAGAGTTTCCTCTTCAATCCTAAATCAAGGCTCTAGCCTAGACTAGTTGATGTACCCTAGAAATAATAAAATCTAGTTTATTTTTAATTAATCGTTAATTTTTATGGGCTTTTCTTAATTCAAAGGTTATGAAAGTGAAACTAGTGATGTTTTGAGAGACAAAAGGGAAGATGAACAACAATATGAAAACAAAATAACTTCTTCTTGACAAATTCATATTTTCCTTTTTTTATTTTTATTTTTTAAACCAACTTTTCAAACTTTTTCTTTCTAAGATATTTTAACTGAAAAATCAAACAAGCTTTTTCTCGACTACGAGCTACTTATTGTCCTAATTCAATCAACCAAAAACTTATGAAAACAATCTTTTTCCTATTGATTAATGCAAACGACCAACTCTTTAACCAAACCAAGAAGTAAAAATCTTCAACATGCTTCAAAATACTAGAATTGAAAAATGGATTGCTTTTCTTTCTTCTAAAGAAAGCAAAATGATAAAGTGAAGACAAAATAGAAACCAAAAAACACTTATGGCCCTACTGTGGATTATAGGGAGTCACTTGACCAAAAACTCAAAAAAGGTTGATCTCAAAAAAAAAACTCACAGATTTGTCTAATACTTTACTACAGAAAATTCAAGAAGTCTTTTTGATGAAAAGACAACTATGTTATGGTCAAACCTAGGCTACCAACTGTGATCATAGAGACCAGGGCAAAGACCAAAAAGACCCCTGAAAAGACTGGCTTCTGACAGGTAAGAGGATGACTTCCTCTCTATGTCAAAATATCTCCCCAACACAGATACGTGACTGTCACCACAACAACTAGCATATATACGCGTGCTTTCTAAAGGAAGAGAATGTACACACACGTGTAGAACAACTGTAGAGAATGTATAGCTCTGTAAATGCTCAAAAAAATGAAAAACACAATCCATCCCATGCAGGGAGCACTAGTATTGAAAACCAGAGTCCCTCAGAGACAGAGAAAATAACTTTGGCAAAGAAAATGCAAGGAAACTTTTGATCAAACAAACCTAATATGAGGCTATTCCTATGTTATAGACTACAACACAGAGACTATGACCAAATCCAGGAAACCCGTGAGAAGGATCACTCCTAACATGGAAAGAGTGTGACTTCCTCTAAAAAAAAATTTGGACTTAAGCACGCAACTGTGTTACACATGATTTTGGTCACTCTCATGATGTATTAACAATGTTGTATTCAGGCTCCCAACAAGGACCTTTTTCCTGAGAAAAGTGGCCCTTGTCTCCTTCAAAAAACATATTTTTAAAGTGAGTTCGCAGGATTCCTATGGCCTCGGGTGCAAGAATAACTCATTCTCATAGGCCACCTACACTTAGGGTGCCAACTTCTTGCAGTTTGCTCCATACACAGGGTGCGAAGCTGTTTTTAAGCTTGGAAAGGAGAAGAGGTCTCGAGGGTTCTAGAAGGGAATCTTCTAGAAAATGAGTTGGCATTCATATGGTTGTCATTTTACTGACTTCTCATATTTGATGGGATTATACTCATCAATGTAACCATCTCTCCTTCTCCTATATATTGAAAGGTTTCTCATGGAAAAGGTTAAGCAAGATTGAATGAAGAATTGGTGAAAGAATTGTGTGAAGAACCCGGCTTGGACAAAGGCTTGAAGGCTCTAGTTGGTATATCAAGGGGAATTGGATCTTCTTCATGAAAGTACAGAACAAGTGTGTGTTTTGGAACCAAGGGTCACTAAAAGGAATCTTGTGACATCAAGGTGATCAACTTGTATCTTCTACTTTCAATTAATATGATACTGTGTCATGTCCCTTTCCCATAAAGTCATTCTTACTTTATTGTGTAATTCCTTGATCATATGCATAAGTTGACGTTGAATACATTTTGATATCTTCACTTTGGCTGGTTTGTGTTGTCTTGGACTTTACCTAATGAGAGCACCGAAGCGAAGCGGGAGCCACATAGACCTAAGGAAGCGATATAAAGGTATGCCAATTATTCCTCCCTATTAGCAGATTCAATGATTACAACTTAGGGAAAGATTCGTGTCATGTCTTGTTTTGTTAGAGATCCAGGTGGATCTAGGGAGATCTATTAGTGTCTACACCTACCGATTAGTCCGATAATAAAATTGTATTCAGGCTCCCAATAAGGACTTTTTGCCTGAGAAAAGTGGCCCTTGTCTCCTTCCAAAAACATATTTTTAAAGTGAGTTCCCAGGCTGCCTATGGCCTAGGGTGCGAGAATCACTCATTATCATAGGCCACCTACACTTAGGGTATGAAATTCTTCCATTTTGCTCCATACACAGGGTGCGAACCTGTTTTTAAGCTTGGAAAAGAGAAGAGGTCTCGAGGGCTCAAGAAGGGAATCTTCTAGAAAATGAGTTGGCATTCATATGGTTTTCATTTTACTAACTTCTCAGATTTGATGGGATCATCCTCATCCATGTAACCATCTCTCCTTCTCCTATATATTGAAAGGTTTCTCATGGAAAAGGTTAAGTATGATTGAATGAAGAAATGGTGAAAGAATTGTGTGAAGAACCCTGCTTGGATAGAGGCTTGAAGGCTCTAGTTGGTCTATCAAGGGGAATTGGATCTTCTTCATGCAAGAACAGAACAAGTGTGTGTGTTGGAACCAAGGGTCACTGAAAGGAAGCTTGCAGCATCAAGGCGATCAGGTTGTATCTTCTACTTTCAATTAATATGATACTGCGGCATGTCCCTTTCCCATAAAGTCATTCTTACTTTATTGTGTAATTCCTTGATCATATGCATAAGTTGATGTTGATTACATTTTTCTATCTTCAATTTGGTTGGTTTATGTTGTCTTGGACTTGACCTCATGAGAGCATTGGAGCGAAGTGGGAGAAACAGAGACCTAAGGAAGCGATATAAAGGTATGTCACGTATTCCTCCCTATTAGCATATTCAATGATTACAACTTAGGGAAAGAGTAGTGTCCTATCTTGTTTTGTTCTAGATCCAAGTGGATCTAGGGAGATCTGTTAGTATCCACACCTACCAATTAGTCCGATAACAAAATTGGTGAATCCACTGGGGATGCAACCCAATTTTTAGTGGTTTTTGGTGTTTTTCCTTGTCCATTTTCTCTTACCTTACCATCTTTTTCATCTCTATCAATATCTGAGTCTTGAAGAGACCCTGACAGACTCTCTGGGTCTAGAGGTTCCTTCAAAAATTTTGTCTTTTTTCCACATTTTTCTTAGTTTCATTCATTCTTGCACTGAACCCTTCCGTTTCCTACAAGAATTACTAGAGTTTGCACCCTAATGTGCAGTCCGGTGCAGACCTCTCACACTCTACTTATGCCTAGCCTGCGAGAATGCTCCATTCTCGCACTGTGCACCACTGCGTGCTTGCAAACCCATTGGCAAAATTTTGGGATTAAGGTTTTTGTATGCTCAGATGCCCATACTTGTATGTGTGTCTGAAGAGAACTTCTTGGGCCATTGATTGATTGTTTCTTGACTTCAGATTCTGTGAATGATTAGTCTTCGGAAATCGAAAGCACTTCTTGTCCATTTTTCTCAACTCTTATCTCTTGACCTTTTCTTAACAAGGGTATAATCTCAGGTCCTTAAATACGAGTGCTTGTTTGGTTGGGAGCCAATGATCGGTTTAAAAGTTGGTATTATTTGTCTTTTTAAATTGCTCGTTACTTGAAAAGTTGTTACTCTCATGCATTTGAAAAGACTAGTCTTGTCTACTTGTTATGTTTGTCTTCATTGAAAGATTGGTTTGGGTTTTTTGTATATTGATTTTCGTTAGTTGCTGGTTTTTCTTAGTTCCACCACTATTGTGTAGTTTCTATTCAAAATTAAAAAACATTTCTCTTTTTAAAGAAACTTTGTATTTTGAAAATATTGGCACTCAATCATTGAAATCGAACGAATAGAGAATTGGCAGTGGTCGTGATTTGTCGATATTGCATTGTCAAAGAAGATTATATATCGTAGTTCAAGATTGTTCCAAAAAACTCCTCTTTCCCTCTCGTAAATAGGATTCATCGAACAAAATTTATACTTTTCATTCCTATCTATGCATTATTGGGTTAGAGTCTCACACAACATCGGTTTCATTTCGTCTCCTTTGAGTAACAACAGCCTTTAAATATCGCCCAAAATTTAAAATTTAACTACTAACACTTTTGTAGGACTCTATTACACCAACATTAGCTAGGCTAGAGCTTTGGAATAAGGCAGAGGGATACACTCTCCAAACCAAAAAACACACAATAGCATCTTGTGGTAAGGAGAGTCAAATTCCATTTGAAACATTCTGTCCTAGGAAGCCCTTCTCACACAAGGGTCAAACCCGAGGTCACATTGATATTGGCAGAGTTACTCACCCTGCATTGTTGATATCAATGTAAAGATTGCATGTATTACGGGGGTCACTTGAGGGTATACCCACAATGATGAGTGGAAGCCTCTCAAGATGATTTCGGGCTAGATACCTTGCCCTTGCATGTGGATCGAACTATCGTCTGTCCCTTCAGGATTTATTTGTTTTGGTGGTAACCTTAGTGACATACCTTCTTAGGGTCTTACACAAGGTGGTTGTGAAGGGGCAAGTCTTCACGGTACCTGGAATCGACGTTGGCCAAACTCACTCGGGCTCCTTGGAGGTTATACCCACGATTATGTGTGGGAGCTTGCACCAGGGCGTAATTCTGTTAAGCAGGTCGTCAACGTAACTTTTCCACTCTAGCCTAGCCCCTTCTTGTCTTGTTGTTGCAACATTGAATTTCATCACCAACTAGTGACTTTGGAATTAGAAGGTCTTGTTTGATTGGTATTGTTTCCTAGATTTTTTACTAGTGCATGTTGTTTGTTTACCCAAGTTGACCATAGATATTTCTTTGTAAGTTTTTAACTCATTCACAATTGACCCTACACGTCGCTCACGTAGAATGCAAGGCTTACCCCCAGAAAATTTGGAAGGTTCTCAACCCTTGCCTACCAGCTCACCAGAGGGCTCTCCTCAACACAGTGAAGTCCAAGACGTCACCACTCCACAAGTGTAAATAACTGAATCTCTAGAATGATTCCAAATTTCCAATTCTCGAGACGAATTTTGACTTCACCCCGACTCCGAGAGACGTATTGTGCGACTGAATTCTTCCAGAGAACTAGTTGTTCAGTCTTTTGGATCGCCAAATGGGCCTTTCTTAGGACCCGAGGGTCAAGATCCTTTTTGGGATACTGACATTTTTAGATGGGACCTCTTTGGCTCAGGAGAAGGCATCGATATCACTGTCTCATCTGAGCTACCCGAAACATCTAATCCAGATGCAGTACCGTTTACTACTGCTTATTATTTTCCTGGTACAGAAGCCTTGCAATATGACCACTTCATGACTCTCACTTTACAAATGGTCCATTACATAGATACTACGAATATTCACACCGAGATTACCATGGCTAGCCAAGCCCCCATTGGCACACCGCTTTCACCCAGAGTCACCCTGACTCTTCCACCCAAATATCGTGCATTGAATGCCTCTATTCTCATTCCTACGGAAATCACATCCAGATCTCCTGGTGGTCCCACTTCTTCTGGGCACTCTCCTCCCGGTTTCATTCCAAAACTTCTTATGCCCCCTTATAGAGGACCTTTTCCATCCTCTATCGGAGGCTCTAATCCTAGTGGTACCATTCTGTCGTTCACACCAAATTACTAGATTTGTGTTGGTGGACAATTTCACCAAGGAGGCCCAACTCAACCCCCCCTTGCATGGAAAATTCCAATTGGAGCACAACCCCCGATTGGAACACAACCCCCGATTGGAGGACAACCCCCATTGACCCCACCCTATGGAAAGAACATACCTCCATCCTTGCCCTAGTATTGGAACCATCTGATACAACATAATCCTCAATCGACTGGGGGGAAACAGCCTCAAGCTACCTCCGTTATACCCCCTAGTATAGGCCAACCATATCCAGGTATGTCAAATCGTATTTGGGGCTCGAATTTCAACCCCACGCCCCTGTTCAAGGGTACAACCCCATGAGTTACTTGCTTCCACAACAACCACCAAATCTGCCTGGATCCTCGCATTATATGCAAACTTCTTATGGTCCCATTGGTTTTTCGATGGGACTCCCTCCCCAAAGTCACCAGTACCCTCATGTGAATAGACATTTACCTTTCTTAGCCACCCTGGACCTCCTGGATCTGTCGAGGATTTTAAATGATCTGATCCGTCACTCTCCCCAATGGCTCTCCATACCAACCAAACTACCATCTGACATCCCTAAATTTGATGGCAAAGTGGGGGAGGACCCAAAAAATCACGTAATGACTTTTCACCTTTGGTGCTCATCCAACTCCTTGATGGATGACTCTATTCATTTACGCCTTTTTCAACGAACTCTCACGGGTTCTGTCATGAAGTGGTATATAGAATTACCACGAGGTTTCTTTGCCAACTTCAACACCCTCACTATGGCTTTCCTCACCCACTACCAGTTACCAATCCGCTATGAAACAAGGACCGAGATTTTGATCTCTTTTAAAAAAACCAAAGCCACTCATATCTCCGATCACATTCATGAATGGCGATGGAGACGACGTCTCATCAAAATCAAACTTCCCGATCAGTTGCTAACAGAATGGTTCACGGAATTATTTGTGAACTACATCGGTCATGACATCGCCATGGGTGGAGTTGTCACAGAAGAACAGGCCATTATTTGTGCTCAATACCTTGACCTCGTTTACTCACAAACATGCACTCTTTACGACTTACTCCCTGATGCACCTCGTCCTTCTACTTCCGCCACTTCAACTACTCCTGTTGCTTCTCATGCGGTCGATAGTGTGATTGGCACTTTCCATGCCCAAACGCATTCCGTCCAAACCTCTAGAAACAACCCCAAACCTATTTCTTCTAATGTTCAAAATGCTTCATCTCCTACCCCTCCCACCGACAAGAATTCTGAGGTAAATGTTGTTCAATCTACCCCCGCCAGTAAAAAAAAATCTAGAAAGGGAAAGGGTAAGAATAAGGAGGAAAAAAATAATTCGCAAGCAGACAGAACCAAAACACCACCTGTTGATGATAGGGATAAGCGCAAACCCTGATACCCTTGTCTTATCTTTGGTGATGATCACTACACTAAGGATTTTCCACGACGAGCCAAAGTTACTAAGTTCCTTCAAGGGACCACAAAACCATCCACTCCGACTGTATTGTCACAACCCTTCCCTTCTCAACAACAAGCCCAATTGGTCATTCACGACCAACCATCCCCCCCCAATACATCCTATGTCTTAATGTGTACAGGAGATTCAAAGTAAAACGACATCGCACTTACCACTCGAGCCAAAGATGATTCCTCCTATAAAGAGAAGGTTGATGCTATACCTCCTTCATTGGTCCAACCATCTCCCATGACTCCACCTACCAACGGTCCTCTTCATCTCAAATGATCGAGCCTCAACGCAGTCCTTCACCCTCCTCCAAAGGGCGTCATTCGGAAATCGACTTTCAATATTCATGCCCGTGCTGCCTAGAACTACAGTATTGTTGAAGATCTGGCCCAAGCACCATCTGCGATGTCAGCCCTCGAATTCCTTCAAAGTTGTCCTACACAATGGAAGGCACTGTTGAAATCTATCGGTGGAATTGACCCTACAGATACGAAAATAATAATTTTTTACTTGGAAGATCACATTCCAAGGTTACCCCCTCAACTCGCATTCCAAATACAAGTTATTGTCTTCAACAAAAACATTTGTAGAACTGTTATCGACGAGGGTGCCTCGACGTGTGTCATGTCTGTTACCTACTGGAAAGTCATTAGCTCTCCCTTTTTGACTAAATCCCATAACACACTCAAAGCCTTTAATGGCTCTATTTTTAAGCCTTATGGTGTCCTCCCTTCATTTCCAATCACGTTAGAAGGCAAAATAGTCCAAGTTGAAGTGGAGTCTTTGACGCTCCTCTCGATTACAACCTTCTACTTGGCCATAGCTGAATTGATTCCATGCACACAGTTGTGTCGACTCTTTTTTGTGTTGTGCCTTTCCCACATCAAGGAAAGGTAATTACCATCGACCAATTATCCTTCTTTAACTCATATGCATCCAATGGAAATGTACCATTCATCGCCAACCCCCCCGGATATGAGAATGTTGGTGTGGGTCTTCTTAAAGACTCCTCGTTAATGGGTACCTTCCCCATCCCACCACCCAATGTTCCACATCCATCTGTCGCTTCAATCAACATGATCTCCACCTCTATTCATGGAACCCCTGCGTCTCATGACCCATGGATGGTAACCAAACCCAATGATCATCTTTGTTATGGCGACGAAATGTCGTTGAGTCCGGTCGAATCTACCTATCAGGCCATTCAATCGGCAACTCCTTCTACCCCCTCTCTTGGTGATTTATCTCCAGATACGTTCCACGTCATTTTTTCCACGGATGAAATGATTATGTTTGTCATGGAAGACACCCCCTGGGATGATGGACATCATCGTTCCATCCTCTTCCCGGAACAACACACCATTGAGAGCTACCAACGGATCTCGACCCCATCGACCGTTGTCGTCATTTCCACTGTTCCCACGTCTACACATGATGTGTTTTTCGAAGGGAACTTAAGCAATATCTCACCCACCATTCCCCTTGACATATCCATAAAACCTGGAATTGTCGAAAATGTGCATATCGGAGCTTTGTGTTCCCCTGACGAAATTGTCACCTACAAGTCACTTTTCAAAGAATTTCGTGATGTATTTTCCTGGAGCTATGAAGAAATACTGGGTATTGACCCCGACATTGTGATACATGATATCAAGACATACCTAGATGTTAAACCTGTCTGGCAATGCCTTCATCCGGTCCACCCACGTAAAGCAGCCACTATCAAGATTGAAGTCAAGAAACTTCTCAAAGCTGGCTTTATTTACCCGGTGGCTCTCACTGACTTGGTTTCTAATCTTGTCCCAATTGACAAGAAACAAGGCACAATTCACATATGCATTGATTATAGGGATATTAACAAAGCATGTCCTAAAGACAACTTTCCTACCCCCTTCTTCAACCAGATTGTTGACGATTGCGTCGGAAGTGAAATATTCTCTCTGATGGATGGTTTCTATGGATATAATCAAATCAATATTGTTCCTAAGGATCAACACAAAACCACTTTTATTTGTCCTTGGGGCACTTTTGCTTATCGGAAACTTCCTTTCATTCTAAAAAATGTTGGCGCAACTTTTCAACACGCTATGTCTTATGCCTTCCATGATATCAATCACATTGTTCAGCCATATCTCAATGACTTACCAGCTCATTCCATGCATCATCTTGATCATCCAATACACCTCCAAGCCATTTTCCTCCGCTGTTGGTTTTACCATATACGCTTGAATCCTCACAAATGCGTTTTCTGCGTAGAATTCGGTCGACTTCTAGGATTTATTGTTTCACGTCAAGGGATTAGGGTAGATCCTCTGAAGGTTGAGGTGATTCTCAATATCCCTCCTCCTTCTTCACTTCGTCAGTTACAAAGTTTGCAAGGGAAAGAAAACTTTCTTCGTCGTTTCATCCCGAACTATGCCGAGCTAACTCTTGGATTTACGCGACTACTCAAAAAGGGGTTTGAGTTCGTATGGGATACCATCGCAAACAAAAATTTTGAAGCTTTGAAACTATCCCTGACACGTACTTCACTCCTCTTCCCCCTTGATTACAGTCTCGATTATTTCCTCTACCTCGCAGCTTCGGATTACACCATCACTATGGTTCTCATCCAGGAGGATGATTCTCATGACGAACATGTCATCTATTACTTGAGTCAAAGTCTAACGCCTACCGAAACCAAGTATTTACATGTCGAAAAACTGGCCTTGGCAGCCGTCCAAGTAGTTCAACGTTTCTGGCACTATATCCTCTCTCGCAAGACTACAGTAATTTCTAACTGCAACCCTTTGCAACACATTCTCACACGTCAACTGCTAGGGGGAAAATACTCCAAATGGATCGTGATACTCCAAGAGTTTGACTTGGAATTCAAACATGCTAAGTCCAAGAAATCCTTAGTTCTTTCTGAGTTGATATGTGACTTTCCCTACTCTGCGACGGAAAAGGTAGTAGCCGATTCATTACCAGATGAATCCCTTTTCCTGATTAGTTTCGATGATATTTGGTATGTAGATATCATCATATATCTCCAAACCCAAACTTTTCGGCCTAATTTGTCTAGTATTGACCATCATCAAATACGCTACCAAGCCCGTCAGTATATTATCCTCGGTGATAGTCTTTATCGTCGTGGGATTGACTCAGATTTTTTACGCTGCCTCACATTTGATGAGGCCGAGAAAGCCCTAAATGACTATCATTCTGGAGCCTTTGGTGGTCACATGTCTGGGTATGCTACTTCCCAGAAGATCTTATGAGATGGGTATCTTTGGCCCTCTTTATTTAACGATTGTATAATTTTTGTCCAAAAATGTCACACTTGCCAGACATACAACCATAAAATACAATCACATCCCGCTCCTCTTCACCCTGCGGTCTCTGTCGGTCCTTTTGCGAAATGGGGTATCGATTTCATGACATGTCACCCTCACTTGGCTGGGGGGCATGGATACATTATTGTAGTTGTAGACTATTTTATGAAATGGGTCGAGGTGATGCCGACATTTGACAACACCGGAAAGACCGCAACATCATTCATTTTCAATCACATCATAGCTCGTTTTGGTGTTCCTCAAGCTATAGTCATCGATCACGGTAGCCACTTTAGAAACTTTATGATGTCTGAAATCACTGAAAAGTTGGGTCTTCACAATGAAAACTCAACACTCTATTACTCACAATCCAACGACCAAGTCGAAGCAATTAACAAAGTCCTCATAACCATGCTTCGACGAATGATAGGGATTCATAAAACAAGTTGGCACGTAATGTTGTTTTCAACATTGTGGGCTTAGCAGAAGTCCGTTAAGTTTGCTAATGGGTTTACACCATTTTGATTAGTCTATGGTCTAGAAGCCATCTTGCCTATTGAATGTGAGATACCCTCCCTAAAACTAGTTGTCGAACTCCTACAAAACACTTCGGTTGAAGAAGAACATCTGTTGTATCTCATGTGATTAGATGAAACTCGCCGCAACGCCACCCCAATCATAGAAGCCCCAAAGAAACACGTCAAAGCCCAATACGACAAGCATGTCAAGCCTCGTGTTTTCTCTGAAGGTGATCTGGTTGTCCTTTACGAACAAGATTGGGATATGCTAGGAGCTGGAAAATTTGAATCTATGTGGCGAGGTCCTTACATTGTTAGACGAGTCCTATATAAAGGAGCTTACGAGTTAGTAGATTACGATGGTATCCCTTTGAGTGAACCCAAAAATGGGTTGTACTTAAATAAGTACTATGCCTAAAGATCATCTGTGCATGAGTACTTGTATTTTATTGTATCATACCTCTTGTGTGTTACTGTAGTATGATTTTTCGTTATCTGGTCTCTTCCCTTATGTTACGTTGTGCTTGGTTTCCATATGTTGGAGTCTTCGCTACCCCACATTGGCTTCGCTGGTACTCAGAACCTTGCTTCTGTTGCTTGGGAAATTTACGCCCCTACAAACAAACTTATCACTCTACAAGGTGTGTGTCTCGGCCATGCGACCAACAATATTTCAGAGTATAGCACCATTATCGAATTGTTTTTTGATATTATTTCACTCGATATCTGTCACTTGGTCGTACAACTAGATTCGTAGCTAGTAGTACTATAGCTAAGTAATGTCTATGTTATTCAAAGTCCTACTTTATTACGGGTATATTTACGAATTCACCTCTTGGAATGTTATTTTTATTATATTGAGTATCATCATATTCCTAGATGTCTAAATACATTAACTAATGCATTAGCTAATTATGTATTAGACAGACATTTGGCCCATTTATAAACCAATCACATCACATATATCACACAATGCAAGATAAGCCAATAGAAGCCGTATATATGTATATAACGATCAAAAGTTTTTACAAAAAATTTCTGTCCAAGGACCAAAATTTCAAAATCTGAAGCTCATAGATTCTACAAAGTAGCATCACAGGTGATGCTCATGATAACACATGACTTCCCGGGAAACCCTACAAAGCAGTCAGCCAATAGACTCTGACACACCCACCGTATGGCGCTGACAATGCCGAGGTACCTCTCCGATAGGCATGTACGGAATGTCAGCAGTCAACCCCTCTAAGTTTTGCTCCGCTTCCTCATAGTCTTCAGCATCCCATCGTGGCATTAGAGCTGCCTCTCATTGTCATTGAATAGGAGACGTACGTGTACGTTGGTATGGCCCCACATTTGTGTCATCCAAAAGATATTTTTGATCAGTTCTTGGACAAACATAAAAACATTTCATATGATAAAAATCAAAAAAACATTTAAAAGAACAAAATGTGTACTTCTTACCTAGGTCACCCCACTAAGCATCCTCAGGTAGGGCCAAATTTGGATCCCCTCGGAAGTCCAATCCAGCGTAGGCATAGTCATCAACCATCAACATCTATGGCTGCAACCAATCAAAGAAAAAATCATTGTATTTGATGATAGGCCCATCTATGTGTCGGGCCATGAGGTTTCACCACCTCAGCATCCTCGGATCCTGTGGGGCTAGTAAACCCCACTCATCCTGTAATCTTAGCAAGGGGACCCTCTCGAGAAAGAAGGACACCAAAAGTGATCTGTACCCAAATTTCTTTAGGTCACCTTTCCTGCATTTTGTCAATTTCCTCTTCATACTGTGGAGAACTGCATCTGACCAGTTAAAGACTCATGGCTCTGTGCACTCTATGGCATACTGGAAGTAGCTCTGGAGAGCCATGTGTGGAGCTGCTCTCCCAACCATGTGTGCTATGGTGAACAAGATGGTTCGTAAGGTCAAGTCTTGGACCCCCCAAATAGCCACCTTGCCTTTGCTTCTTTCTACCTCGGGAACACGGTACCGGTGACAATACTCACTCATGGGAAGTCTGCCACCTCGGCTACCGATCAAGCTAGCGTGGTACCCATGCCATGATAACCCTATCAGAAAGTGGATATCCTCGACATCTAGGGTCAAAGTGTGGACTCCCATGTGAAACAACTGCTGGTCCACATCCCACATATGAACCACGTACTCCAACAACCTGATTTGGGCCCTCATACCCGAAATCCAGAAGAATTTCAAGAGCCCACAATCTTGGAGGGAAGCAATGGTTCCCGTATCATTCCCGGCAATAGCATCATCTTCCTCATGTTCTCTTTCTCGCCACTCTAGCATGATGATGGTCAAATGCCTACATAAGAACCATAAGAAGAGAGTCAACAACTCATTTCAAACCTTGGCATATTTTTCATTGAGCAAAAATCAAAGTGAAATTTCATTTTGCGGCCCTCGCAGGTTCCCCTTTAGCACAATGCGAGGATCTCGCAGGTGCCTTTGAGACCACCTGCGAGAATCATGCATTCCCGCAGGTCCCGTATGGCTAGCCTGCGAGAATGCCTGAGAACAAGTTTTGGCCCTAAAACAAACTCAAAACCTTGAAAATTGCCAATGAAAACAAAAATTAAACCATGGAAAAGATAGGAGATCAAGAGCCTACCTCGTTGATGGAGACGGTTCGCCAAATGGTCGCCTGTGTCTCCCGTGATCGAACGATGAAATTTGAGGTAAAAAGAGGGGTTTTGGGCAAAGTTCTTAGCAAAATTACAATGACTATGGTAAAATCCCTTTTACCCACTTATATTTACTTTTTACCATTTTTGTTGATTTTTATGTTGTTTTATTCATCGAATCTAATGCCTAATAGCCCTATGAGTGTGCTTTTTGCAGAGATAATGACTTTGAAGTCGACACGAAGGAGTATGGATGTTTTCTCTTTTTTCATCACATGTATAACTATTTTTTATGGTTTTTAGACAAGACCTCGAGCTTAGTCTTTGTTCGTTCTCATGCTCGAAAATACATGAGAACGTAATCGGGCACATTTTTATCACTTTTTCGGGCTCATAAAGGTTATACGAAAAAGGAACCTTCTGGAGTTCTCTTTAATCTCTTTTCAGACTCTCTAAACATGAAAAGATTGTAAAGCGATCTTGTTCTCTTCACACTCGTTAAAGTATTTGAGGAAAACGTTTGTTGGGTGATAATTTATCTCTTTTTCGGTCTCATCAGACTACTTTATGAAAAAGGAACCGAGAGAGTTCTCTTTTAAGTGTTTTTCTAGACTCTATAATCATGAAAAACCTTCGATTTTTACATCTTTGGACTCGTTAAACAAACATTGAAAGGCCCGTAATGGGACCGAACCACTCATTTCTAGGGTTAGTTAAACATACTTCGAGGGACTTGTCCGAACGATGAGCTTACATCAAAAAGCATATGTTATCCTTCTCAAGATTGCGTAAAAATAAAGAGGTACTTGTCGGAAATGGTGGAGGAAAATTTGGGAAAGAGATATGTTTTTGTATTCATATTATTGGTAGTAAGTGTCACTCTTGAACATAGCACCCCCTATTCATTATTTGAAGCCAGTTTGAGAAATCCATTTGTCTCTCATTCGACTTGCTACAAGGTCGTATCTTGAGTCATCTCTGAGTCAGTGTTGCCAAGTCCCTAGTCATGTTGTTCATATGTTCAAGAGAAGTTCATCCAAAACCTCTATTGAGTAGGCCATTTGTAGTTTTCCGTTCTTACCAAGTCGGCCTTCCCTGTGTCCATTTTCATCTGTATCATGCTATGTTTCACCTTCAAAAACTATTACTCATTTCGTGTCATTGATGGGGTATACATCAAGGCCCTCCCATGACACATTTTGTTCTGTCGAATCCAACTCATTATCCGGAAAGAAGACTTAGAAATTATTTTGTACCTTAGAACTTGCATGCCTCAATGGCAGGTTTCCTCGCTTTCGACAGTGGGTTTTCATCACTGACCCCTGATCGAGAGATTATGTCAAATATTCGAGCTCAACTCATTTATTTACATTTAGTGGATTGTACTAGTGTACCTTGGGAGTCATTGACATTAATGGTGATTTCTCTCGCACTTGTTAATGGGTTCATCAATGACCAGTAATCTATTGGTTTCTACCATGTTCGACTTCAGCACATGTAATCACATGGCTAGATCCGTACTTTCAGGTGATGGGATTGAAGACCTTGGGTTTCATCTTTTTGACCCAGGCTACGATGGAGTATGTATGATTTGTGTCGACACATAGATCCACTTTGTATGTCATGTGGCTATGTCGTCCTAATTTGAGTCTTCTCGTATAGATCCACAGTGTATTCCTGGTGGTTATGCAGTATAGTTGATGACACAGATCCATGGTGTATGATTGGTGGCCATGACCCACGTTCATGATGTCATCTGTTTATGATCTGAGTATGGGAATGCCTACCTCATAACTAGTACTATATTCTGCAGATGCTTGGTTGTTTGCAGGTTTCTGATTAGGTGCACTCCTTGTTTTTGACACACACACGTAGTTTACAAAGTATTTCAGTTGTCATAGATTCCAACCTCATACTTTGGGGGGCATTATGTTACACATGATTTTGGTCACTCTGGTGATGTATTAACAATGGTGTATTCAGGCTCCCAACAAGGACTTTTTGCCTAAGAAAAGTGGCCCTTGTCTCCTTCCAAAAACATATTTTTAAAGTGAGTTCGCAGGCTGCCTATGGCCCAGGGTGCGAGAATCACTCATTCTCGTAGGCCACCTACACTTAGGGTGCGAACTTCTCGTAGTTTTCTCCATACACAGGGTGTGAACCTATTTTTAAGATTGGAAAGGAGAAGAGGTCTCGAGGGTTCTAGAAGGGAATCTTCTAGAAAATGAGTTGGCATTTGTATGGTTGTCATTTTGCTGACTTCTCAGATTCAATGGGATCATCCTCATCCATGTAACCATCTCTCCTTCTCCTATATATTGAAAGGTTTCTCATGGAAAAGGTTAAGCAAGATTGAATGAAGAATTGGTGAAAGAATTGTGTGAAGAACCCTGCTTGGACAGAGGCTTGAAATATCTAGTTGGTCTATCAAGGGTAATTGGATATTCTTCATGAAAGTACAGAACAAGTGTTTGTGTTCAAACCAAGGTTCATTGAAAGGAATCTTGCGACACCAAGGCGATCAGGTTGTAAGTTAGGGCACGTGTATACGTGGGCAAGCCTTCTGCAAGCCACGTATACATCTCTAAATTTCCAAGATGAAAATTAAACAGCCAAGCAATCATGCAGGGAGTACCGGTATGGAAAACCATAATCCCTACAAGCTCAAAATCTTGCAAAAAACTTAGAAAAAAGGTGATAAACCAATTCTAAAATACCCAAAAAGTATCCCCAGAAAACCCTAGAGATTTCCCTAGTATGGTTGCCAATTCTATTGTGGGTGGGAAATCCCTCCTATAGACTAGCATTAATGGTTTTATCATGCATGAATAAATGACCTAAAGTCTCCTACTTTCTACCAACATCCCAATCATAAACCCCATTATCCATATGCAGATTCAAGGTTAAAGAGATCCAGTTAATGTACCTTAGTTTCTGTGTTTGATGTCGATAACGCTTGGTCACTCCTTGACTGCAACTCTGCTCCCAACTCTGACCTACATTCACAAAATACAAACAAAGAACTCCACATGCATATGATCTATAAACTAATGGGCTAGAGATTCTATCAAAATATAATCAAATTTAAATATGGACAATCTCATATGGCAGGACAGGAAAAGTACTTCTTTTATTAATCTCACAAGAGTAACCTTACAATAGTGAGATCAGACACTGCTTCTCAAATTTTGCCCTCGGATCCTCTTCAACTGTGCTCCAAATTCTTCTCTATATGCTACTCTTCCAACAATAGTTGCAAAAGGTTGGGGAAAGGGGAACACTAAATCAGGTATAGTTTCTTTTCTATGATTTTTCTCCCTCCAAATGGGCCCCTAATCCTTCTTTTATAGGCTAGAAAGGGCTAGGTATTTGGTCGAGTGACCGCCTATGGATGGTTAGTCGGTTTAGTTAACTTACCCAAAACTGTCTGTTCCATCTGCAAATTTCAATTTTTTCATTCGTTTTAGGTATATGCGGGTTGTAGTGGGTCAACCAGTGTGTACACACATGCAGTAGTGGACCAAGGCACATATGCCCTTAAAACGAGTGTTTTTTAAGAAGTTGTTCAGTAGTGGCTTGGAAAAGAAGTCAAATGAGATCACTTGATGCAAAGTAAGCATGTATAGTGCAATTTAGGGTTATAACTGTTAAGCCCTAATATTGGCTCGTTACCCCTTAATTGGGGCATATTATATTAGTAATGTTATTTTATTTATGTCGTCTTTAGGCCATTAGTTATAATTACACCTCCTAGTCTCCTATATATACCAAGGAGACATTTTCATTTTGAATCATCTTGTACTTGGACATTTAAGTGGGGTAAAAGGAAGTTTCCCACTTGAAGAGGCTTATTATCTCAAATTATCTAATTTTCAAGGCGTTGAGTACTTTTTCGGAGGTTTTTCTATGGTATATTGATATTTGGTTCTTAACAATAGCATTGCTCCATGTAGTTCATCTAACAATTCATCAATGATGGTAATAGGAAACTTATCTTTAATAGTGATATTGTTGAGACCTCTATAATGTGGACAAATATGCCATGAGCCATGTTTCCTGAATACCATTACCATCGGTGCAGAGTAAGAACTTTGTCTAGGTCTAATAATGCCAACCTCTAACATTTCTTCAACCATGCGCTCAATTTCACTCTTCTGGGCATAACGGTATATGTATGCCCTGATTTAGGAGGAACACTCCCAGGAATTAGGTGAATATCATGATCATGATTTCGAGTGGGTGGAAGACCTTTGGGAATATCTTCAAATACTTTGGAATTCTTATCAATTATCCCTTGGAGATCTAGAGGAATAGATCGCTTAGATGTTTGAACATCTAGCGAGCATAGTTGTGCAATAATACCTTGATGCCCTTTTTTCAATAAATTTTTCATGCCTTTAGAGCTTATCACCTTACAGGGTTTCCCTGTGTGGATTTTAATTTTCAAGAACTCTTCATGAAGTTTCCCTGTGATACCTCTTAACTCAATTTATTTTCCTTCCAATGACAATTTCATGAAGAGTTCTTGAAAATTAAAATCCATTGTTCCTAATGATTGTAACCATTGGATTCCTACTACGACATCAGCACCAACCATGGGTATAGCAATCATTGGAATATTCATTACATATTCCCCCATAGTAAAATTGATTTTATTGCATTTTCCTGAGCAATTGATAATTCCTCCATCTGCAATCATTACTTGAAACTCTAGTGCTGGGATCTTTGTTTAATTTATAGTGAATGAAATTATGAGTATTGTCAGAATCAATTAGGACTATTACCTTTTTATTTTTGATATATCCTTCGATATTTACAATTTGAGGAGTGTTAATTCCATCCAATGCATTACACGATATCATGGGAGTCAACTCTTCAGATGAAATTGCTTCTACGTTTTCATCTTGAGATGGTTCTTGTT
>SNQJ01S0008057.1:7076-24889 GCA_010110895.2 Picea sitchensis
AGAAATCATTAAATGTTTAAATATGAAAAATAGGTTGTAAAGATCCATTAGAATATTCCAAAAAATGACACCTTTGAAGAAACTGAGAGAGGTTTTTGTGAATGGAATCATGCTTGAAAAAATCCTCTTTCAATTTTCAAATATTCCTTTCCATGTGGTCAAAAACTAAGTTTGAAGTTGACTGCAAAAACGTTCATTTCCATAACTTGCACAACGAGTTTCCTTTTGACATTTTCTTCTATTGTTTGTCTTTGATTTATGGATGAAGGTCATTGATTGATAGTTTGACACTTGAGCTGATGATAATAATCCCTAGGACCACTTCATTAACCTTTCAAACACCATTTTCTTCAACATCCTAA
This sequence comes from Picea sitchensis, assembly GCA_010110895.2. Lineage (NCBI taxonomy): Eukaryota > Viridiplantae > Streptophyta > Pinopsida > Pinales > Pinaceae > Picea > Picea sitchensis. The sequence goes on from SNQJ01S0008057.1 coordinate 7,439, forward strand.
TATATGTCAAATACTCGATTCAAACTTTGACCCTTGAGCAAATTATAGGACACTAACATTGGCTCCAATGGGGATGTTGTCCTCCCTGTGAGGCAGAAAAGAACTCATTGACCAGGTTCCTTGATCCATTGGTCTATTCCCAACCTGCAAACTGACTTGTATCCTTCTCCAACTGAAATCAAACCACAACCCAAACTCTACACTGGAATCTAAACTAAAAACTTACTACTGAAAAGATGCTCAGTGTGCTGAGCTTATTCATCACACTTACCTACTCTAAGCTGTTAAAAGAAAAATGGATCAAGTGATACAATAATTCCAATGCAACCAATCAAGCAAATGGATACATTATTGAAGCATGCATTCAACGTTTCCAAACATACATAAAAACATAGAAAATGACAACTCAAACCCTAGCTGAAACGGATACCCATAATCCATGAATACAAAAAATCCATCTTTCCTGACGACTTTAATAAAATTGTAAAAGAATATGTAAGAATCATTTTCCTTGATGATTGCAAAAGACTTGCAAAATGGTCTTGAAAATCAGCCAAAGGAAAAGAATATCCCTTATGATTAAATGTTGGTTTTTGTTCTATTTCATCCATCTTTAACTGATTTTCAAAATGCAAGCGAGCCATTTGTTCATATTTCTCATCATCTATAACACGATAGGACTTTGTATGCTCTTGTATATATTGAAATGAAAGAGAAATTATATGTGTTTGATGAATATCCAGAGGTACTTCTTCATTTGATTCAAGAAAACAACAATCTTGATTTACAAAGGAGTCAAAGAAAACAACAATTTCTTCATTGTCTTCCTCTATATCAGATTGAAAAGTATCATATATTGTTTTGTTGTTTTCCTGAAATTTTAAATCATAGTTGTCATGTGTAACCAGTGTCTCTTCATGTATGCCATTTTTATTTCCAGAAGAATCAGGAAAAACAACTCCATGCACATTTTCTTCTTGCAACTGATCATGAGTTGTTTCACTACTTAGAGTTCCTAGGCATGCAAATTCAAAACTCTAGTTTTTCACAAAAATAAGAGAAAACAACTACTTCTTCATTGTCTTCTTGAAACTCTATTTCATTTATTGGTTTTGAGTCTAATTTTTCTATACATACAATTTCAGAGAATGAAAGGACTAAAGATCCATTTGGATGACTATCTTGATCTCTCTCTTGGTCACACAAAAGTCGACAAGACTGTTGCAGACTTTCATCAAATTCATGAATAGTAATAAGGTTGTCATAATTAAAATCCTGCCCAGTTTCATTTTCATCTAAGAGAGAAGCTACCATTTCTTGTTGGTGATGAAAAGGGTTTTCGTACAAAGATTCTAGGATTATATCAACCTGATTCAAAACTTGCATTTCTTTATCATTGGTATTATATCAATCTATTTGTTATTTCTTGGTGCATGTCCCACATGAAGTTAAGGTATAGAGAGTTGGGTGTCGAGATAGTTTCACATGGTGACGATCTCTCTCACTTTCCCAAGGGACCTCCGGTAGAAAAAGAAAAGGAATGATTGCACACTGGATCCTTTCAAGATGTTGCTCGAAGAATCCTTTTACGCTACAGAGGAATGAGATGATGGATAATAGAAAGGACACAAAAAAGAAGATATTGACTATAGATATTATCTATTATAAATGATTTTTACAACATTCATGCCCATAAAATTAGTACCATAAACTCTCCTAGAGATAATTAGGTACTCAATAAAAGTAGTTCGTTAATTTTCATGAGATGAATTTTTGAAATTATGGGTAAGTGGGAAAGGTTGTTAATGTTAATGTGGTTTTACTTAGTAAAATATATTTTGGTTTAATTTATTATTGATGCTTTTCAAACTATAGGTAAGTGGGATTATTTTTTAATGCTGATATGGTTTTGCTTAGTAGAATATGTTTTGGTTTAATTTTGTATTGGTGTTTTTCAAATTGTGGGTAAGTGGGTAAAGTTTTGAATGTTAATGTGATTTTGCTTGTAAATATGTTTTGGTTTAATTCTTTATTGGGTCACTTTCAAATCTAAAACTTTATTGATGTTGAGGTGTGAAATGTCGTTTAATTATTATTTTATTTTGGTCAAAACCATGTGTTGGGTTAGGTATAGGGGATATGAGTAAGTTGAATTTTTTCATGAAGTTATGGAGAGTCATAAAAGATCAATGTTATGTGCACCTGATAGATCCACCTGATTCCTCAACTTATCCTTCAGATCTTCATCCACCTGATTCAAAATTTGCACATGAGTTCATCTTACTTCCCTTTTCCCAAATCCTGCAAGATGTTCTTCAGTGATATCAATGCATTCATCATCCTAGATAGTAGAGAGTAGAAATATCAATGAAGTTAAAATTGTCCACGACACTTGGATCTTATTCCTTTTTCTTTCTTTGGCACTCATCCTCTGGATGAGGTTCCTAGCAATGGAAACACCATGGAAATGACTCCAATTTGACCATCCCAACCAGATACAGTGTATGAGGTGCCTTTGCTTCTTGCGGTGGCCTATGTTTCCATCCCATGTTTGGATGTCTTAGAAACTGAGGCTTCGAAGAGTGATGATACCTCTCCAAGGTTGTCAACCTATTCATGATCTGATTCCGAGTCTAAATGAGATGGGTATTCATTTGATCCATTTTTTGAATTATGAGTGCAATTGGATCCTCGATCGCACTGGATGAGCTCTTTGTCTTTGGTTCCATCTTTGTATGAGGAAACTAAAAGAGATCAATCTTTGAGCTGATGATATGCTCTTCAATTTGAGCACTATATTCTTTGGCCTTTTCCAAACTGTCAGGAATCCTTTCCTTTAGAATAAAACTAAATTGTCCCTCAAAATCATTTAATAAAAGGAGGAGAGAAATCACATCTGATGGATGCACATCCTTCGAGATTTGAATGTGTAAAATGTCAAATCTTGTGTCAAAATCCTTCACTGTTTCATTTTCTTTTCTTTTGATCTAATTGAATTGTATCAATAACATTCCGCTATCCTTCTTTTTTTACCATCTTTCCTTGAACAACTTAGCGAAATCTTCATAGGATGCCAAGTGGTTATCGACAAGCCTTTGTACCACTTTCTAACATCTTCTTCAAGATACATAGCTAATAGATTCATCGCAACATATTCATGTTCGATACCATTATCCTCCATAGCCACACCAATAGCTTCAAGATGATCTTCTGGTGTGATAATATTGTTCCCGGTGTGTTAACCCCATTTTGTGGATAACTAAGGAGATTACATTTCGAGGCCCTCATGTTGCAGATATGGAGTGCCGAGAGGCCACATGACCAACAATATCCCTTTTTCACAGCCAGAGACCCGCATTTCCACCATAGTGATCCATCACCTGGTCATCGTCGACACCAGCTTGCCACCACATGTCAATTGGGTCTTTCTCCATGCGGTACAAGTCAGGTATGATGGTGGGTATCATTTTAATATTTGAGGCATTCTAGCTTGTGTTTCAGAAGTTATTTTTTATTATGAGACATTTGCTTTGGAAACTATTCCTTTTACCTTGTTTAATTAATGTTGGTGGCTTGGGGTACTCAAGTATATGGTCACGCTTAGGATGAGGTGTTTATGGGAGCTTCCTTTAATGAGTCATTGTGCCACTCCTAACCATACTTACCACTTTCCTTCATTATTTCCCCTCATGACATCATCTCTTGGGATTTTGGGGTAGACTGACCTTAGAAGGGACCATTCCTCATTTCATGGGAAGAAGGGGCTGGAGGCCGAGAGGGGAGTTAGCTGGAAAAAGATAAAATCCTAATGAAAGAACCTTCTAGATGCTTCACCCAGGGGATCCCGAGAAAACAATCAAAATCTTCTCCGCAAGAAAATAAGGACCCCATGAAAAGAATAAATAAAGACGCTTAAAGTATCAATTGAGGATAGGGGGTCTCATAATGAGGAAACTTATCATGTCCATGGTATCTAACAGTATGAAATTACCATTTCTGGCCATCACACTAGGGTAATGGCTCTCAATTGCATGGCCGAGGGAAAGGGGGTCTCATCACGATCCAACTTTCTCATCTCCATGAAAGTAATTATGGGTGAAATTGTCGTTACCTGGTCAACACATCAAGGCAATGACCTCCAATTCACCCTATGCTATATCGAAAGAAAGTACAAAGAAAGAAAGATAAAAGGAAATTGCTCGGCTTGGAAAAATTGCATTATGGACGAAGGTGCGACACACCCTCCACAAAGGCACCCATAAATGAGATACTATGGACCCTTGCATATCATGAACCCCATGCCCATTGAGTACTTCCCCCATCCATTCCACTTCATTCATATGACTCAGATAGGGTTGTTCCTAGACTTAGGGATTTTGATCCATTGAAAAGAGTACCATGCCAATCCTTTGACAACCAAACTTGGAAAAACGTCTAGTTTATTAAGAACATGTTTGTATGATGTAGTCCTGGTATACATGCTTTGATGGCTCTTTTATTAACTTTATTTACTCATCATTATTCTTTGACTTTAGATCCTTGGAAGGTGTATCCATTTGTCTTGCAGGTACAGGCTGGTGGCCAGTTTTGGAATAACAAGCCCAACTTGGGATTCCATGGGGAAAGAAACCCATCGGATGGATGACATAGGCCCACATGCTAGATGATAGAGAGATGCCTTCAAAGGCCTAGGAGACAACTGGATAGACATAACCCACCCTTTGCATGCCAAACGACTTACCCATAAGGGGAAAAATGTCACTCCCTAGGGGCTTGACGTCATGTTTGAGGGGTATGTGGTGGTTGATGATGAAACAAATCATTGGAATTTTGAGGTGGAGAGGCTCCGGATGATTGCCACATGGCCTTTGGATGCCCTACTTTGCAGCCCAACTCCAACGACTTTCTCAATTTTCCAAAACGTTCTCCTTCAAGGGATGACATCACCTTTGTTTTAGGGTTTTCTATGTGTAAAATGATGTTAAATTATTGTAAAGGGGCAAGAAAAGGGATGTTATCCCCTTGTCTTGTGTTTTACCCTAATATTATGGACAATTGTGGACAAATTAAGTATAGAAGGATGATATAAATTGAGATCACCTCATTTCATTTTTACATAAGACATAACTCTCCATTGTAAGAGGCTCTTGGACTGAAATTTTCGCTACACTTGGAGTATTTTGCCTCTTGTGATTTTGTTTATGGCTATGTCTTGGTTATGGTTGATGGAGATGGTGCGCTATCCTTGGAAGGTTTTCTTCATTTCTTTTTGGTGGTTAGTCTATCTTTTATTACCTTTTTAATGGTTGAAGGAGCCATTTATTTCATTGTATTATCATTTGTACACGTTAAGGTTCTATTTTCTTGAGCCAAGTAGGGAGTATAAGGGCATACACCCCTACTTGTGTTTCCACCATTTTATTGCTAAGGGAATATTGCTTCATAAGGGTTTACTAAGAGGAGTATAATTGCATGCACCCTCCTAGTTGAAACCTTAGCTAAGAGAAGCTTTCCTTGGGGAGTAAAAGAGTTTACATCCCCAAGGAAGTAATATATCTAGCTTCATCACATTCTATTGACTCCATTTACCCTTTCTTAAAGGCACTAGTCATTTACTTATTGCATGGGAGAAATAAATTGTTGCCTTATTAAACATACAAATTTCAAGTTTTGAAGTTGTCTCTTTTGGATAATGATCTTGATGCCTTGGGGATTATTCCTCCCTTAGGGTGTCCTCTTTCTTCAACAAATTCTTATTGCTGTAGTAAAACTAATCTACATCCATTAGGGTTGCTTTAAACTCTAATATCTCACAAACTAACCCTAGGCTAACCCTCTAAGTTTGCTAGTTTAACCTACTGACCTAGGTGCATCTATTGGGCTAGATTTTGGCACTTTTTGATGGTCAGATTTGCTGTTGTACTCAATTGAATTCTACATCCACAAGGCTGATATACTTCTGCATAAATTTACTTTTATGATAGCCATCTTTATTCAGTCTGGAGGTGTTATTTTCAGTCCACATTGGTTACTAGTTTTATTGTTGACATTGCTAACTAGTATAGACCTTTTAATCGCTGATTTGGATGTAATCTATTGCTGATTTACTAACATGTATGCTTCTGTATTTTAGGGACAACAAGCTTAACTTGCTTATCCATTACTATACTTGGTTGGAAAAGTGTCTTTTCTTGTGTCTCGGGCAGGTATAGGTGCATCGACAACTATCTCTTTACTTGGTATCCATTTACCTCTCTTCACTTACCATTTTCAACCAATCATTTATTCCATCACTTGACCTTCTGAGGGACTTATCCTTACTCTTCCCTTCATCCTTCTCATTCCCCCTAGGGTCACCGGGATCTCCTCCCTAGAGTGACCTAGTCAGCCTTGAAGTGTGGGACCTACATCGAGGTGACATTGGGTGTAGGATTCCAATGTTGTATCACTTTCTTTTGTGGTTGGGTTGGGCTTTTCCCAACCTACAACTTGTGCTATAACATTTTGGCGTCATTACTGGGGATGATTTTGAATCATCTTCGTGCCCTAAATGACACTTTTGACAAGTCTCTTTCCCAAATCCTTCACCCCGAGATTGTATGGCAACTCCACTCCAATAACCTACCATTTTTCCTTTGACAAACCTTCTTCAACGTTTGTCTGGAGACTCCACCATTTCCCGAACCCACCTTTCCCCTGCTTCCCCTTTTCATCCTTTGATGAGCCTTGCTCTCCCCTGGAGACTCCTTTGAGGTGTTCTTCTAGTCTATGGGACTATGGCACCTTGGAATCAACCAAAACCTCTCCATTTCTCATGGAAGCAAATTTTGCAGATGGAAAGGGAAAGAGCTACTAATAAAGCCGTTGAAAAGCTGATGAACCAAGTAAAAGATTTATTGCATGAATCTACCGAAGACCAAGCCCTCATAGATGAAGAGGTGCTTGAAGAACATGCTTATGAACAAAGCTTCCAAGAATATCCTGATGAAGCTTATCACGTTGAAGATTCTGAGGAGGCATTTAATGAATATGAAGTGCTTTCACTTAATGACCCAGATGAAGACATCCAAGTCATTATTCCTCCTACACATAAAGAGTAGAACACTATGATTTATGACCCTTTTGAGGATCTTGATGACAACTTGTTCCATGATCCTGGAAGTGAAGGAGCACTAGAAGAGCCCTCAGATACAAATGATCAACATATTGACACTTTCATACAGATTGGAAAACGTGGATGGAACATGGCCCTTTTCACCTTTGACGAAGATCCCACTTATGACGTTGAGGGTAGCCCTCAAACAAAGGATTGGTATCCGTGCATATATGACTCTGATGTTTGGGATGGCGATGGTGACATGATCATAGATTTTCTCGATCCATTTGAGAATGACTTGTCACAACATCTTCATGGTGATGCATATGCTTTTGGGGATGCATATTTTTTCTATGAGGATTTGCAGACATCTTCGCCCTTTATTTTGGAAGAGTACCAAGACATATCCATCCTGGGGAAATCAGAGGTTCTTTCTACGAAGAAAAAGTTTTGTCATCTTTGGTATTCTCATGAGGATTCACAGACGAAGAGGCAATGTTTTTCTTCCTCTAGACCTGAGCCTATCCCATACCTCATTTCTTCCCCTCGGGTGAAGCATGGGGTCTTCTTGAGTTATCTTCCATCTTATGAGTCTTCAGGGAGCAGTGGTTATGTTGACGAGTATGAAGATGAGCCATCATCTACATATGTTAGTCCACTCCAAATATGGATATATTGAGCTTGTGGCTATGCTTACAGGCGAGATTTCCAGGATGATCGATATTGTGGTTTCTCTTTTCAGCAAGATTTCCTCCCTCCCACCCATCTCCATGAGTTTTATTTCATGATTGATTATATGTTTATTTATGCTCATGATTAATATGTATTGGACTTATATTTGTTGTTTCACATGATTAATCACAGGGGGAAATGTCTTTGTCCGATGATCAGGTGGTTGCATTGGTTGTACGATTTCACCTAACACCTTTGGGACTTGATCTTCAGGGTCCCAGGACCCCAAGTAAGTAGGTAAGTCATCTTTATTTCTTGCATCTTGCATTTTCTTTGCTCATATTATTTTAGTTGCATTGCATTTTCATTTTTCTCTGCACGCATTATTGATTTCATCATCATATATGTATACTTAGTTAGAAATTTTGTCAAATTTTTCTTTTTCTAGCTTAGTTGGTTTTGATTATGACCATATGAGAACAAGGATGAGTAGTCCATCCTGCACTTGAAAGTTTCATGTTTCCTTGCAAGCACATGTCTACCAGGAGATGTTGTGGTTCTCATGCACTCTACGACGAGCACATGTACACAAGTAGGAGCCATATGTTATCCCAATTTTGTGGATAACTAAGGAGATTACGTCTTGAGGCCCTCAGGTTGCAGATATGGAGTGCCGAGAGGCCATATGACCAACAATATCCCTTTTTCATAGCCAAATACCCGCATTGCCACCACAATGATCCAACACTTGATCATTTTCCACACCAGCTTGCCACCACAGGTCACTTGGGTCTTACTCCATGCGGTACAAATCAAGTATGATGGTGGGTATCATTTTAATATTTGAGGCATTCTAGCTTGTGTATAAGAGGTTATTTTTTATTATGAGACATTTGCTTTGGAAACTATTCCTTTTACCTTGTTTAAATGCTGATGGTTTGCTTGGGGCACTCAAGTAGATGGTCACCCTTAGGATGGGGTGTTTCTTGGAGCTTCCTTTGATGAGTTATCGTGCCACTAATGACCATACTTACCACTTTCCATCATTATTTCCCCTCATGACATCATCTCTTGGGATTTTGGGGTAGATTGGCCCTAGAAGGGACCATTCCTCATTTCGTGGGAAGAAGGAGTTGAAGGCACAAAGGGGAGTTAGCTGGAAAAAGATAAAATCCTAATGAAATAACCTTCCAGATGCTTTGCCCAGGGGATCTCGAGAAAGAAATAAAAATATTCTCCACAAGAAAATAAGGACCCCGTGAAAAGAATAAATAAAGACACTTAAAGGATCAATTGAGGATAGGGGGTCTCATCACGATCGAACCTATCACATCCATGGGTGTTTAACGGTATGAAATTACCATTTATGGCCATCATACCAGGGTAATGGCTCTTAGTTGCATGGATGATGGAAAGGGGGTCTCATCACGAGGAAACCTTCTCATCTCTATGAAAGTACTTGTGGGTGATACTATCATTATCTGGTCACCACGCCAGGGTAGTGGCCTCCAACTCACCCTATGCTATATTGAAATAAAATACAAAGAAATAAATATAAAAGGCAATTGATGGGCTTGAAAAAAATGCATTATGGACGAAGGTGCGACACACCCTCCACAAAGGCACCCATAAATGAGATACTATGGACCCTTGCATATCATGAACCCCATGCCCATTGAGTACTTCCCCCATCCATTCCACTTCGTTCACATGACTCAGATAGGGTTATTCCTAGACTTAGGGGTTTTGATCCATTGAAAAGAGTACCATGCTAACCCTCCCACAACCAAACTTGGCAAAACGTCTAGTTTCTTAAGCACATGTTTGTATGATGTAGTCCTGGTATACATGCTTTGATGGATATTTTATTAACTTGATTTACTCATCATGATGCTTTGAATTGAGATCCTTGGAGGGCATATCCATTTGTCTTGTAGGTACAAGTTGGTGGCCAGTTTTGGAAGAACAAGCCCAACTTGGGCTTCCATGGGGCAAACATCCCATCGGATGGATGACATAGGCCCACATTCCAGACAATAGAGAGATGACTTTGGAGGTGTAGGAGACAACTAGATAGACATAGCCCACCCTTTGCATGCCAAAAAACTTTCCTAGAAGGGGAAAAACGTCATTCCCTAGTGTCTTGACGTCACATTTGAGGGGCATGTGGTGGTTGATGATGAAACAGAGCATGAAACATGGAATTTTTAGGTGGAGAGGCTCCAAATGATTGCCACATGGCCTTTGGAGGCTCTACTTTGCATCCCAACTCCAACGACTTGCTCAATTTTCCAAAATGTCCTCCTTCAAGGGATGACATCACCTTTGTTTTAGGGTTTTCTATTTGTAAACTTGTGTTGAATTATTGTAAGGGGAAAGACAAGGGTTGTTATCCCCCTGTCTTGTGTTTTTCCCTAATATTATGGACAATTGTGGACAAATTAAGTTTAGGAGGATGATATAAATTGAGATCACCTCATTTCATTTTTACATAAGACATAACTCTCCATTTGAGAAGCTCTTGGACTGAAATTTTCACTACACTTGGATTATTTTTCCTCTTGTGCTTTTGTTTATGGCTATGTCTTAGTTATGGTTGATGGAGATGGTGCGATAGCCTAGGAAGGTTTTCTTCATTTCTTTTTGGTGGTTAGTCTAGCTTTTATTACCTTTTTAATCCTTGAAGGTGCCATTTATTTCATTGTATTATCATTTGTACAAGTTAAAGGTTCTATTTGCTTGAGCCAAGTAGGGAGTATAAGGGAATACACCCCTACTTGTGTTTCCACCATTTTATTTCTAAGGGAATATTGCTTCATAAGGGTTTACTAAGACGAGTATAATTGCATATACCCTCCTAGTTGAAACCCTAGATAAGAGAAGCTTTCCTTGGGGAGTAAAAGGGTTTACACCCCCAAGGAAGTAGCCTATCTATATTCTTCACATTCTCTTGACTCCATTTACCCTTTCTTAAAGGCACTAGTCATTTACTTATTGCATGGGAGAAAAAAATTGTTGCCTTGGTAAACGTACAAATTTCAAGTTTTGAAGTTGTCTCTTTTGGATAATGATCTTGATGCCTTGGGGATTCTTCCTCCCTTAGGGCGTCCTCTTTCTTCCACAAATTATTATTTATGTAGTAAAACTACCATACAACCATTAGGGATTCTTTAAACTCTAACCCTAACCGCTAATATCTCACAAAATAACCCTAGACCAACCCTCTAACTTTTCTAGTTTAACCTACTAACCCAGGTGCATCTATTGGGCTAGATTTTGGCACTTTTTGATGGTCAAATTTGTTGTTGTACTCCATTGAATGCTACAGACATAAGGATGATATACTGTAGTGGAATTTTATTTTTATGACAACCATATTTATTCAGTCTTGAGTTACTATTTTCGGTCCACATTGGTTACTAGTTTTATTGCTGACATTGCTAACTAATATAGACCTTTTACTCGCTGATTTGGATGTAATCTATTGCTGATTTACTAACTTGTATGTTGTTGTATTTTAGGGACAACAAGATTAAATTTTTGATCCATTACTATAGTTATTTGGAAAAGTGTATTTTCTTGTGTCTCGGGCAGGTATAGGTGCACTGACAACTATCTCTTTACTTGGTATCCATTTACCTCCCTTCACTTACCATTTTCAACAAATCATTTCTTCCATCACTTGACCTTCCAGGGGACTTCTCCTTACACTTCCCTTCATCCTTCTCATTTCCCCTAGGGTCACCGAGATCGCTTCCCTAGAGTGACCTAGTCACCCTTGAAGTGCATGAACTACATTGAGGTCACATTGGGTGTAGGATTCCCAAGTTGTAGCACTTGCTTTTGTGGTTGAGTCGAGCTTTTCCCAACCTACAACTTGTGCTATAACACGGTGAACTTTGACAACCATGTATGAGACTCCTTTGGCATGGTGTTGGGATAACCAGTGATGGTGGCTAGGTCCAATTGTTTGCAAAGGTTACCATCCCAATAATGAGCCATTGAAGCGAGGGGAAGATTACCTTGGAACAAGGGCTTAACAACGGGAGAATTATGAGGAGGCCTTCTTCGGTAAACCTTGGAAGGATTGAATCTTCCTTGTGGAAGGGCTTTGGGAAAAATTGGGTTCTTAGGTTGAGGAGTCGTCAGATGATCTTAGAAAGTTCAACAAGAGGGGGAAAGGGAACTTCTCTCACGTGGAGTCGCTAGGAAAACTACGAGAAGTCTTCGAGATAGATTGCCAAGTGTCGTTGGGGCTTGAAAAGGATTTAAAATCCTCCCCGACAATGGCGCCAAAATGTTATCGCACCTGTAGCTTGGGAAAATCCCAATCCAATCCATGGAAGTGTGACAACTATAGGAGTACCTACCCACTGTCACCTTAGATAGACACTCCCCTTGCTTTAGTGATGATGAAATCACCACAAGGGGGGAATCCTGGTGACCCTAGGGGGATAGAGATGGAAATTGAAATGATGATAAGTAAATACCCCTATAGGTAAAATTTGAAAATGAAGAAAGGCTTGAGAGATAGTCTTGTAGAAGGGTGAATGGTTTCCAAGTGTTGGATACCTGTAAAACAATGTTAGCCCTGCCTGGAACAAGAAAAAAGATGATAAACCAAGCCTTTAATAAAGGGGAATCAAGAAAGAATCCTCGTTGTCCCAAATTGCAGCAGTATAGAATTATATATATTAACAATGAATTATGTTAATAGCTACAAATTTAACCATCCAAAATCTAATACAAGATATCATAAATAAAGCTAGCAATGACTAGTCAAACTTCCAATGATTAAAGCAAGACTTTGGTGGTGATTAGGGGGCTATTATGTGATGTTATCAACAATTTTTTATAACAGCCTAATGGCTGTAGAAAACAGTTGCTACAACAACAACTTCTAGCCACAAAATCAACAAATAATCCACCCAAAAGATAGCGAATAACAACTAGTTTAATGACGCTAGCTTGCAAGTGAATTTTAGTGGTAGAATAGTGAGAAATAGATGAAGAAAATATGATTTTTCAGCAGCCCTAATGGTTGTAGCATTAATTTGTAACAACAGAGAGAATTGCAAGGCCAATCAAGACGCCCCTAGAGAACAAGAAGGCTTGAAGCATATAAAATCAAATCCTACTGAAATAATTGCAATATCTCAAAATTCCATGCATACCAATGCAAKAATATTTATATCTCCAATGCAAGTRGATTAGTGCYTTATAAATTSGGTTAATGGAGTCTCTTGTGTAAKAGCTAGGGTTTGTTACTTCTCTAGTGGTGTAATCCATTTTACTCCCTAGAGCAAACAAAACMTAACAAGGTAAATCTACAAGGGTGTAAGCCCTTTTACTCCTTGTAGCAACCTTTGCAAAATAGCTTATCCAATGACAATTATGATATATCTTGGTGGAGGGTGTATTCCCTTATACTCCTCCAAGAGTTTAACAAAATTAACCTTACAACCAAGAAGAAACAACACAATAGCATAAATTCCTTACCTAGTTCAAGAGATAGCAAGATAAATCCTCTTTTTACCAAGAATATTCCACCACAATAGCAAGATAAAGAATCCAAGAGATAACACCTAGCTTATTCCTACAATAGACAAGTAGTAGCATCCACAAAGAATAAAAAAGAGATAGTGCGTCTTGCCCAAGTAGGGCGAAAATTTCAGCCAACAAGTATGTAATTCTCAAGTGAGTTATCATAAAATGACAATGGGGTGACGTCTATTTATATGAGGTCACCTAAAACCCATTTGTCCACATTTTAAAAAAGTCAACATCAAATTAGAGAGTCTGACCTTCCTATTTTTCTTTTACAACTTAAAATTAGAAAATACATAAAGTAAAATCTCTTTATAGGGGTGATGTCATGCCTTAAAGGGTGACACTAGGCCTCCAAGAAAGACATTTTGGCCTTTGATGAAGAACGTTGGGCTTCCAAAAGCCATGTGCCATGCTTCCAAGTGCTCTAGTGCATGCCAAGTGTCTCTCTCTCTCCATCAAACCAGGCCAAATCACCATCAACAATGATAACCCCATCAAAAACCCTAAGCCCATGTGATGTCTAGGGCATAAAGTGTGACGTTTTTAGGCCTTTCATGGACAACATTGGGGTGCAAGGAGCTGGAACATGGTCATATCATGGTGTCCAATTTCCTCCAAAAGAAACATTCTTCCTCCCATGTGTACAATGAGAGGGGGTCACACCATCCAACCTGTAGGCTTCGTTCCCCAATGAAGGTCCTAACAACCTTGTGCCTTCATGATAAGAGTTCCACTTGACAAGGCCCTACAAAGAAAAACAAGTACGTCCTCCAAAGATCCACAAGTCACAAGTATCGTGCCAAGAAGCCATATTTAATAAAAGAACCACCCAAACATGTGCATCAAATCCCCCTTTTCAAAATAAACAAATGCTCAAAGACCTTATACAACTCGCCAAATTTAAGTGTGGGAGGGTTGTCATGGTGCCTTATTGGGTAGATTACTTCCCAAGTCAAGGAGTGTTTCCCAAGAAGGCCCTCTCTAATTCATGTAGAAGAGTATGAGGTCAATGGGGGTGTAACTTTTGGGCATGGGGTTTCTTGACATACACGGGCTCATATTATCTCATTTATGGGTGCCTTTGTAGAGGATGTGTTGCATCCTCATTTTCATTGCAACCTTTTTCGAAGCCCTTTTATTTTCCATTAATTTGATTAAGGTATGAACATTGAGTACTATATGCAAGGGAAAGTAAAGATTACTGCAATGCCACTTGAGGCTAGAACACATTGAGTTCCACATGCAAGGAAAGTAAAAAACACGTCAATGCATTCCCTCAATAAGGGGGACATTTATTTATGTGTTTCATCTTACAGGTCCTTGAATTTTTTATGGAGAAGCATTTCATTTCTCTCAGGATATTAAAGTGAGCATCTGGAGGATTAATATTTGGATTTTATCTTTTTCCAACTACAAGCCTCTGGGCCTTTAGCCCCTTCTTCCCACAAAATGAGGTACAAGCCCTTCTTGGGTCAATATACTCGAAAACCCAAAAGATGAGGAAACGAAAGGGAAGAAGTATGGAAAGTGATAAGCATGTGAGGGAATGGTACAATGACCCTTCAAGGAGAACCCCTAGTAGTACCCATTTTCTGGAGGGTAACCTAATTACTAGGACAACATGTCAACCACCAGGGTGAAATGAGGCAAAATAAATAATTTCCAAGAAAACGTTTTCAAAATCAGGAAATGACCCTTTGCAACATGTTCAAATGCTTCAAATATCATAATGACACTTACCATGATATTGAACTTGTTACCTCATGAAGCAAGACCTATTGTCCTCTATGGGCCAAGTTGAGTGTGGTGGATGTTGCTGTCATTGATCAAATGGTGACATGTGGTGAGTGAAGGGCTCAACCTGCTCATTTTTCTCTCGGTACTCCATGCTTGCAACCTGCGGACCTTGAGACATCATCTCCTTAGTTATCCCTAGGAATGGGGGGATACCATGCTACATCTCTCCCATTGAACATCTTGGTAGGTCCATAGTCATCGACAACATGCACATAAAGAATACAATTTATTAATATCTATTTTAATGTGAAAGATGAACCTTGGAAAATACTCTAACATGAAAATAATTTAACAAAACACAATTGTACCAAAGAAAATCTAAATCAACTGAAAAAATATAAATAAGGAAGGTATCATAGTACATTGGAGTAAAAATTATACAATAATCATCAAACAGGGGGACACAAACATAATCTGTGCTGTGCTTGACGAGACTCAAATACAAAAGATGGAGTATACTTCAATTGCCCTCATATTTTAGACTTTGGGATATAAATAAATACAATTAGAACACAAAATTATATCAACAAAATCATTAAAGGAATTTGGATTTGAACAATAATATATGTAAACTAGATTTAAGCTCCTAACCTAATGGATCATACATATGTGAAAACAAACGTCACAAATACATGTGATAAATGTGTTTAAATAAGCATAAATAATAAATCCTCCAAGGGACTCGTTTATGCATCTCTGACATGAAATAAGCACTAATTCCTCCTCTTAGAAGCTTTTTAGATTGTGTAGTTGATGCTCTAGGGGTCAAGCCATTTGAGTTAGGAGTTGGGCCGCTGACTACACTTGCAAGAGTCAGAGGAAGGCCAAAAGGGGTGATGGAATGGAGGGCGAGGGTGATGTGGTGTGTGGTCTTGATGCAATAGGAGAATCAATAGACTCAACCTCGAAGCAGATGGAGTAATGGATGATGTACAAACTTGCCAACTGTTTCGAGCCATGCTTGCCTCACACATGAGTTTATTGAAGAAGCACCCCCATGTACAATAAGACCTTAAATTAATCAACAATCACAAAATAGTTAAATTGATTTTAAAAGGATGAAAAAATAAAAAATAAAAATAATTTACTGTGTCAAACTTTGGAATATTGTGTAAATTTTTTTGACGAAACATAAACTAATAGAAATTCAAAAACAAACTCATTATTATATACTATACAGTTTGAGTGGGCCTAATGGTTAAGAACATGTGTTTCCTCTTAAGAGGTCACAAGTTCAAAACCAGGTGGAGGGGGGTCCCTTGTCCCACAAACAATTTGGTATGGCTTTCAAAACTCCTTACACAGGGTTTCAAAACTCCTTACACAGTTTATATTCAGAAATCTCAAACAAGAAACCATGAAAAACATGACAAACCTCACTGTGAGTGAAAAGAAACCTGCATGCTCTGAAATTATTTATTTCTTTTTTCCAAGGCATTTCTTTACTCAAAGCGTTTAAGTTAGTCTTCCCTGCTTTATGCGTTTGAGAGTGACCTGTCTCTACAGCAACGTGATGACAGAATTATATTACTCAGGCTTTTCTTCAATAATTTCCAGAGTGACCTGCAGTGATGCAACGAAGCCTGCCATCACTGCAGTTGCCCCGTGAAATGCAATTAAATCCATTTGCTTTAACATCTACATGTGTCCTCCACGCCTCTTGTTCCTTTTTCTTGTTGCTTTTTACTTTGTAGTAATTGTTTCATGATTGTTGGTTTTTGATAGATTTAATGGAGTTTATTCATTCCACTGCGATTACTCATTGCATTCATTCCTATAAAATTTTTGCACGTGTTTCCACTGTAAGATCTATGCTAGGCAAAGCCACCAGATGGTTTGATCATTGGGATTCACAAAAACAAGCTCAACACCTTCATTTCGTATACAGTAAGTTGAAGTTAAAAGAGAGAAGCATGGAGAGTGAGCTTGGCTAATGGGAAAGGAATTTGACTGAAAGGGATTCTGAAAGGAAAAGGTGGAGTCTATTTGTTCACGAGGTGAAAATCTGGAGGAGGAAGATATCCCCCAGCAATAATCCAGTGCAGGGAAGAACTACAAACACAACTCAAAGCATGCATGGAAACTCATATGCAAATTGTTTTTTATTAAGGCAGATTAATTAAGATTCCTTGTAATTGTGCAAACTGAAAACTTAATTTGTTCATAGTATTAATGAAAACAAATGCCAGGTTGTGGAGAAAGTTTCATGAATTTGCAGAATCTCCAACCCTAACATCACAACTATTATTACAAAACAATGTAAACATCTAATATTGGGTATCTGGTGACTGAAACAAAAACTGAAATTGACATGTAATAAGTGGATTAGTAGCATT
>SNQJ01S0008057.1:27969-54966 GCA_010110895.2 Picea sitchensis
TTTTGTGAATGGAATCATGCTTGAAAAAATCCTCTTTCAATTTTCAAATATTCCTTTCCATGTGGTCAAAAACTAAGTTTGAAGTTGACTGCAAAAACGTTCATTTCCATAACTTGCACAACGAGTTTCCTTTTGACATTTTCTTCTATTGTTTGTCTTTGATTTATGGATGAAGGTCATTGATTGATAGTTTGACACTTGAGCTGATGATAATAATCCCTAGGACCACTTCATTAACCTTTCAAACACCATTTTCTTCAACATCCTAATATATGTCAAATACTCGATTCAAACTTTGACCCTTGAGCAAATTATAGGACACTAACATTGGCTCCAATGGGGATGTTGTCCTCCCTGTGAGGCAGAAAAGAACTCATTGACCAGGTTCCTTGATCCATTGGTCTATTCCCAACCTGCAAACTGACTTGTATCCTTCTCCAACTGAAATCAAACCACAACCCAAACTCTACACTGGAATCTAAACTAAAAACTTACTACTGAAAAGATGCTCAGTGTGCTGAGCTTATTCATCACACTTACCTACTCTAAGCTGTTAAAAGAAAAATGGATCAAGTGATACAATAATTCCAATGCAACCAATCAAGCAAATGGATACATTATTGAAGCATGCATTCAACGTTTCCAAACATACATAAAAACATAGAAAATGACAACTCAAACCCTAGCTGAAACGGATACCCATAATCCATGAATACAAAAAATCCATCTTTCCTGACGACTTTAATAAAATTGTAAAAGAATATGTAAGAATCATTTTCCTTGATGATTGCAAAAGACTTGCAAAATGGTCTTGAAAATCAGCCAAAGGAAAAGAATATCCCTTATGATTAAATGTTGGTTTTTGTTCTATTTCATCCATCTTTAACTGATTTTCAAAATGCAAGCGAGCCATTTGTTCATATTTCTCATCATCTATAACACGATAGGACTTTGTATGCTCTTGTATATATTGAAATGAAAGAGAAATTATATGTGTTTGATGAATATCCAGAGGTACTTCTTCATTTGATTCAAGAAAACAACAATCTTGATTTACAAAGGAGTCAAAGAAAACAACAATTTCTTCATTGTCTTCCTCTATATCAGATTGAAAAGTATCATATATTGTTTTGTTGTTTTCCTGAAATTTTAAATCATAGTTGTCATGTGTAACCAGTGTCTCTTCATGTATGCCATTTTTATTTCCAGAAGAATCAGGAAAAACAACTCCATGCACATTTTCTTCTTGCAACTGATCATGAGTTGTTTCACTACTTAGAGTTCCTAGGCATGCAAATTCAAAACTCTAGTTTTCACAAAAATAAGAGAAAACAACTACTTCTTCATTGTCTTCCTGAAACTCTATTTCATTAATTGGTTTTGAGTCTAAATTTTCTATACATACAACTTCAGAGAATGAAAGGACTAAAGATCCATTTGACTGACTATCTTGATCTCTCTCTTGGTCACACAAAAGTCGACAAGATTGTTGCAGACTTTCATCAAATTTAGGAATAGGAATATGGTTGTCATAATTAAAATCCTACCCAGTTTCATTTTCATCTAAGAGAGAAGCTACCATTTCTTGTTGGTGATGAAAACGGTTTTCGTACAAAGCTTCTAGGATTTCTTCATCACCATCAATTTTTTCCAAATTTTGAATGAAAATTTCAAAATGATCACAACAATTTTGAATCGGCAACAAACATGAATAAGATTCTTTATAATGCTCATAAAATGTTGTATGAAAATATTGTAATGAATAACGATTTGCAAACAATAAATTTTCATACCATTGTTTTTCCTTTCCCTCCAAGGTGGCCATGAACATTTTCATCAAACAATCTTCATGAAATTGAACACTTAGCTTACACACATGCATGTGAAATTTAACCAAGTGTAAAGCAACATCGTCTCCTTTGTCATCTTTGAATTTTGGCAAATATGTATGCCAATATATATGAGGCATTCGATTTGGAAAACTGGGAATGTGAACACGATTCATAGGAGCATACCTCGCAGATTGAGAATCCATCTTGAACTAGTGGAGTCACCATGAAAGTATTTAGGCTAATGAGACTTTGGACAGTGGAGTCGCCATGAAAATTATGAGCTCTAGATTTGTCTAAAACTGGAGTCCCCAGGTGAATGGTAAAACCTTCTTGTGTTTGGCTTTTGTTCACCATCATAAGTTAAATCCAAACTTTTTCGTTTCTCCCAGGGAAGATTTCACTTTCGTTCCTCGACAACGGTGCCAAAATTTTATCACTCCATAATTTCCCTTGGTTGCGAGAGGGAAACCACAGAGGCAACCACATACCACTTTGGGCTTGGAATCTGGCCTTTTCAAACCAGAGATGGATCTATCAGTGTAAATTAGGCTCAGTGGTCAGATCTGAAATATAAATAAGGTTTTAAGATGTGGTGGATGGAAGAGGTGAAAAATAATCCATTGGGCATGGATTCTATTTTAATGTAATGGGAACTATCAATGATTGGTGGTGGAATTCTCAAAGAAGCAGAGGCAAGATAGTAGATCTATTGAGTTATTCAAATTGTTGTAGTATGGGTGAGGGACATAAATCTAGAATGAAATGAATTTGGAGCATCAATCACAGGATGAATTCCAAATTATTTTAGAGGAAAACATATGAAAGTACTCAATAAATATGAAAACAGAGCATAGCAAATGAATTATGTAATCAGAAAATTGATGCTAAATATTGAAGAAAATCAACATCAAATGGAGAAACATGAGAGAAAACATATACATAAAGACAAAGAGGACACACAACTCAAAACCTTCCACACAAGAATCTCTGGTAAGAGTAATTCTGAACTTCTAAGTGATATTCCATTAAAACTCAAAATTACACAAGTGCTCAAAGAGATGTCTCTTCTATGATTTTTTCCAACCCCCTTTAGTCAATCAAAATTACAAATATATATAGAAAAGACTCTTCCCTAAGCCGAGGAGGTTGAGCTCAACTCTTCCCAAAGTTGGATCTGGTTACAAAATTATAGCAACACGTTTAGAACTGCTTGCTAGGAAATAGGAATCAATTTTCTAGAAAATAGGCTGTAAAGATCCATTCGAATATTCCAAACCATGACACCTATGAAGAAACTGAGAGAGAATGGGATTGTTCTTAACAAAATCCTCTTTCATTTTTCAAATATTCCTTTCTAGTGTCTCAGAATCAATGCCCAAAGATAATGACTAAAACATGAAATCATTAAATGCTTAAATCTGAAAAATAGGCTGTAAAGATCCATTCGAATCTTCCAAACCATGACACATGTGAAGAAACTGAGAGAGGTTTTTGTGAATGGGATCATTTTTGACAAAAGTCTCTTTCATTTTTCAAATATTCTTTTCCATCTGGTCAAAAATTGAGTTTGAAGTTTACTGCAAAAACAATCATTTCTAGAACTTGCACAACGAGTTTCATTTTCACATTTTCTTCTATTGTTTGGCTTTGATTGATAGTTTGACACTTGATATGATGATAAGAATCCATAGGACCACTTAATTACTCTTTAAAATACCATTTTCTTCAACATCCTAATATATGTCAAATACTTAATTCAGACTTTGACCCTTGAGCAAATTATAGGACACTAACAAAACCCATGTCTCAGATTTGGTCCACAACGACTTCACAAAAAATGAAAAATATTTACAATGATGAAATTAAAGCATATATCTCTTCCATTATTTCGAATATTGGTGCTAGTTGCTTGACCTAAAAATGTGTATTTTGACATTGTGTTCTCATTTGAATGCTCAAATCTATATATGGTAGTTTTACATTGAGGTATTTATTTTTTTCTTTAAAATTAAGGCATATCTTCTTCTACAAGCCTTTCATAAAGTGTGTTTGTACTGTCAAAAATACCCGGCCTCGAGGATTTCCTACTTCCCTTGACCTAGACCAACATAATCAATTCAAATTGTCAGTGGTTATCGTTTGTGATCATGTAATGGAAATTGAATATTCAAACCATAGACATGCACTATATTGCTAAACAAAAGTAGCCAAGGTGCAAGGGTGTAGGGGGTTGTTGGGGATGACATCATTAAAAATGAAATTTAGTTGTATGCACAATTTATTTGAGACTTTGTAGCATTGGATTATAAAGATTAAATTTGTCATTTGACTATTTATAAGGTAAATATTCAGAGTAGTAATTGTCATTCATGATAGGCTCGTCACATTTCACACACAGTCCCATGGCTTGTGCATTGAATTTTGATGATTGGATCACCTCTATTAAGTTCTTCACAATCACATAAGCTTCTAGAAGCTCTTCAACGTTATCCAAGAGGGAATTACACCATCCTATATGCTACTACTATATCCATTTGTGTATATCTATTTATTTTTAACACTCCTCAACCTATGAGTATTTGAATAGAGATCATCTGATAGAGATACCAATAAATCCCCCACTATGTTAGTAATACTCATTTTCAAATATTATTATGTGGTATACTCCTTACACTTAGAGAAAAGTGGGTAAATATATTCTCATCTCACCCCTGCTGAACTATTCCAATGTTGTTATTGTCCTATATTTTTTAATTAACATACTGATTTCATAACTAAATGCAAAAAATTAAAGATGAGTCAATGCCCAATTTTAACAACCGATGAATGTCATGCACATGATGAGAGAATAGACAATCATAAGATCTTGTATATATATGCATGTCCATGTAATGATTGTCATGGTGGGAAGATGAAAAAAAGAAAAGTGATTTATGAACATATACTAAAATTTGGTCATAGCGATATAATCTGTTTCCCTCAAAATTATTATCTAGATAGGATACAATTGCATAGCATGAGATACGAAGAGGCACCAAATATAGATGAATATGAAAGAATATTAAATGAAGGGATTGAAGTTGATATAATGTTTAATGAGGGTCTCAAGGATGATTGGAACAAGTTGATGGAGGATGCTTCAAAACCTATGTATGGTACTTGCAAGTTAAGTCATTTGACAAAATACTTCTAGTTGTTAACTTGCAAGTAGTGCATGGTTGGACAAATGAGAATGTTGATGAGTTATTGGCATTCTTATGTCGGTTGTTACCACTTGAATCCACATTGACAATAAAACAAAGTTCATGTAAAGTGAAAATCACTAAGCTAGGCTTACGGTATGAAAACATCCACACATGTGTGAATGGTTGTGTATTATTTCAAAAAAATATTGCAAGTGAGACTGAATGTCTAAAATGTAAAGAAGGGAGTTATAGACTAGGGTTACAATTGAATTAAACTCCTAGGAAGGTTCTTCGCCACTTTCCAATAATCCCACGGTTGCTTCGAATGTACATATGTTGAGACATTGTTGAACTTATGCAATGACATGCCCAAGATAAGAGCATCGATGGAAAATAATGACTTCTGGATGATTCTAATATATGGATGGAATTTGACAACAAATGGCCTGATTTTTCCCAAGATCCTTGTAATATAAGAATGGGTTTAGCTCTAGATGGGGTGAACCCATTCTCAGATCAGAGTACTAAATGGTCAACTTGGCCAGTGTTTTTAATAAATTATAACTTTCCTCCATGGTTAACAACCAAACCATTTTTCTTAATGATGTCATTGATTATACCAAGAAAGAAAAATGTGACTTCAATTAGAGTTGATTTTTATTTAGAGCCATTATTTGATGAGCTAGCATAATTGTGGAAAGGAATTGAATCAATTCAATTTTTAAGGGATCGTGATTCAATCCAATTCACTTTAAGAGATTCTTTAATATTTAAGATACACTATCTTCCTGCATATGGCACATTGACTGGTCTCAACGTTCATGGATACCATGGATGTCCATCTTACATATTTAAGAGTTTTTTGAGGCACTCAAGTAGCTTGCGTAAGTGTATTTATTGTTGAAATTGTGTTACCTTAAAATGGACCATCCATATTGTCGAAAAAAGTTGCATTTCAATGGTCAGGAAGAGAATCATGAAGCACCATTGGCAATAATAAGTGAATACATTATCGAGAATGCAGAAAAAATAATGCAGTTTATTGGTAGTGGTGGCCTTTTTGGTAGTCAAAATTATCCACTTAATGATAGAGATGTAAAATGATTGTGCATATTCTATAAGTTTCCATACTTTAAGCATATAACCATTAGGCATACTGTTGACTTTATGCATACTAAGAAAAACATAGTTTTTTCTATTATAGAAACTATTTTTGGTGCATATGATATAATGTCATCACGTCTAGACTTTCAAGAACTAAATATTCGTCGAAATATTTGGGTTGAAAAATATGGCGATGGAAAATGTAGAAAACCTATTGCTCCTTATGTGTGGACAAAGGAACAATATACACAATTCTTAAAGTTGATGTCTCAGACTCGCTTTCCTACTAGATATGTAAGTAGTAACATTAGAAGACAAACTGACAATAATATCTTAAGAGGCCTCAAAACCCATAACTATCAAGTCATAATCGAGGATATTTTACCTATTGTGGTCATATCAAGTTTGGAAAAGGGGCCAATATTGAAAACTAGAAGGTTCAGCCTAATATTGAAGAGACTAAGTTTGCATGTGTTATATCCTTCAAACTTTGATAATTTGAGGGGAGAGGTCATTGAAGTCCTTTGTTTATTGGAACAAGAATTTCCACCAACAAGATTCAAAAATTTCTATGCATCTTCTTATACATCTAGAATATGAACTAGAGCATTGTGGCTTGATAAGAACAAGATTGATGTATCCTATAGAATGATATATGAAGGTTCTGAAAATTTTTGTTCGTAATAAGGAAAATCCAAAAGGTAGCATGTTTGAGGGATATTCAATGCAAGAGGCTAGTATTTTAGAAAAAATATTATATGAAGGATTTTAGTAATGTCAATTGACATGTATGGGATGATGACGAAGATGATAAAGTTGCAGGTGAAGTATTAGAGAAAATGGACATCGCTTCAAGCTATCACATGTGGAAAGAATTTTGATACATGCCTATGTTCTTTCAAAACACATCCTCATTATATAAGCGACGCAGGTGAAATATTATTTACATGATAATTTATTTATTTAATTTAATTTAATAGCTAAATTATAATTATCATTCTTACTGTCTTGTGTGTTCATATTCTATGTAGAAAATATGAAGAAGAGATCAGAACAAGGATGCATCCATCTCGAAAGTGTAGACTTTAGGATTTGAATATTGGAGGTGGTTGTTTTCCAAAATTTGATTATTGGATTGTTGATGCAATCAATGATGCACAACAAGAAGGTCAAGATATAACAACCAGGGAAATTGAGATTTCACGACCTCCACATATATGGGCTTGTAATTTTAGGGGAATGTGGGCCTATGGTAGTCATTTAAGAGTGGAATAAAAGGAAAAATGAAAGACAAATTGCGATTGTATTGTTAGTGTTGAATTTCATCACGACATTGAAAATAACTTTTATATTGGATTCATACAAGAAATTGTTCAAGTTGATTATGGTGAAATTAATACTGTATTATTAAAATGTAAATGGATCAAACCATCCATAGTACAACATGACGAGTATGGATTTGTACATGAAAATACATGTCAAATTTTATCAAAGATCGATGAGTCGTATGTTTCCTCTCTTCAAATTAACTAGTCATTTATAATCGATGATGTAACAAACCTAGGATGGTCGTAATTCATTCAAGTAGAGCCTCATTAAAAAAGGAAATTCATGGAAGATGTTGATATAATGCCCGATGGAAAATATAGTACTTTGCAAGAAACATTGGAAGAAGCGGTTGAACATGACAATAGAGTATTTGAAGAAGAAACTTTAGTTCCCAATGAAGAGATTGAGAGAGAGAATGTAATGCATGATCAGGACAATCTATTGTATGAGGACAAGGAAGAAAATCAAGCAGATGCACACATGAGTGATCAGGATTGTGATCTTGATGTCAATGCAGATGGTCATGATGATGATTTGTCACCTTAACTTTATGGATTAAATTCTCACTATCCAAATGGATTTTATTGTTTTGGCCATGGGATTAGTCAAATGGTTGTACTACACTCTATATAAAATTTATCCTTCATTTTTCACTCTATAGGATATGCAACATTTCATTTTGTTTTCATGCATCTCTACATACATTTTATGTGGGTTATTCTAGTCAGGGTCTACTTGTTTCCAGTATTATGAAATAGAATGATGTCTTCCCTTATTGTTGAATCATTGATTTTCATGTAGGTTATGCTAGTTATAAACATGCAACTTACAAATTGCCCCTGTTTTCAAATCCCTATTTTAGTTTTTGTTCCAATTTTCTCCCAAATTTCAGTAATGAATATATGTATTTGTAGTGGAAAATAGAAAATAGGACGAGATGAAATGAAGGTGTTTGAATTATGGTTCCATAACCAGAGGGGTAAAATATATAATACATTGAACTCATTATTCCTCCCTAGTAGCTCTTTCCTTGAGGCCATTTTAATTGAGGAAAATAACCCCAAGCCATCCGAAGAGGATGAAGATGAAGATTTTTCCTAATATTGAGGTTCTTAAGCCCACTTGTCCATAACAAAATAGGGGTAAAAAGTGCCCCACATGCAACACCAATGACTTTAGACTCCACATAAACATTCTGAGACCCATTCCCTGCCTCGAAAACAACTCCCACTCTCGAGTGAAATCAAACTTCAGTCTTGTTGTTAGGATTGGATATAGATGGTTTTATGCCCATTTAGATTGATAACTTGCACATGTTTATACATTTATATATTACTATTTCCATATATTTCTCGTTTTTTCCTTTTTTCTGACCATCTTTTCATCCAAAGCAACACCATCCACATAAATGATCAAAACCAACATTTTAAAGTATGTTATTGACAAGATACCCCAATCCATGACAACCTACAATAACATCCTAATCGCCTATATTTATTAATCATCATTGGACAATGGTATTCAACAAACACTCAAGGTTAGATATTATATCATTTTTCTCGATCTTGTCAGGGACATGGCCTCTTTATGTATGAGTTTATGCTGGACTGAGCACCAACTCTTAGTAACACTACCAATTGATTTCTGGATATGTTGTATTTGATTTCAATTTGTCCTATGGAATTTGTATCAAGAATTTCTTCCATTGATTCATAACATTCTGGTATTGAAGATAATCATGCAATCATGGGATGATTAAATGATATTCAATCATTTGGTTTGCAGAAAATGATGACTAGTCACCACATAACATCATGATATTAATGATCATTGCATAATGATTTTACGTGGAGGCATATTCAATCATTTTTTGTTTGCATAAATATATGAGGATTGTACAAATCCTTACAGTTCTATGAACCATGTTGGAATATAGAACTATGTTATCCATTTGGCTAACCCAAAAGTTGTTTATGTTAAAATTTATGTCCCAGAACTATTTAAGGTTTTAGAAACAAAACCCCATGTAAACAAATAACCAAAGGAATACTTTAGGCGTTGAAACACATTTATTATAAAACATTAATAAATGATTCCATTAAACATTGGGAAAAATACATGAAGATAAGGTAATATCTATATTAAACATCCAAACATTTTGATACCATATAATAATAGTTTGTGAAGAAAGAGAATTGCATTATGAGATCTTTCTTCTTGAACTTACATGATTTTGAAAACAAATAATTTTTTTAATGTAACAAATGAATCGAGTATATAGAGTTGTTAAAAAGAAAATGTTTCCCTCGACATTACATATTTTTTTCGTAATGCATATGACACAACCATTACAAGCTCAACGCTAGGCCACATGTCCATAAGCTTGATTATCTCTATAGAATTGTTTTACTGACTGCACCATAAATAAAAGTAGAGTCTTTCTTCCATTCAAACAATTTGGAGTATTGTGAGTAGCTCGAGTAGATAAATCCATCTCTAATGAGGTTTGCAACCACAAACTAGTACCTATATCAAACAGTTCCTATTTTTTGGTAGAGGATGGAGCTCAGTGGCCCATATCACCCGACACTTTCCTTTTAATGGTTTCCTTTGTCATACTAATTGAGTCCTACC
The DNA here is from genome assembly GCA_010110895.2 of Picea sitchensis. Taxonomy (NCBI): domain Eukaryota; kingdom Viridiplantae; phylum Streptophyta; class Pinopsida; order Pinales; family Pinaceae; genus Picea; species Picea sitchensis. The sequence goes on from SNQJ01S0008057.1 coordinate 38,054, forward strand.
TACACAGACATACACAAGTACTATTGGATATTTTTTCCTCCCATGAACTTCCCTTCATCAGTTGGTTGGTTTCCTTACCTATGTTATAGCTTCATAATTTGTCAATGAGTATGCTAATTTCATGAGCTAATGGTAGTATTATGGTTAGACAAAGATGGCATGATTTTGATATACTTGTATGGTACTATTGGGTCTAGTAGAGATTCCCGCATTTCATTGAATTATGGCTTAGAAATATATATATATATATATATATATATATATATATATATATATATATATATATATATATATATATATATATATATATATATATATTACAATCTTTAATGTGTCTATGCACTAATGATGTTTTTTATGTGATATTTTCTAGTCTTTGTGTGTCTATGCACTAATGATGTTTTTTATGTGAGATGTTGGACATAAAGGATATCAATAATAATGGATCAAAGCACAAGAGTGACACTAGAGATGATAAAAATGTGATAGAATATGAGCATTTTTGTGAAGAACAAATCACAAAAAATGAAGAATATTTATCATCTCTTGGTTTGGAAAATAAGTAAGTAGTTACTCCTCTTACCTTTTCACGTCTATGCATATTTCATGAAATTTATATATAATTTGTTTAATAATGTAGGCCATATTTCTTTCGATACTAGTTGATAATTTTTATGTTTTATAGGGGAAAATTGGATTCTACAAAAAATGCACAGAAATAAAGGGCAACCAAAGACATATTGTTGCCAAATCATAGAAGCCGACGCATTGGTAAATCAATAGATGTATATGAATATGAAAATACTAATGATCAACAACCCGATTTATCACATGATCATGTGCAAGAAATTCCTGATATATTAGTATATGGACCATCAAATTTTCAAGAACTTTGTTTAAAATTAAAGCAAAGATTTGAAGGAAAATTTTAGAAGACTAGTGAGCTACCTAGTTCCACACTTATTGTGGCCAAGGATAAAACAATTCAGCCTTTTTCCATAGAAAAAACACCAATTACATCTCTTCCAAGCAAGGTGCTAGAAGCTACACATGTTCTGTCTACAAATCTTAGTGGATTTTCATGACCCAATTATGGTTCTGAATATGTATTAGATTTCATCAAAATATGAATAATTATTCGAGTTGTGTATAAGTCTATAGAAAGGGAAGCCAACAAAATAAAGTTAGAAGGGAAGAAGGCTTAATTGGTGGAGGTAAAAGATGGCTAGCCTACTAGAACCAATGCTTCAAGGTGGGCCTCAGAGTTGGGCATGAGAATCAAGTCTCATTTCGATGTTACCAAATCCAACTTTCAGATAAAGATCCAATTAATATTGATCAAGTGATACATGAAATGAAAAATGTTTTTAAGACTATTGGTGGAAGGATATCCACTAAATATTACAAGCAAAGAATGGGAATTTTGATGAATAATTTCAGACATAAATGCAAAAAATTAATCTTAGATGGAAAAGATAGGGAGAACAGTTTGACTCCCAAAGAGTGGGAAGTTTTGAAGGAAAATATGAGTTATAAAGATTATTTGGCAAAGAGTACAAGAGAGAATAAATAAAGATATGTTGTGAAGGTTTGATATATTTATGGTCGAGGCGGGTTGCGAGAAAAAAAACCCATATTTGTAAGTATATAGATTTTTCGTTGAATATTGTACAATGTTTTATACATTTTGATTTCTATATCCAACTAATTGTGTGTTTAAAATTATTTGTAGGATGAAGAAAATAGTAGAGAACCGAGTGTTACCCATCAAAAGTCCTCACTTCGACGGTGTCACAAGTGTCACACTTTCACTGTCGCAAGTATCGCAAGGATCTCACTTTTAGATATTATTTTCGGGATTAACTGCGTAGTGTAAGTCATTAATCTATGACCCATATCCATGAGAATTATTGGTCAGTTGTGACTAATACTCATGGATATGGGTCATAGATTAATGACTTACACTACACAGTTAATCCCGAAAATAATATCTAATATCTTGCACTGCGGAAGCCCCTAGATCACACTTTTATTATTGCAAGTGTCATAAGTGTCGCATTCACTTTTCCCAACTGTCACATATCGAATGACACCATGAAAACACTTGCTACAACCCCTAAAACATGTTAGAAGAAGAATCCCCATAATCTGTCAGTTAGAACAAATATTTTTACTAGGGATTAAATTACTCATCTTGGTGACTTTTTGGAAGATCAGTGCTCCCCTGCTCATATACAGGGAGCTCTATCACTTATTTTCCATCTCACGGGGAGCGCTGCAATTCTCTATTGTCCATATTAAGGGAGCGTTGAGTTGGTTGAGGGAATCTTGGAGGAAATCCCACTTTCCTCTAAAGACAACTATGGATGGTTTGGGTTAGTTTGACTCAAATCTAACTCCATGGATACATCTAAGGAAGATATCACAACTATTGGAGCCATATCCTCAATTAATTCCAAATATACCCAAGGTAGTTGACTCTCAAAACTTATAAATGGAGGTATTCCCAACGTGAAAAAAAGAGAAAATCAACAAAGCATTGTTATTTTGATTGTGGATCTTTCGAGCAAGGGTTGGACAAGGAGGGCTTGGACAGGCTGCTGCAACATCATCTAAAGATTGTAAGTTTCCTTTTGAAGTTCTCATTAATATACTTGTCATATTTCCTTCAAGTATGTGTTCACATGTGCTTGTCTATGCTTTCTTAATCTTCATAGATCGATTGATTTTGTCTAATCCATTAGAGTAGGAGATAGTGTTTGTTTCTTGTTGTCCATTGCAGGTACTGTTTGGAGCTCGTGGATTGGAGTAGCTTGGAAAAACGTCGTAAATGAGGTACATCATACTTCTAATCCTTCTCTCTTTTTTTATGGATAAAATGAATCTATAGGAATGGTAGTGTCCAAATGTGATTTTCTGTCTTGGTAGAGGGGTGTATAATCCAAGGGAAAGTTCACCTGTCTGTAGGGGAATATTTCCGTAACAGAAATTGGCGACTCCACCGGGGATCAAACTTTCGGTTTTTTCTTCCCTTATTTCATATGAGACCTTTTCTTATCCTTAGATCCTACTTGTTGATTTGATCCTAAGTTTTTGTCTCCTTTATCTTTGCTAGTTGTCTCACAGAGCCTCTTATTGAATTTTCTCGAGTTATTGAGCTTTTCTCAATTTTTCCTCAAAACTAGAACTCTCTTGCAGTTCATCCAGATCATTGTTCCTTGATCAACGCTCGCTCAGAGTCTTATGAGGAGCGTTGTAGCACTCTGGTGTCTTGGTTACCAGAGCGTTGATTTTTCCTTTTTTTGGAAATTTTCAGGGTTTCTAGCTTGTCGGGTATAATATTTGGATCTCTTTCTTTAACTCAGAGCTCCTTCTTTCTGATCTTGGCTCATGTTTGACTAAAACTTGGTGTCTTTCATTCTTTTTATTCTTTATTGAATTTGTGTTGTCTTTCGTGATTGCAAAATCGACATTTCTCTCTCATATTTGTTTCCTTTTTTCCACTCTTCTCAATTATGTGATTGATTAAAGGAAGAATGTTGATCTCAAGTCCATTGATTTCTTTATTTTTGATCTCTTACTCATTTCTTGAAGACTATTAAGTACGACTTTTTGATTTCTTAGTGTTTTTAAATCTTTGAGTGAACAGTTTGATATTTATTTTTCTTTCAATCTCTTGTTTATTGTTGAGAGTGTCTTTGTTTGTATGCTCTTTTGCTTCTTATTCTTTTCGATCATCATAGTGAACTTTTTCATTATTAGTGAAAGAATGAAGCATTAGACAAACATCATAATTTGCATTCACAATCAAACAAAGAAGTGTTTATATGCATTGGTTTTGGATATTAAAAAGTTTTTGTGATAATCTGGCAATTGTGTGGATTCTTGTTTGGGAACAAAATAGCATAAAATTTTGCATTCTTGAGTGTTTGTTAGTGACAAAAAGAAAATAAACTCTTCTCCTTCTTGTAACTAGAAGTTCATTGAAAAGAAAAATTGCATATCATTCTTTTTACCTTCTTTTGGAGTCGATTCTTAAACATCATCGGTTTCACTATCATACACCCTTGCATAACAAACAACCACAAAAATAAGCACTAATTAAAATTGAACTATAAACTTTTATTTTTTAAGATTTTTACACCAACAATAGACTAGGACTAGAGCTTTGGAATAGGCTGTGAGAATAAATTCCCAAAGCATTCAAGACAAACTCATAATCTTGTGATAGGGAGAGAAAATCCAACCTTCGTATAACCATAGTTGGGATCCCCTGTTAGCTTTTTAGCTTGGGAGGTACTCCACATGTGTGTCTTGTTTGCAAAAGTAACCTTGTACCTACACTACTAGACACTTGACTTTGTAATGGGTTTTTATAAAGTTGTTATAAAGTGGTTCTTTTATTAAAGTGACTTTTTAATAAAGTGTACCTTCTAATATTAAAGTGACTTTATCTCATGATGTGCACGTATGTTATAAAGTGAAAATGTACTTTAATATTTTAAAGTGATTTACTTTGGAGGGAATGAATGATGACCCTTGATCTTGTAAAGGCAAGATTAGATCTAGGGTTGGATAAGGCGAAGGGTCACTTTCAAATTATAAGAGAATGCATTGGGTAGTGTGTAAGACACATCGAGGAGCAGAATGAGAGAGATTTTCGAGTAAGCTCGAGAGAGGGAAATTAGGGCAGCAAAGAGGGCACATTTTCCAAGATATTTTGGGCACAAATCCCAAGGAAACATTTTTATTTGAGTGTTGAGTGATTTTTTTTTTACTGTTGGAGGTCGTACTGTACGGATCCGTACAACAAGGGAAAGAGGCCATGAAAATCGAGGCAAGATGGGCACATTTTTCAAGGCTATTTAGAGGGTTTTTATTTTTGCTACTGGGCCATACATAATAGTCTATACAATAGATTGTGTGCACGGATTTCAAGGTGCATATTTTCTGGGTGGGTCGTACAACAATATGGACTTGGCATGGATTTCGAGGTAGAATTTGTGGGGACTGTTTTAGTGTTTTGCAAGTGGATTTCTCTTGCTGGAATATGTATTGTTGTTTTTGATATGTATTTTTCCTGAAGCCGAATAATAGATCTCTCTCTCTCTCATTGGGTTTCCCCACATTAGGGTTTTCCCTGACATTGCCTAAATTTTCGAGTTTTTCTGAGTTGAATGGTTGTTGTTCATTGTGTTTATTCCGCTGCAAATTGCTTAACAATGTGTATTTATTCTTATGGTAATTTCTAAATGTGGGTTTAGACATTTCAGAATTCACACAAGACAATTATCTCTAGTTTGCTAAGTGTATGACATAATTATTTGTTGATTTTGTCATTTAAATTTCTACTTGGTATCAAGGATTAGGCTCTGAGAGATAGTGAACAATGATATTTTTGGGCAAGAGTTGAAGGGAGAAATATGTTGTTTGTTTTCCTTTGAATATTGACAGGGAATATGGATTCATGCATTAGATTTGAGGATCGGTTGGATGAAATTTCCAACTATTTACAGTGGAAGTTCTGGATGTCAATTTTTCTCAAGGAGAACAAGATTTGGAACTATGTCAGTTCTATTGTTGTGGCTCCCACATCAGATCATGTTTATTTGGATTTGCATGAGGTCAAGGAGTCCAAATCTCAGAATATCATTTTGGATGGTGTGAAGGACCACCTTATTCCACACTTGGCTGAGAACAAGACAACCAATGAGATGTGGGATGCACTTAAGAACTTATTTGAGGCGAAGAATGAAAAATGGAAAATGGCCTTAAAGGATAAGCTGCATGAAACCAAGATGGGTAAGGGGGAGAGTGTGTCTTCTTATCTTACCCAGGTAGCTGAAGTGAAAGATGAGTTGGCTGCAGTTGGGGAGGTCATATCGGATTCAGAGTTGGTGAGGATAGCCTTGAAAGGCTTCACCAAGGAATGAGAAGTCTTCGTGAAGTGTGTGGTGGGTCGTGAGCATCTTCTAGATTGGAGCAGACCATGGGACGATTTCACTCAAGAGGAGATCCAGGAAGGATATCAGAGTAGTGGAAAAAATACAGATGGAGTTGATGAGAATGTTTCTCTTGCTACAAAGAGAAAGAAGAAAAGAAGTTTTGGGAGGGACTTGAGTAAAGTTAGATGTTATTGTTGTAACAAGTTGGGGCACCTTGATTGTCATTGTCCCGAGAGGAAGAAGAAGAATAAGGAACAGGAGGGGCTTGAGGCAACTACTAATAATCATGGAGGACTTTGCTTCCAAGTATGACAAGGAATTTTCTTTGGTTACTCTAGTATCTAGTGTCGGTAGTGGAGAATTTGGGGATGATTTCAGATGGATTGTTGACAGTGGAGCCTCTTGTCACATGACAGAAATTTGGAGAGTATTCCTTATTATCATAGAGATAGGTCATGAACGACTAGTGGAGAGTAAAGGAGGTATGGCACAAGATGTACCTTGAGTTGGAAAGGTTAGATTCTGACTCGAGTATGGAGGATTCCTGGAGTTTGATGGAGTTCTCTTTTTTCCAGGGTTGAGGGTTAAATTGCTCTCAGTATTAGCCTCGGAGGATGTTGGATATTGTACATTGTTCAAGAAGGGACATGTATTTATCTATAGGGAGGGATTGGACTCAGTGGAACCACAACTGATTGGTGATCAGGTGGACGAGTTGCATATTTTGCGAGGACAACCTTCAGGATATGATTCAACATCAGATGAGGAGCAGGAGGATCCTGAGACTGTGGTGGGCCCAAGGATTTAGTCTTGCATTCTGATAGAAGAGAGGGAGTCTTTTCTGAGCACCAACAGGAGGCTCAGATGGTGTGATTGAATCGATGCTCAGGGTGGAGTGGATTCTCCTAGGAGCTCAGGGTTCAGAGTAACTATCAAGAGAATATCTTCTAGTTTGAGTTATGTGCAGGTGTTGAGGATGGCTCCAGGTTCAGAGGGAGCTCCTACTGATCATAGTGTGATGGGACTAGATCATGGAGATGGTAGCAAGTACATCCCTCGCTAAGAGGGAGTGTTATATTTTTATCTCGGGAGGTCTTGTATGCGGAAGTAACCTTGTACCTACACTACTAGACACTTGACTTTGTAATGGGTTTTTATAAAGTTGCGATAAAGTGGTGCTTTTTAAAGTGACGTTTTAATAAAGTGTACCTTCTAATATTAAAGTGACTTTATCTCATAAAGTGCACTTATATTATAAAGTGAAAATGTACTTTAATATTTTAAAGTGATTTATTTTGGAGGGAATGAATCATGACCCTTGATCTTGTAAAGGAAAGATTAGATTTTGGCCTTTATATCTAGGGTTGGAGAAGGTGAAGGGTCACTTTCAGATTATAAGAGAATGCATTGGGTAGTGTGCAAGACACATTGAGAAGGAGATTGAGAGAGATTTTCGAGTAAGCTTGAGAGAGGGAAATTAAGGCAACAAAGAGGGCACATTTCCCAAGAGATTTTGGGCACAAATCCGAAGGAAACATTTTTGTTCGAGTGCTGAGTGATTTTTTTTTTACTTTTGGAGGTTGTATTGTATGGATCTTTACAATCCGTACAACAAGGGGAAGAGGGCACAAAAATCGAGGCAAGATGGGAACATTTTTCGAGGCTATTTAGAGGGTTTTTCTTGTTGCTACTAGGCTGCACAGAACAATCCGTACGATAGACTGTGTGCATGGATTTAAAGGTGCATATTTTCTGGGTGGGTCGTACAACAGTACGGACTTGGCATGAATTTCAAGGCAGAATTTGTGGGGACTGTTTTAGTGTGTTGTAAGTGGATTTCTCTTGCTGGAATATGTATTGTTGTTGTTGATATGTATTTTTACTAAAGCTAAATAATAGATCTCTCTTTCTCTCATTGTGTTTCCCCACATTGGGGTTTTCCCTGACATTGCCTAAATTTCTGAGTTTTTTTGAGTTGAATGGTTGTTGTTCATTGTGTTAATTCCACTGAAAAATTGCTTAGCAATGTATATTTATTCTTATGGTAATTTCTAAATGTGGGTTTGGAAATTTTAGAGTTCATACAAGACATTTATCTTTAGGTTTCTAACTGTATGACATAATTATTTGTTGATTTTTTCATTTAAATTTCTACATCCCCCTCTCACAGAGGGGCTAAACAGGAGATCGCGTGCGGGAGAGAAACAAATATTATCCCTCCGAGTCTTAACCAATCGTAGCAGTATGATCATATATTGGGGATTCTTCTTGAGGATCAATTGTTTTCATTTGGTCTTGGAGCTTCATGAATTTTGAATCCGTTCGGGGTCCTCTGGAGTTTACCGGTCCATTTGTTTTCAATTCTCTTGAATAATTTTGGACTTGATATCCTACCCATACGTTCGGACCTGACTGTCGATTGTACCCACTCAGAGGCTGACTGCGAGTTGGTATCCTTAGAGGACATAATCCTTAGGGTCCTTACACAAGGTGACGGTGAAGGGAAGTCTTCACTGTACCTAGATCAGACGTTGGTCAAAATCACTTAGGCTCCTTGGAGGGTAACCCACGGGTAAAACCAAGTGGGAGCTCTCACCAAGGCGTAAGTCTGTTAATCAGGGCGCTAACTTAACTAATCCACCCACTCAATCTTAGCCCCTTCTCACTTTGTTCACGCGATTTTGGATTTCATCACCAACTAGTGCATTCATTGAGAGAAGTTATTATTTTGCTTGTTGGTTTTCTAGATTTTTTAGTGAATGTTGTTTGTTTAATTTGGTTGTCCTTAAAATTGGTATTGTGGCTAATAAATGTCTTCATAGATCATGTAGGATGTAAGGTTTTCCTCCAGAAGGCTATGAACCCATACCTCCTAACTCACTTGGAGACACTTACCGTGAAGAGGTTGAAAACTATTCAGATGTTGGGAGTGTCGCTACTCCTTTAATCAAAAATCCTGAGGGAGATTTAGTTGTAGTTCAAGAAGGCCCTACCCCTCCTAAAACTTTAGCTTTGACAAAACCTCATGATCCACTCCTTCTCCATGTAGACTCTTCATGAAACATCATAGTTTAATATTATCCTAGGCTACCGTCAAGGCCATACAAAGAACGTGACATGGAAACTGAACAACCAAATTTCAATGAAGAATGTACTACCCCTATCCGCTCTATTGAGATGGTAGATCCAAAAAAAACTCTCTTTCTTCCTATACAGAGAACTCCATCTGGTCGGAATATTTATGAAAAATTTAATTTTAACCAACCACTTTTTAACCCTCCACACACATATTCCACCATCGACGTAGATGTAGGACCATCGGGTCAACATGTTGACCATCGTACTAGACAAGAAATCAATACTGCTACCACTTTAGGACAAGTAACGAGTGAATCAATAGTTGTGTTACCTAGTCATTTGCAAAGTATCGTGATGATCACACCTACCATACCTCTTCAAGCAACAACCTCATACATGCCACAAAATCAATTTGGGGCACCTTCACATCAAAGAATGAAAAACCCCACCATACAACAAAACTTGATTACGAGACAAATCCCTATTGGGGGGAAATCCTCCATTAGTGGAAAAATCCCGATTGGGGGGAAACCCTCATTCAGTGGAAAAATCCCTACTAGGGGGAAACCTTCATTTAGTGGACAAGTCCCGACTAAGGGGAAACCCCCTTTGACCTGAAAAATCCCAATTATTACCCAACCTATGGAAGGGGGACAATTTCAACCCTCTTTTACCGAAAACCCGCAATAGTCCTAGGGACCACCCCAAGGAGGAATTTTTAATCAACCACATCAGGGAGGATCTTCCAATCGCAACCCACAGGGAGAAACCCTAAATCCCAATTCTTCTAGACTATATTCTAGAAAACCTTTCATAGGTGTCTTGAATACCACTTGGGGTCCTCAAGTCCAACCATCCTTTCCTCCCCAAGGGAAAATCACTTACCCTCCTCATGGTCAACCTAGTTACTCTCCTCAGGGGAAACCTGGTTACCCACCTCAAGGTCAAGCTAGCTATCCTCCCCTGGGTTACACTAGTTATCCTCCCTAGGGCTAAATGGTTTTTCCTTCTCCTTTTATGCAAATTCCCCAACAAATGAATCCTACTTTCATTGGTCAAAATCCACAACAACAACATATGGGAGGACCTGCTGGATACATATATCCACCACAACCAGTTTACGGTCCTAATGGTGTTCCTATGCCACACTAGTATCATCCTCAAGCCAATAATTTTTTTTCCTTCTTAGCTACTTTGGATCTACCGGATCTATCGAGATTAACAAATGATCCCATATTACACTCCCCTTTTTGGCTAGTCATTCTAGCCAAATTTCCTTTTGATATTCCAAAATTTGATGACAAACCTAGAGAAGACTCTAATAATCATGTCTTGACGTTTCATCTGTGATGTTCATCAAACTCACTGATGGATGACTATCCATTTACGTCTTTTATAGCGTACACTTACGGGTTCAATGACTAAATGGTACATTGAGCTACAACGCGAAACTTTTCAAGATTTTAGTTCAGTTGCCATGGATTTCCTCACCCACTTCCAATTTCCCATCATATACAAAATGGGCATGAAAATCTTGACCTCCCTTAGTCAGACTAACTCCATACATATTTATGATCATATTCATGAATGAAGACGATGTCAACGGTTGATCAAAGCAACCATTCCCGACCAGTTGTTGGCTGAATGGTTCACAAAATCTCAATTACCTCCTATTTCTCGCGATGTATCCATGGGTGGTGTAGTCACATAAGTGGAAGATATTTCTCATGCCCAATATTTGGATTTGGTTTATTCACAATCCAGTACTTTGTAAGAATTGATCCCAAATGCTCCCTGCACATCGACTGATCCATCAAAACTATCCTCCATTGCTCATTCAGATGGAGTTATCGGTTCTGTCAAAACCCAGTCTGGTTCACAATCGACTGGAACAACCAATCATTCAATAAATACCTTGAATACCATGTAGACTCCACTCTCATCAAATTCCACCACTACTCAAGTATCCAAAGTGAATGCAATCCAATCTTCTTCACCACAATAATCAGGTGGGAAAAAGAAAAATAAGAATAAACGCAAGAAAAATAATAATCAAACTAAAAATACAAAAACACAAGCACAATCACCTGCTACTGAAAATAAACCACAATGAAAACCGAAATTTCCATGTCTCATATGTGTTGAAGATCACTACACATGAGATTGTCCCCACCGGGAAGAAGGTGCTAAACTATTTAAAGGAATTTTTTAGCCCACTATCTTGACGCATCCTTTTCCACAACAATAGTCACTAGTTACAAAAAATTTTGTACCTCAGCAAGGAGGCAACTCAGTTCATCCTCCTAATGAGGATGCTTCATCGAGTGCACACATTTATATATTTAATGGTGTACATTTGACCATTCACACTACGACATATGACACACCACCAGGTAAACCCGGTAAGGAAAATGTAACTAATGGAATTGCGCCTAATCCACCTTCCACTTTAGTTACTCCTCCGTATGGACCTCTCCAGATTAAGAAACCAAATTTTGACTCTATCTTACGTCCAACCAAGAGCACAATCATAAAGCCAACCTTTAATCCTAACTCGTGTGCCGCCCAAAACTACAATGTTATTGAATATTTGGCCCAAGAACCTTGTGCCATGTCGGCTCTCAAATTTCTAGAACACTGTCCTATCCAACGTAGAACTCTCTTGGCAGCCATCGATGCTATAGATCCTAAGTCATCAAATAATATCACGTTCAATCTAGATAATTTTAAATCACGACTCTCTCACCAACTTTCTTTCAAATTTGATGTCGTTGTCCATAATCAACATATTCATCGCATGATGTTGGATGAGGGAGCATCAACATGTGTCATGTCCTTAGCTTGTTGGAAAGGCCTTAAATCACCTGGTCTTAATCAATCTCCCACCATGTTAAAAGAATTTGATGGAAGAGGTTTCCAACCTCATGGATTGTTACAATTTTTAGTCATTCAACTGGGGGGGGGGAAATTGTTTCCGTAGATATTGAATTAGTCGACGCTCCCCTCAATTATAACTTGTTTCTAGGTAGAATTTGGTTCTACGCCATGATTGTTGTCGCTTCATAGGTCTTTCGATGCGTCCAATTTCCTGATTAAGGAAAAATTGTGACCATTGATCAATTAGATTAATGTACCCCTAATGCTTTCACTCAAACAACCAAAAATATTCCATTTTTGGGGGATTCAAAGATTACTTATGAAAGTGTACGGGTAGGTCTACTAAAATATTCTTCTCTCATGGGAACTTTCCCCACACCTCTTCCTCCAACTATGCAACATATCACAATGGTTAATATGATTTTGACTATGGTACATCAATCCCTCGAATCATCTGATCCATGGACTGTACCTACTCCCTTAGAATTTGATTCAATAGATGACACTATGCTACTTAGTCTTGCATAGGTCGAGTATGACACCATTCAATCTGCCTATCCTTCACTAAACGACCAACATTTGCTGGCGTCTAATTACTATTTGCTACCATATTGGTTAGATTCCCTATCCTCCATGTTTGATTACATCCTACATATTTTTCCATCCGATGAATCCATTATGGAAATGCTTAGTATCAAGGAGGCACCATGGGATGACAACCACCATCGTTCATCCTTTCTTCCTAGTTTGGTTGAAATTGAGAAAGATATTTCATCTATCTTTCTCATCAACATCATCGACACTCCCCAATATCTGATACTCACTCAGGATACAATCTCTGAGGGGAATTTGGGAAACATATCGCAGAAAATCAGTGTTGACATATCCACAAAAGAAGGTATTGTGGAAAACATACAACTAGTTGCAAATTGCTCAACATAAGATATTGAAACTTACATATCCTTGTTTAAATAATTCTGCAATATCTTTTTCTGGAGCTACAAAGAAATGTTATGGATTGATCCTTCAATCGTTGTGCATGAAATAAAAACTTACCTTGGAGTCAAACCTGTGAGACAGAAACTTCACCCGGTTCATCCCAAGAAAACTACATCAATCAAGGAAGAATTATAAAAGTCACTAAAGTCTGGTTTTATTTAACCCATACCTCTGACCGAATGGGTTTCCAACATCGTTCTGGTCACCAAGAAACAAGGGACAATTCATGTTTGTGTCGACTATAGGGATCTAAATAAGGCTTGTCCGAAGGAAAATTACCCTACACCATTTATTGACTAGATCATCGATAATTGCGCCGGAAGTTTCATTTTCTCTTTTATGGATGGCTTTTCTGGATATAACCAGCTTGATATTTTACCTACTGATCAACACAAAACAACCTTCATCTTCCCATGGGGGACTTTTTCTTATCGTAAATTACCTTTTTGCCTTAAAAACGTTGTAGCCAAGTTTCAACGGGCTATGTAGTATGATTTCCAGGACATCAAACATATTGTTGAACCCTATCTTGATGACTTTCCAGCTCACACAGGATCATATTGGTCATCTAAGAGTAATATTTCTTAGATGTAGGTTTTACAACATACGTTTGAACCCCCATAAATGCATTTTCATTGTTGAATCAAGAAGACTCCTTGGCTTCATAGTGTCCAAAGATGGGATTAGGGTGGATCCCTTAAAATTCAAAGTTATTCTCGCTTTACATCCTCCCAACAATCTTACCCAATTGCAAAGTTTGCAAGGGAAGGAAAATTTTCTCTGCCATTTTAAATGCAATTATGTCAAAATTACTAAAGGATTCATGAGATTGTTGCAGAAATATGCCCCTTTCATCTAGGATGAAACTACTCAAAGCTCATTTGATGATCTCAAGCACGCTTTAACAAATACACCACTTTTACATCCCCCCAACTATACAAAATATTACATCCTTTATTTTCTTGCCTCTGCTTCCACTATTTCTATGGTGTTACTACAAGAGGATGATGACAATGTCGAACATGTGATCTACTATTTAAGTAAGATCCTCTTAGGTCCCAAACTCCATTATTCACATGTTGAAAAGTTAGCTTTGTCAACAATTATTTCCGTCCAAATGTTTCACCACTATATTTTTCTTTGTACTACCATGGTCATTGTAGACTCAAACCCCATGTACCACATCTTGAATTTTCAAGTACTTGGGGGAAAATATTCCAAATGGATCGTCATTCTCCAAGAATCCGATCTCGAGTTTGCCAAATCCAAAGCTAAGAAATAATTGGTTTTTGCGGAACTGATTTGTGATCTTCCCCATACTGATGAGAATATTGAGCCCAGTGATTCCCTTCCCGATGAATCATTGTTCCTCATTAGTAGGTCTGATCCATGGTATGGAGACATTTTTATCTATCTCCAGACCCAATGTTTCCAACCAAGCATTTCACGTGATGAGCGATGTCACATGCACTACCTTATCATTGGCAATGCTTTATATCGCTGAGGTATTGACATTTTTCTATGATGCTGCTTAACCCATGAAGAGGGTTAACAAGTTTTAAATGACTATCACCTTTGATCTTGTGGCGGTCATCTTTCTTGGATGGCTACAACCCAAAAAATCTTACGTGCCGGTTATTTTTGGCCTTCCATATTCAAAGACTGTATTGAGGCTGTTAAACAATTCCCACCCCGTCATATATTTCAGAAGAAAGCACATACCCACCCAACTCCACTTCATCCCATTGTCTCCATCGACCCCTTTGTAAAATGGGGTATCGATTTCATGCAATGTAAGCCTACCTCAGCAGGGGGGCACGATTATATTATTGTCGCTGTCGATTATTTCACAAAATGGCTTGAGGTTATGCCTACATTTCTTAATGATGGTCTAACTGTTGTTGGGAAAAATACCCTACAGACTAGCAAACTAGGGTCAGACTTGCATGTAGATTTTGACCGAAAATAAATTACTTTTTACCTACAACCCGAGACTTAAACCCCTCTTTCACAGTACATGCATGAAAATGACCACTAACCTTGTTATCGACGTTCGATGTAGATCCTCCGTTGCTCTTCGATTACTTGCTTGCGCAGCTCCTTCCACAGATGACCTGCACTCAAGACAAACAACAACAATGCATGCAAGATACTTCTCTACTCAAGGGTTAGAAATCAAGCATAAATTAACCAAACCATAGACAATTCATGCATTGGGACGGGAAAAGTATTCTTTTTATTAATGAAAACGAATCAACTTACAATCAAAGCTGAGACCGGCCACCGCTCCTTGAACCTGATCCTGGGTTCCTCTTCTTCTATCCTCCAACTGCTTTGCGTTAAATCTCCTTTGGCATGAGGAAAGGCTAAAGGGTTGGGACAATGGATTACGTAAATGGGCAGAGTTTCTTCGCTATATTTTTTCCTCCTCCAAATGGTACCCCTACCCCTTCTTTTATAGGCTAGAAGAAGCTAGGGTTTTGGACGAACCCTCGACCATGCATGGCTGGGAGTTTCAGTTAACTGACCCATAGCTTTTTGTTTCATCTGCAACTTTCCCTTTTTTGTGCTTTGTTAGGTACATGCGGGCTGTAGTGAGTCAGCCAGCGTGCACATGCATGCAGTAATGGGTTAGGGCGCGTGGACCTTGACACAAGAGGATTTTCAAAAATTTGTTCAGCAGAGTTTTGGCAAAGAAGGTATATGAGTTGGCCTGATGCCAGGTAAGCATGTGTGGTGCAATTTAGGGTTATAACAGATGCCCCCTAATGTGTGAGGGTAGAAGATCATCTGATGGCCGAAATACATTACCAATCTTTACTGATGTGCCGAACAATTGAGCCCAAGGATCAGGAACCAGGAGGTGTCGTCTGCAAAATAACAAATGTCTCACCGAGGCAGGAATACCCATGCTCGAGATAAAATAGAACCATGGCTACCAATCAAATACACTGTAGATCCATGTCAAATAACTATAAAGAGTAGCCATGAATAATACACAGCGGAGCTACATCTCGAAATCAGAAAGATATACATATAGAGTACCCATCTTCCAGAAGCTGATTCGGCTTGATGGTTGTACTTCAAAGCTTGAGCAACAACTTCAAGATCTTCTAAAACTTGGGTAGGAGTGTAATATGAGTGTACGACTGCACTACCCAGAGGTCTTCGATGACTTGTCGGTTATGGACTTGAGAATCTTGATGATCGGACTGAAGGCTTCAGTGATTTCGAACAAGGACTTGATTGGACATTCAGGATGGCCGGGTATGCGGACAAGAGACATATTGTAGAGGGGCTGACTCAGGCTTAGTGACAAACTTCCCTTGGATAATAGCACGACAAGTGATAAGACTTAGGCAACATATATGTTAATCATAAGTCTACGAAGCAGGAGGCAACACAAACTCTCCATATGTTTGGAAGAGTAACCAAACAGTGAAGGACACAACTCTATATAGCGAGAAAAGCTTCCTAAGGTCGTACTACATCCCATAGTCTGATGATCAAACAGACAGATGTGCTTTATCCAAGGGCGACTCATTATGTTTCCAATAAAGAAAATACTTTTCCCATCCTCTTTTTGGGGTATATTTGATTTTTTTGTTCTTTTTGATAGTTTTGGAAAAAGAATAAAGGAATATTACGTTACAATGGAGGAACGAGTACTGCAAACATACAAGCTCGAGGCACAAGGACAAGACTAATGTTCTGGTAAAATGATACTCGGGAAAAATCCTTCGGCGGCCAAAGGTGTTAAGATGCAGAAGAAAACTGTCACAAGGCTGGTGGATAAGGTATGCAAATGCGGTTGATAGAACACACAATGGTAATATCCTTCGATGTAAGTTTAACGAGCCCAGAGAAGGTAAGATCGGTGGTTTTTCATATTTAGAGAGTCTAAAAAAGAATAAAAGGAGACTCCACTAGGGTACCTTTTTCAACAATAGTCTAATCGGTTCGAAAAATGGATAAACTAGCACCGATTAGACATCAATTCAAAACCATTTTAAC
>SNQJ01S0008057.1:56685-86258 GCA_010110895.2 Picea sitchensis
ACTTTTAAGGAGTCTGAAAAAAGCTTAACTATGGACTTCGTCAGGAATATTCTTCTGGACCAATTTAACGAGTGTGAAAGAATAAGGTCACTCGACGATCTTTTCAATTTTAGGGAGTCTGAAAAGAGCTTAACTATGGACTCCGTGGGGGTTTCTTTTTCGTAAATTTAATCCCTCAGGCCTGAAAAAGGAATAAAATTATACCTGAGAGTACTCTTCTAAAGAATGAGAATTCAATAGAGTATACCTTTGTTCGTACAGTTGACCGTCTGGACCGAAAAAGGGGTAAACTACCGCCGGGCAGACGTGACTTCAAATTTCAGTTTAACGAGCGTGAAAGGCCACAAGATCACTCGACAATATTTTCATTTTTAGAGGGTCTGAAAAGGGCTTAAAAGGAGACCCGTTATTTTTTGGGAGTCCTGAGGGTAAGACAAAGAGTGAAAAAGACTCATGCGGATGAGGCTTAAACTCATATTCAGGAAAGACTATACGGACTCCCGAGCCGACAATGGTTTTAGAAACGACATGGACACCATAATGCAACCAGGACCTACCTAGGGCATCTATGTTCTGGTAAGCTCTACCACCAAGTCGCGACACTTCTAGAGCAGATATGACGGTTCCGTGTCACAACCTGATGGGATCAATCCTATAGCATAAGAAAAAGGCAACGAGATGCAAAAGTTGGAGTGGTATCCTAACCTATATGCTCAAGTTGATTTTTTATTTTTTTTATTTTTATGGACCGTTAATATTTTTTCGAAACTCAAAAAAAAAAATGTCCCAATACCTGACCAAATCCCTCCCATATAACTCCTGGATCACTCTAAATGGTTTTTGGTATAAAGAAACTGATAAGGGGGGCCAAAAAAGTGACAAAAAGAGGCCAAAAAGTCTATAAATAGAAGCTGACATCTCATTATCACCATTGCTGATTTGGAAATTGACTCTGGAGCCAAAAGACCCCCTTTGCCAAAGATAGTGATTCCGGGAGTTACAGTGGACGAAATGAACTTCTGCTTGGACCAAGTAAGTACAAACTCCCTTACCTAGCTATTCAATACTTCAATTTAATTATTTAGTTGGTTTTTTGGGTGGGCGTCGACCTTAAAAAGGTCGGCCCTAGGTACACGCGGCCTGTCCAGAGACAGGACGCGTGTACACGTGGGCAGAGTAAAGTCTGCCCGCGTGTACACGTGACTGTCACCTATACAGCCCGCGTGTACCTCCCTTGTATGATGAAAAAGAAACTGAAAATAAGTATTGACCCTCCTTTACCTTATGTGTTGGCAGGATGTATATCCAGTGGAGGGAAAGGGAGCATGAGGCAATCAGTGAGTTGGTTGCTGCAGATCCGAATGTTGTGGCCGTATTAATGCAATGTGGTTTACTCAAATTCTTTCTATGTCCGTTTATGCGCGTGCAACCAAGGCTATTGAATGCCTTGATTTATTACTGGCATCCTGACGCAGAGGCATTTATGCTAGAGGGGCAATCATTGGTGCCCACCACCAAGGATATTTACTTTCTGACTGACCTCTCAAGGAGAGGGGAACCAGTCAACTTCCAGACTTTTCCTGTGGGGCCGAGCAAGATCTCGGAGTTGATAGCTGAGCACTGTGAGGCTGGGACCGAACGTGTGGGCTCCCAAGTACCCATTAGCAAGATTACCAACTTAGAACTACAGACTATCTTGTTATTGATTGGGCGGATTACTGGCTCAACAGTCGTGCATCAGGCTTCGTGCGCACATATGAACTGTGCCATCCAGTGCATGAATGCACACATTTTTTATTGGAGTACCACAGTGCTTGAGTGCATGAAGAGGCAATTGACAGATTTCCGACATCGGACACAGAGGAACTTTGGGTTCGGGACCATCTTGTGTTCGTTCTTTTTTGAGAGAGTTCTGAGTTTCAGTCCTCGGGTTGTAGTATGAGGACATCTGGCCTCTTTCCCTGCAGTGTGTAGATGGGCAGTATTACTGCCGCGACAGGGTGGTGGAAGGAATGTTGAGTCCTTCGACGATGACTTGTTTGC
Organism: Picea sitchensis; assembly: GCA_010110895.2. Taxonomy (NCBI): domain Eukaryota; kingdom Viridiplantae; phylum Streptophyta; class Pinopsida; order Pinales; family Pinaceae; genus Picea; species Picea sitchensis. Next base: position 58,729 of record SNQJ01S0008057.1, read on the forward strand.
TTGGCTGTCACGACAGATCCTTGTTATCGAGGACTACCCGTATGCAGGGATAGATTTCTCTAGAGATCCAGAGATACCCGTGCCTCCTGGTGAGGAGCGAGGGGAGATGGGTAAGTCTCTACCTTTGTAGTTTTTTTGTTTTCATATGTAATTTTTATGTCTTTTTATTATATATATCATTTTTTTTTATTCCAGAGTATTTGACGAGTAACCATTTGTTGCATGTAGATGTGGGACCCGTACGACCTGCCGACTATGCACGGAACATGCGTCACCCATGGCCAAAAGCCGCGGCTGCCGCCGCTGGGGGAGCAGCAGTAGCAGGGAACCTCTCAGCAGGAGAGGCCGAGAGGGTCCTTAGGCGAATTGAGCAGAACTTCACTGCGCTCACTCACACAGTCTCAATGGCAGAGATAGAGGACCTGCCGCCATCCATGCAGCCTCATGTTGTGGGGGAACCTCGGACATGGGTCCGATTGTTTAGGCATTTAGCCCGTGCTGTAGATGATTATAACAGGGCCCATAGGCCTTGAACATACTTTAGATTTTTTTTTATGTGCCACGAGCACCTATTTGTATATATTTTTTGAGGGCATAAGCCCGATGACTCGTTACTATTCCCATTTTTGAGGTGCTTGCGTCCATCTATGTACTCTAGTGATTTTATGATGTTTATATATGGTTTTTATCTTTTTTTTTGTGTCTTATGGATTATGTGTGCAAAAAATGTATTTACATGTTTATGTCCATGTTCTTTTTATATGTGGGCAAGATGCCAATCCAAAATTTGATTAGCTAGAGTATCTGTAATTTGGTTTAATCTCCTAGGAACATGAAAATATGTAATATAATCAAAGTTTCATTCTAAGAGATGTACCCTAAGGAATCGTCGGTGTAAAGTTGGATCATGAACCCGGTATACTTTGTTTAGCTGCGACACAACTAGTTGAGCGTCGAGATAGACCCGAATATGGGAGATACCCAATGACAAAGCGTCACGAAGCAACTCAATAACTGCACTATACTCGGTGACATTATTTGTGGTGTCACCTAAGCATATACCTCCGGAAGATAACAACTGACCCTGAGGTGTAAAGATTACCCAGGCTGCGGAGGCAAGCCTCCGTGTGTGTCGACTAGCACCGTCTGCATATCCAACGAACACCTTGGACTCACTTGACATCTGCCATATTGACGAAATATAACATCAATGACACGTCCATAACACATTTAAAAGAAACTTAAAAAGTAATAGTACAAAGACTATACATATGTTACAAAAAGTTACCCACAGTGACCTATCTATGAGTAATACTTCTTGAGGTAGAGCCCATTTCTAGGCTCCGCCAACGCATTCCCTTCAAAATCAACCAAATGATAAGCACCCTTTTTTAATACCTCTTTGATAATGAAGGGTCCGAACCACATGGGTTTAAACTTTCCTTCCCCAAGGGGGTCCTTGTCTTGGTCATAGACCAGGACAAGGTCGCCTTCAGAGAAAATCCGAGGACGAACGGACCTATCATATTGACACTTGACCTTATGTTTGTGAGCCTCGTTGGCCAGGGCTGCATCGCGACGCTGCTCATCAAGGTGCTCAAGGTATACTAATCGTTCTTCAAGTGGAGAAGTGTCTGGCAATAACTGTACTGCCAATTTCAGAGATGGGATTTGACATTCTATGGGAAAGACTGCCTCCAGCCCGTAAACGAGTTGAAAAGGTGAGAAACCGGTTGCAGTCTTAACAGATGTTCGGTAAGCCCATAATGTCGAGTATAACATCAAATGCCAATTTGACTTGGCTAAGTTGATAGTTCACTGTAGAATCGTCTTAAGAGTTTTGTTTACAACTTCCACCTGCCCATTGGCTTGGGGGTAGTAAGGTGATGAATGTTCCTGTCGTAACCCAAGATTTGATGTTAATTCGGTCATCATTTGGTTTTGAAAGTGATTGCCATGGTCAGTGACAATCTCTCTCGGGACACCGAACCTTGCTATGATCTGGTTGAATAAGAAGAGAGCTGCAGTCTCTCCATCATCTTTAAACGTTGGCATAGCTTCGACCCACTTAGTGAAGTAGTCGACAGCTACGATGATATAGCGATGCCCCCTTGCTGACGGGGGGTTTCATGTAGTGTAATCAATCCCCCACTTAGTGAAGGGACCAACTGTGATGACAGGAAACATAGGAACTGGATGTACCCTCATCTTCCGAGAGAAGATATGGCATGGATGACACTTCTTGACCGATTCAATACAATCTTTGATAAGTGTGGGCCAAAAGTAACCTGCTCGTAAAATCTTTTAGGTTGTTGCTAGCCCAGATAAATGACCACCACAAGCTCTAGTATGGAAATCGTTAAGCACTATGATGGCCTCCTCATGAGTGAGACATCGACGCAAGATTTAGTCTACACCTCTCCGATACAACGTATCATCAAGTATGAGATAATTCTTAGCCTGATGGCATATCCGCTGACGCTCGTCACGAGAAGCAGAGGTGGGGCACTTCAAAGTCTGAAGATAGATAAGTATATCTCCGTACCAGGGGTATGAAGATTCAATCAAAAACATATCCCCCCGGATAGGCGATTCCTCAGGCACAACGTCACCTGACTCAACCGGAAGTTCCGAAATAAGCTCTGCGAAGACCAATGACTTCTTGGACTTTGCTAAAACAAAGTCTAAGTCAAATTCTTGGAGGATGACCATCCATCTACTGATTTTTTTGCCTATAACTCATCATGTCAACATGTATTGTAATGGGTTCACGACAGCAATGACGGTGGTCTTGCGAAACATAACACAGTGACAGAACCATTGAACAGCATGAACTGTTGCCAACACAAGTTTTTCAATATGAGAATAATTGAGTTCCGGTCCTACGAGGCCTCGGCTCAGGTAATAGATCATGTATTCTAAAAACGAATCGTCTTCCTGGACTAAAACCATGCCTATAGTTGACTCTACGACAGCCAGATATAATAAGAAATCTTTGTTATAATTAGGTGGCCGTAGCAGAGGTGCGGTTGTGAGGGCGTGTTTTAATGCGTCGAAAGAGCGTTGAGCGGCTTCGTCCCAGAAAAAAGGAACGTATTTCTTTAGCAAACACATAAAGCCCTTGGTGATTTCAGCATAGTTAGTGATGAAGCATCATAATAAGTTCTCCTTGCCTTGTAGAATCTGAAGTTGTAAGATTGTGTGTGGGGGGGGCAACTGGATTATTGCCTCCACCTTAAGAGGATCGACCATGATCCCTGTTGTTGATATGATGAAACCTAACAAACGTCCCGACATTACGCAGAAGATGCACTTGTTTGGATTCAAGTGAATCCTGAAGTAGCGACAACGTTCGAAGATTAGTTTAAGGTGCGTGGGATGATCCGTTCGCTTGCGAGAGCGTGATGCTAAATCATCTAAATAGGCCTCGACTATATATTTGAGGTCATGAAAAGCAAAATACATGGCCCACTGGAAAGTGGCTCCATCATTTTGAAGGCCAAAAGGCATCTTGCGATATGCGAATGTACCCCACAGACAAATGAATGTTGTTTTGTGTTGGTCTTAAGGTTTAATTTGGATTTGATTATATCCTAAAAAACCATCCATGAATGAAAAAGATTCACAAACGACACATTCATCAATGACCTGGTCAATGAATGGGGTTGGAAAATTATCTTTGGGACATGCCTTTTTCAAATCACGGAAATAGGTACATACACGAATCGTGCCTTATTTTTTATTGACCGACACAGGGTTTGACACCCATTGAGTCAAATGAATAGGATAAATGAAACCTGCCTTTAGAAATTTCTCAACCTCAATCTTGATGGCTGCTACTTTCTTAGGATTGACTGGACGAAGTTTTTGTTGAACAAGCTTGGCATCAGGATACGTTGTGATCTCATGTTCAACTATTTTTGGATCGATACCTGGCATTTCCTCATAAGACCAGGCAAAAACGTCGCGGAATTCTTTAAAAAGATCCGTGTAAATTTGAATCTCTTTGGGGGAGCAATCCGCTCCGACGAAGACATTCTCCATGACACCAGGGTTTCGGGAGATGTTGATGGGTATAGTTTCAGCGATAGTCGCCATATTTCCCTCAGCATAAATTTCCTGTGTAGCTAAGAGGTTAATAGGACATGGTTGATCTCCCGTCATGGTAATGGTGAATCCTCCTGCCTCGATTCGGCTTAACTCTGGGAGAAAGTATGATCTGTGATGAAGATCTTCCCAAGGTTTGTCTGGACTAGTCATTACTTTGATTACTGCTTTGTCAGAAGGCAGGACTAAGTCTAACGAATCGACGTTAGCAAGAGAACCCTGAGCCCAAATAGGTTCTAGAAGTGGATCTAACTCTTGTGCGGGAGTCGGATCAGGGTTAGATAAAGCTTGCTAGACTAAAGAGTATGCTACTTAAACAACTGAAAAGGGCATGGACATGCCTGAGTGCCCTGTCTCATCCATCATGGCTGATGGGGAAGGAAGAATCCAAGGATCCTCAAAGTAAGTCATGCAGAACGACGAAACTTGAAAAATCTCAACCTTATGGTGATTAGATATGAACTTGACATCATCATGAGGAGGTGGGTAATCGAAGGTACCCATCAAGGATGGGCACAAACCAACTCCTACATTAACGACACCTGGTTGAGGATTATCTATCATTGGGACCGTGGATGCCCCAAAAGCTGGGTCAGGTCTGCAAAAGGACAATTGATCGATGGTCACTATCCAACCTTCGTGTGGAAACAACAAGACTCAGAAAACTGTAGCAACCACAACTTGCATAGCATAAGTCCAAATCCATCCTAACAAGAGATTGTAGTCGAGGGGAGCATTGACTACTTCTACTTTGACACACACAATTTTCCCTCCTAACTGCACAGGGAAAGAAGGAATGATGCCATGTGGTTGGAAAGAACGACCATCGAACGCAGTGAGGAGAGTAGGTGATGGAGACAAAGTGGGCTAGGCAATGGCCTTCCAGCATGCTAACGACATAATGCATGTCGAGGCGCCCTCATCGACCACCGTGCGGAAGATATTCTATGTAAAAGTTTTCGTGGGATGAGCCACTACTATCTGAAACGCTACGTGGTAAGGCAGACAAGGTTTTAAGTCGGTTGTATCTAACATGATGGTACTCGGGTTACAAGTCTCAGTAGAGCCCAAAGCGGTTAACAAGGCTTTCCTCTGAGCAGGGCAGCTTTGGAGGACCTCCAAAGCAGACATCTCACAAGGGGTTTGTGATAAATCCTCCACCACAGAGTAATTATGGGCGGCCCTTGCGTTTGAGTTGTGAGAAGATTTTTTAAATGCACCCTTTGGAATGCGTGTCATTGTTTCTCCCAACGTCTTCTTGATCTGTAGGGGAAGAGATGGGAGATCATCTTCTTTACCCTTCTCAGAAGCGCTTGGTTTACTATAGTCATGCGCTCTAGTCGTTATGAAAGCATCACCCCTCACCATATATACATTCGTGGATGAGGGATTGTTTGGAGGGGGGCAGGTTTCTTGGTTGCCCCCTTCTGTACTTGTAGAGGCTTGAGTTAAATTTTGCCCATGTTGAAAAGGATTAGTCAACACTGCCTGTTGCTGCTGTGTGACAAAATTTTGGGCCTCTGCAAGTCGAGGACAAATATGGGTCGGGTGGTCTTTCGCACACAAGTTGCATGGATATCTCACCTTCTATTTTTCTGTAGTGTCCCCGCCAACATTATCAGTGGGTTTTTTATCCCCCTTACCCTTCTTTCGTTGTTTTTTCTTCCCTTCAGGCTGCTGGGTGGCCTTTGGGTTAGTCGACTGCACGGAGTGTACGTCCGACGTTTGGGCATGGGGAGCAGCCAAAGCAGTAGTTTGGCTGGCCGCTGTGTGTTGTATAGATAACTATTGCAACTGTTTTGTCAATTGCTCAGCGGGCTTGGTTTGTGCTGAACCAACAATACCATTGGCATGTGGTCCAACTCTCTGTCTAGTTTTATCCAGTATCGAACGTGGTGCATCGGGCAAGATGTTGTATAGTAAACCAGACTGAGAATAGATGAGCTCAAACTATTGAGCCCTCATGATGGCATCTTCTTCGGAGAAAACTCCGGAAGTTGCGATGTCTTTGGATAACTGTGGGACCAAAGACTTAAGGAATCGCTCAAGCAGGAATGCTGGTGGGACTGGTACCTTGATTAGACTCTTCCAGCGTCTCCACTCTCGGATATGATCAGAGATATGGTCCGCTGTTGTCTGTTCGAAATTGGCGAGCAACTCTGTGCCAACGTCGTATCTCACAGGTAACTAGAAATGGTTAAGGAAGTCCATCACCAGTTCGCCAAAATAAGAGTATCTAGAGCGATCAAGCTCGATGTACCATTTCATGGCACTCCCGATAAGAGTGCGTTGAAACAATCACAACTGTACGAAGTCATCTTTTAATGAGTTAGATGAACACCAAAGATGGAAGGTAGTCACATGATCACCTGGATCTTCGTTAGGCTTGGCCTCGAACTTTGGAATGTCCGAAGGCAACTTCGTTGGCATAGGAGGCCAACGTGGATCGTGACAAATAGGGTCATTTAACAACCTTGTCAAATCTGGCAAGTGTAACGTCGCCAGGAATGGTAGTTTGGGTTGTTGCTGATAACCTGGGAAAAAGGGTCCTGGGGTTTGACTGGCACCTGGTTGCCAGGAAAAGTTTGGATGTTGGCCCGGATTCTGGTAGAAACCATGGCCCTGACCAACATAAGGGTTTTGCATCTGTGGAGACATCATTGGCTGATTTCCCATAAAGGACATGGGGTGTTGGGCATGCATCGTGTTCGAAGGACTTTGGGAAGGATTACCCCTTGTCGGTCCCGATGGGAGAGGCATAGTGGCCTGTCTAGGGTTCCATTGACTGTGGAAAGAATTGCCCCAGAATGAAATTCCAGAGGAGGGAACAGATCCTTGTCCTGAGATCCAAGGTCCTGCTATATGTGCCCCCTGCGCAGGAATAGTACCATGCGCCGGAGTAGACTGTCCAAAAATGGGATTACCCCCAGACGGGAAAGCGGTGGATGAGAAAGTGTTGTTACCAAACTTCCCATTCCAAACAAATGGTGTCGAACCTACCAACATACTATGCACAGGTGTTCCTTGACTCCCTGCTCCAAATAAACTAGTGTGTGCAGGCTGCTTGGCGGACTGCTGATGCGGACCACCAAGCGAAGGGGACGAAGGAGGGATATGACCTCCTGCATAAGGAAAAGAATTAAAAGGGACAAGAGTGCCCCCAAGTTGACCTTGCAGAGGAGCATTAGAGCTCCCTACCCCCAGACCCAAAGTCTGTAAAGTGGAGTAAGTGAGTGTAGGACTTGTACCCGAAATAGGCATACTGTATGAGAACGGAGGGCCTGTCGCACTAGGTGTGAAGGGGGTTATGGCCGCCGCCATAGATGGGTTCAGTCCAATATGCGACGTAGTTGTAGCCGAGACCATGGTGGCTCGGACCGACGACGGTAAGTTAGGAGATGATTCTCCTGTGGTAGCAACTGTGGTGGGAATGGAAGAATTCCCAGAAGAAGTAACAACATTTGTTTCCATAGCTGTGTGAGGCACTGTCTGGCGTTTGTGAAATTGGATTGGTACAGTAAACGATGCCCAGATATCAGTGGTTGGGGTTTCAACCAAGCCAATATTTGCAGTTGATTCCTTCGGGAGTTGTTTGGGCACAAAGGTTTGTAAGCCGGTCGCTTCGAAAGACCCTTGTTGGTCTAGCTTCCGCCTTAATGGTGGCGGGGGTGGCTCTAGTGTAACCGGCGGCAGGCCCAGAAGCCTTCGTGACCGACGAAGCTCGGGATCCTCCACTGTGTGAGAAGATCCAAGACACGCTAAGGTATTCTACACGTTCAAAAAGTAACACACACTAAAAAGAATCCCCTAAGAGATAAGACAAGCAATCACTAAACTATTTGGAAGAACAATTACAACAACCAACACTAGAGCAACTTACCAGTGCAAGTGCAACTCGAATACGGAAGCACCCTCTGGGTATACTCTGCAAAGCGTGGCCCGATGTCTGTCCTAGGTACCACGTTATACCCCTGCAGTCACCCGTGTATGTCCCTAACAAGATTGGAAACTAGGTTGCCAGCACGCGAACAATCACCAGGCAGGTACAGTTGAAACTCGGGTAGACCACAATGAGCAGGGTATCAAGCCTGAAACTTGTCAATGGTATCGAGAGCAGATGGTCTGGAAGACAACTGAGGAAATCGAACGGATTCGAGACCCACAAAGCCCCGTGGAAAATGCAAACGACGGAATCCCAAAACAATCCCTCGATATGTGTTCTCCACTACGATTGGTCCGACTTTGGAGGGGTTATCTCTGCTACCTTTCCGCACACGACCTCGTGTTTATCCCCTGTGTTAGAGGGGGGTCCTGAATAACTTCCACGAAACTAGACCTAGACACTCCCTATCGCAGACTCTAATGTTTGGTTTTGAATGGCCTTGGAGAGTTTCCTCTCCAACCTAATCCAAGGCCCTAGTCCTGAACTAGTTCGTGAACCCTACAAACAAAAAGTCTAATATATTTTAAATTAGCGTTGCTTTTATGGTTTTTTCTTACGTCAAGGGGTATGGGGGTGAAACTGATGATGTGTAAAGACAAAAGCAAAAATGAATGAAAAAAGCTGGAAACAAAAGACTTTTACTAAATGCAAAATTTCAACAACTTTTCACAAATAAAGATTTCTTTTTCTTTTTTAATTTTTCCAAGATTTTATACAACAAACTTAACGGAATTTCACTTGACTACGAGCTACTTATGCTCTAAATGCACTGCAAAAAACTTACGAAATGAAAGACTTCTCCCTAGCTAATGATGCAGAAACACTCTTCAAACAAAGAAGAAAATGAAAAGAGATTTATTTTATTTTATTTAAGTGCTAGTAAAGCAACAAAGAGAAAATACCGACAAACACAAAACCAAGAAAAACAAATTCTGGCTTAAAGCGCAGATCGCAAAGAATCAGATTAAAGACACACAATGGCAATAAAGAAAGCAAAGACTCTTACACTTGTCTAAAAACCATAATTTTTTTTTTTTTTTTTATATTTTCTGTCAACTATCAACTGAGAAAAAGCAGGCTAAGGGTAAGATGACCTAACCTACTCACTATTCAACCCTAGACTCAAACACTTGAGAGGAATACTTCTCATCAAAGGAGGGGATGACTGACCCACCCTGAATAAAAAGTAGCCTGCCAAGCACGCTACTGTCACTAAAACAGCACACGTGCAAACGTGTGCTGAGCTGAAGCAGGAAGCGTGTACACGCGGGCTGACCTTGTACAGGCTGCGTGTATGTCTAAATTCTAAGACAAAAATGAAAACAGGTAGTCCAGACCAGGAAGAGGCCTCTGGTATTGATAACCAGGGTCCATTGAAGGCTTGGATGCTCTTTCTAACAGAAAAGAAAAATAATGCAAGGAATAACACGACGAAAAAAGCAATCTGAGATAGGACTATGAACCAGCAAGACTTAGACAGGATTCCAGAAAACCCCCTGAGAATGTATAATTCTGACAGGGAAGAGGAGGACTGCCTCTAAAGTTCTCTGAACTCCTACATGCTACTGCTATCTCTACAGCTAGCGTTCACACGCGGGATGTAAGAGGATAGGGCGCAGGTACACACGTGCAAGCCTTCTGTAGGCCACATGTACCTCTGTGTGTCCTAACAACTACCGTCAAGCAAAAGTTAGGGAAAACTGGTATGAAGAACGAGGCTCCCTGCTAGCTCAGACCTTACAGAAAAAGACAGACAAAGAAGAACTGAAAACCTATTCTTTAAACTACCCAAAAAACTTTAAATAAATCTATAAACCCTAAAGATTATTCTCCTCAGTATGGTCGCCAATTCTGTTGTTGGGAAAAATACCCTACGGACTAGCAAACTAGGGTCAGACTTGCATGCAGATTTTGACCGAAAATAAATTACTTTTTACCTACAACCCGAGACTTAAACCCCTCTTTCACAGTACATGCATGAAAAGGACCACTAAGTTACCTTGTTATCGACGTTCGATGTAGATCCTACATTGCTCTTCGATTACTTTCTTGCGTAGCTCCTTCCACAGATGACCTGCACTCAAGACAAACAACAACAATGCATGCAAGCTACTTCTCTACTCAAGGGTTAGAAATCAAGAATAAATTAACCAAACCATAGACAATTCATGCATTACGATGGGAAAAGTATTCTTTTTATTAATGAAAACGAATCAACTTACAATCAAAGCTGAGACTGGCCACCGCTCCTTGAACCTGATCCTGGGCTCCTCTTCTTCTGTCCTCCAACTGATTTGCGTTAAATATCCTTTGGCATGAGGAAAGGCTAAAGGGTTGGGGCAATGGATTACGTAAATGGGCAGAGTTTCTTCGCTATATTTTTTCCTCCTCCAAATGGTACCCCTACCCCTTCTTTTATAGGCTAGAAGGAGCTAGGGTTTTGGATGAACCCTTGGCCATGCATGGCCGGGAGTTTCAGTTAACTGACCCATAGCTTTTTGTTCCGTCGGCAACTTTCCTTTTTTCATTCTTTGTTAGGTACACGTGGGCTGTAGTGAGTCAGCCAGCGTGCACATGCATGCAGTAATGGGTTAGGGCGCGTGGACCTTGACACAAGAGGATTTTCAAAGAGTTGTTCAACAGAGTTTTGGCAAAGAAGGGATATGAGTTGGTCTGATGCCAGGTAAGCATGTGTGGTGAAATTTAGGGTTATAACACTAACTATATCACTTTTTTTGTTCAATCACATCATCGCTCGCTTCAGAGTCCCACAAGCTATTGTAACCGATCATGGATCCCATTTCTAGAACCATATGGTGGGTGAATTGTGCACCAAGTTAGGTTTTTGTCATGAAAATCCATCCCCTTACTATCCTCAGGAAAATGGACAAGTTGAAGCCATCAGCAAAGTCTCGAAGACCATGCTTCAACACATGGTGGAGGTGAAGAAAACCTCTTGGAATTTGCATCTCTTCTCCGCAATCTGGGCTTATCGGACTTCAGTTAAAACCACCATTGGATTTACACCCTTCTAGTTGGTATATGGGTTGGAAGCAGTGTTATCGATTGAATTCGAGATTCTATATTTGAAACTCACCATAGAAATCCTACCCCATACTTAAGTTTAAGAAGAGCATTTTTTATATCTAACAAAGTTGGATAAAACCCATCATGATGCTTCTCTCATCAACGAGACATATAAAAAACACATCAAGACTCAATACGATAAGTCTGTTCAACCTCCTTCTTTCATAGAAGGATATATGGTCCTAGTCTATGACCAAGATCATGACAAACTTGGTGCAGGTAAGTTAGAACCTATGTGGCATGGGACATACATCATAAAGCGTGTGCTACAGAGAGGCACCTACGAGTTAGTGGATTATGATGGATTATCTTTTGGTGAGCCACGAAATGGGATTTACCTAAAGAAGTACTATGCATAGAATATCTCACATGTGTGCTTTGTACATTATTGTACTATATGTTTTTGGTTTGGTGTGTCTTTTCTTTTGCGTGCACGGGGTTTTCCCCATTCTCTAAGGCTTCTTATACTTTAATTTGTGCTTGAATGTGCATATGTCTTCATCCTTTCCTATATATTTTGAATTCACAGATGGCGCTAGTTGACATACCCAGAATATCTCTTATGCAACTTGGGTCATCTACCACTCTGGTGAGTTAGCGAGTTCAGGAGGAATTTGCCTCGGATCTATAACCAATAATGTTGCAGAATATCATGCCATCATTGGATTTTTAACCAAATATTCTTCTTTAGGTATATCCCAATTGATTATCAACCTTGATTCTCAATTCACGGTCCATCAACTAAACTGTGAATACCTTGTTCGTAATCCAGTTTTGCTACGTATCCATCTAAGGGTTCATTGTCTCAAAAGATCTTTTGAATTTTTAGAATATAGACATATATCGAGAGAAATTAATATGACTACAGATGCATTAGAAAATTATATGTTGGATTGGTACATTGCACATAGATAAACATTCATAACATAAAGCATGTAAATAAAAACATCACATCATTTGAAAAACCATAAGTAGGCATTGCAAAACTTGTATATATATAGCATAAGTGTGTCAAAATACATCATCCAAAAAGTACATAGCAGGAAAAAATGTGGGCCATAATTCCCATGATATCATCATAATACTAATGTGTCAGGAGACTCTACTCGTCATCCTGCACTACACTGTGCTCAACATAGCACACAACTGCTCTGGCTACTCATCATAGTAGATGACTAAGGAATTCAGACACCCCGACTGTATGTCTTTGAAGATGTAAGGGTACATATTGTATCCTCATGGAAGAAACGCCAATGGTCAACCCACAAAGGTTCCTCTCCACCTCACAGAGTCCTCCTACTCCGACGTCAACCTCTGATGTTGCATGAGCATCTCCACGACGTCCTAGTGTTGGCATCCCCATCGGACGTGACGTGCCATTGTTTGCATGATGAAAAATAATGATTTAGATCCCTCTTTTTACAACAAAAAAATACATATATACATATAAAAACAAAAACCATTGTTGCAAGGTCATGATCTTTCATGTTTTATGTGATGCGTCCCATTATGCCTCTTTGGGGAGCACTAAATCTGTCCGCCCCTAAAGTCAAATCCGACATACGAAAATTCCTCTATAACGACAAGATGTCTTATCCACCATGAAAATAAGTCAGTGGTAAAGAAGAAGGCTGAGGGTTCATTCCCCAACCTAGGTGAAATACTCCTCCATTGCTCCATTCGGGTCTCGTATGTAGGGTATGCTATCAATGTAACCTGCAACTGCATCTGTGGTACTCTCTCTAGAAAGAATGAAACCAAGAAAGATCCATATCCAAATTGTTTTTGTCTGCATGATCTACGCTTAGAGATCTTCCCTTTGATGTTTCTTAAGAACCCTGCACTCTAGTTAAAAATCCTAGGCTCCAAGCACTGAATAGAATATGATATCTAAGACTTGGAAACAAGGTGGGCATTGGTGCTTCACGCCAGTTTTGTGATAGTGAAGAGAATGGATCATAGGGATAGGTCCATCACATATTTAATGATCATTATTCCCCCTACCAAGCATGACCCCGACACAGAATAATGGTCAACATATGCCTCTATCGGTTGTGGAGTAGACCAATGTCCAAACAAAAGGATGGGTGCTCCCCTCTTTGAGAGCCCCGTTAGGAAATACACATCATCAATGTTGAACTCAAGCACGTGATATCCTATCCGAAACACTTTCTCATCATTTTCCCATAACCCAATCAGATGCTCTTGTAAAAGGACTTCTTTTCTCATGCTTTGTAGCTTGAAGTACTTCAAAAAACCGCAGTTTCGTAGAGTTTCCCTCGCTTGAGGGTCTTGTAAGGAAACCATATCATTGAATTCATGTTCTCTTTCCCTCCATTCATTCATGTTGTCTAGTGAAAACCTGAAAATCCACAAAAGAATCACATTATCCAAGTTTCAAGAAGAGGAATTGCTTTTTCACAGCCTAAAAACCTAAAAATATTTCAACTTTTGCACCCAACGCTCCCTAGAAAGAAAAAATAGAGTTCTATCACTCCCCTAGAGGACATACCAAGGTGTTGAAATCTCAAATAGTGCTCCCCTTAATTACTTAAGGGAGTGTCGATCCTATTTGACGCTCTAGGGATTTCCAAGGAGCCCAAGCTCATGAAATAAAGGATGAAATTAAACAAAAAGACATGCAAATGAATGAGAAAGGCCATAGTACCAACTTGATCTAGACGAAATCACGAATGGTCGCCTGTAGTTCCCATAGTCAACACTGAAAAAATCACTCCAAAGGGGAAAAAACTCAAAGAAAAAGGACAAATGGTAAAACAAAAGGTGAAAATGACTTGTTTTACCCTAATTGATTTTTTATATATCCAAATAGAATCATTTACACCCTTTTTTCACATTTATAATATTTTATTTTTGAGTTTTTCTAAATTATTATCGATTTTTGAAGAAACCGCTGACATTTTTTGCCTAGAAGAACTTGATTATGCAAGAAATTATGGAGAATATACTTTTTGATGACCTTGTGACGCTATTGAAAAAACTTCATCATACTTTGAGCTCATTAAAATATGAAGAGACGTCTTTAGGGCGGTAAATATGAAAAATGAACGCTCTAGTCAATATTGACTAGAAGAGTTCTCCATGGTATAATTTTATACTTTTTTGGACCTCAGAGACTAAAATCACGAAAAATGACAACCTCAAAGTCTTCTTTAAGTTATTTTCAAACTCCATAAACATGAAAAACAACCAATTTTTCCTTCTCTAGACTCGCAAAATTACACACTGAAGGGCCCATTTGGGGACGAACCCTTACTTCTTCCAGTTCATTAAATAATGGAAGAGGAACTTACCAAAGGTGAGTTATATCGATCACGTGTTACCCTCCTCAAGCTTGTTAAATGAAAAAGAGGTACTCGTCTATCTGGATGGGGGAAAAATTGAAGGAAGTGGGTCAAGTTTCTTGAGATCTTTTAAGGCAACTCTTATGGTCGCCCTTGAACACAAAACTTGTTTTCACCACACCATACACTTGGAAAATCCATTAGCCTCCATACCAAACCAATCCTATGAGTCTTTCTACTGATTTGGCCCATCCAAAGAATGCCCCAACACTTGATGCATTATGTTTTGGTCCACTCTGAGTCTATGCTTCCAAGTCTTATGTCAGGCCTCGGTGTTCAAGGGAAGTCTTCACCTTCAAATTTATCCATCTACAATATTACTAGTTCCCATACCTGTGTCAGTCCATTTTCATCCAAAATATATTATCACTTTCTTGTGACGATTTTCATGTTAATTCACGGGGGATATATCAATGCCTTCCTTCGACAAGTCTTTTCCTGTCGACTTCATCAAATTATCCAAGAAATAGACTTAGGAACACATTATTACCTTGGGACCTGCATGCCTCAAAGGTAGGCCTCCTCACATTCGACAGTGGGTATGCATCAATGACCCCTGGCCGAATGATTCCACGAATGTTCGACTTTTCTCATTATTCAGATTCGTTGGATTGTACTCTAAAAATACCTTGGGAATCATCGTCATCAATGGTGATTTCTCTTGCACTTTTTAATGGAATACTTCAATGACCGGTAATCAAGTGGTTTATGTCATTTTCGACATCAAATTATTTGTTCACATGGACATAATCGTACTATTATAGGATCGATACGAAGACCCGTGGTTGAGTATTCATCTACATATACACTTTACCCAGGTTTCAATGGCGATTATCTGACTGATATACATGTTTTAACATAGATCCACTTTGTATTAGTATGTGACTATGTTCTTATCACATCTGAGCTCCATTGTGTATTCTTTTGTGGCTGCAATCAAGTCGGGTCATAGAGAGATGGATCCACATTGTATCTTTGGTGGCCATCTCCTTAGTCAATATCATCACGGATCCACAGTGTATTTATTAGCGACCGTTTTTTGAGTCATTTATATTCGGAGCATAGGTATGCCTTCCTTGGGAATTGAACACATATTAATATTGTTTGATGGTTGTTTGCAACTTCTACCAATTTCTTCAACTCCATGCCCTTGCTTCAAAGAATATACATAGTGTTTCAACCATCAACATTCCTTTTCTGACTTCACACTCTGGGGGGGAATCTATTACACATAAAAATTCCACACTTCGACGGTGTCACAAGTGTCTCACTTTCATTGTTGAAAGTGTCACAAGTATCACACTTTTATTTTCGCAAGTGTCACATTCACTTTTCCTAAGTGTCACATCTTGAATGACACCATGAAAACACTTGCTACAACCCCTAAAACATGTTAGAAGAAGAAGCCCCATCATCTGATAGTCGGAACAAATATTTTTAGTAGGGATTTACTCATCTTGGTGAATTTTTGGAAGATCAATGCTCCCCTTCTCATATATAGGGAGTGCTAATGCTTCTTGTCCATCCCAGGGGGAGCCCTGCAACGCTCTGATGTCCATATTAAGGGAGTGCTGAGTTGGTTGAGGGAATCTTGAAGGAAATCCTACTTTCCTCTAAAGACAACTATGGATGGATTGGGTTAGTTTGGCTCGAATCTAACTCTAGGGTTGTATCTAAGGAAGATATCACAACTATTAGAGCCATATCCTCAACTAATTCCAAATATACCCAAGGTACTTGAGCCTCTCAAAGCCTATAAATGGAGGTATTCCCATGGTGAAAAAAAAGAGAAAATCAACAAAGCATTGTTATTTTGATTGTGGATCTTTCAAGCAAGGGTTGGCTGAGGAGGGCTTGGAGAGGCTTCTGCAACATCATTTGAAGATTGCAAGTTTCCTTTTGAAGTTATCATTAATATACTTGGCCTATTTCCTTCAAGTATGTGTTCACATGTGCTTGTCTATGCTTGTCTTAATCTTCATAGATCGATTGATTTTGTCTAATCCATTAGAGTAGGAGATAGTGTTTGTTTCTTGTTTTCCATTGCAGGTACTGTTTGGAGCTCGCGGATTGGAGCAGATTGGAAAAACGTCATAAACGAGGTACATCATACTTCTACCCCTTCTCTCTTTTTCGATGGATAAAATGAATCTATAGGAATGGTAGTGCCCAAATGTGATTTTTTGTCTTGGTAGAGGGGTCAATAATCCAAGGGAAAGTTCACCTATCTGTAGGGGAATATTTATGTAACATTGGGTGTGAAAGAAATGGCTTAATATATAGAAAAAATAATTCTAAAGATAATAATATGTCAAAAATACAACAGAAATTTCCTTGCCATTCGTTGAAGTCCAGAGAAGCTAAATAGGAGCCACATCAAATGTTGAAAACCTGAGTGATTATTATAGTCATGTAATGATATGTATAAATGGGTTGGTAGAGACAATGTCAGCCCTAGTCTCCTCCATTAAACCTCTTGTTGCTACATGGAATAAGATTAGGAGATTTATTGATTCAGATGAGGTAAGCTAATTTTCATTCCCTTACAACCATTTCTTCACTTGAATTTGTAATTTGTTGATGTTTTGCTTCCATTTCCCCTCACTCACAAATCCTCCTTTTTTTAATTGCAATGCATGTCAATGATAGGAAGAAACTATAAATATGGATGTTGCAAGAATGGTGAAAGAATCAGAAAAGGGCCAAGAAGTTTCAACCCCTCATGTATCACATGCATATAAACATGCAAATATATGGTCCTTATAACAACATTGGTATTTTAGAATATTTTAAAGAATGCATATTTTTAATAGCTAAAAGGGTTTGTCTTCGGTTGAGCCAAAAACTCTTTTTTTGGCCCGATCTGAGTCGAATAGTGATTTAGCTAGTTTGACTTACAATTCTTGTGATATTGATTTATAATAAAATTTTGTTTCTTATTTTATTTCTATCTTGTTACCACCCTAAAAGGTACTTGTGTGAATGTGCATGCTACCACTATTTAAAAGTAGTACTTAGACCGCAACTTGAACTAGGGTGCAACTCTTAACTTTAAGTGCAAGCTAGAACAACAAGGAACTTTACTAAAGTTAGAAACCTCTTTGCATTTACACTTAACTGGAAGAACTCATATATCTCTACATGTTAAGAAAAGTTCTTCTTGTTTGTAAATGTATAAAATGAGGTCTAATAATAGAATGTATAGGCTCTCTTCCAAGCATGTGCCCTCTCTAAAAATGAGAGTACACTACTCTTCAAGACGAGGCAACACACTTCCCATTTCTTTTTGGAACATCAAGCATTGATGGTTAATCACACTTCTCCTCAATTCAGTCAATCGACCTACATCTGGATACAATCGGTTGGGAGATTGACCATAAAACTACATCAGTTGGTCGAGTAGTCGACATGCCTGTTGGTCAGACAATCAACCAATAGTCAAATATAGTCGGGCGGTAGATCGACTAGCCCAACAATCGACTATGAGTTGGATGCATGGATGGTCAAGTCAAGTATCCTTGTCGATCCAACTTGACAATGTGGATTTGAAGAAGTAAAATCTAACAACCGACGGTTATATATGGATAAGATATTCTTGATTCTATGGAAGTTGGTTATATCTTGAGGCTATAAATAGAAAACCCATTGGGTCATTATAAACAAGCAATAAAACACATAGATCATACAGATCAAGGTGTGCAATATGCATTTTTATGATCTGATCATAATGCACTTTGCTTGAGTGATGTAATGATGTCTTTAGACACCACCTTTGTCTTCAATTTTTTTTTTCTCCTCTTTGATTATATGGAGTACTGCACTTTTTGTTTCATGTCATGTTCCACCTTATTCCCCAACATGGTATTAGATCTAATGGTTTAAAACCTCGACTTGTTATCTGCAAACCTTGTTGAGTTGGATATGCTGTGTGATTGACTATGGGATGGTGGTTTGCTGATTGGAACTTATTTAAATAGAACAATTTCTGTCTAGATATCAAAGATGGCTTCAAAGATTGATATTTTTGTTATGAACAGATCAAATTATATAGTATGGGAACAAAACATGGAAACCCTACTGAAGAGTAAAGGATAGTGGCAATATATGAAAGTTGTGATTCTAGATCCAAAAGATAATCAGGAAAAGTTCACTATTGATGGCAAGAAGGATGAGGCTGTGGGGGTCATCACAATCTATATCTTATGGGAGATTTGGTTTCACCTCAGTGGAATCAACTGCCCTCATCAAGTCTAGAAGAAGTTGAAGTCATTGTTCAACCGATTTGACAAGAGACACATCATGCCGTTGGAAAAAGAGTTGATCTCTTTCTATCCTCACTCCTTTGAAAAAATAGAGGATTGTTTGGCATGTGTCAAAGAACTCCAGTTGAAATTGGGCGGATGTGAAAATAATCGTCAGAAGAAGAATGGACAAATCATTGTGTTGGTCTTGATGAACTTGAGAACACCATTCAATGTGTTTGTGTTGACTTTCCGCACCAATTGGAAATCATGCAAGGAAGATGGTAAGGATTGCACCTTTGAAGCTTTATGTGGCCTTTTGATTACTGATCAACATAGACTGCTTGACGAAGGAAATCTTGGAGGTAAACATCAAGCCTGTTTTCTCAAGGGAAAGGGAAAGTTGGATCCCAAGGATAGAGTACGGTTTGATGCATATACAAAGAAACCTGCATACCATGACCAGAAACCAAAGGGACAGACAGATGCACCTCAATGCATTTGAAAGAACAAGACATGTCACTATTGCGGAAAGACTAGACATGTGGAGAAATTATGCTATAAGAAAAAAGAGGATTTAGAGAAGAATGTTAAACTCATGGAACAAAATGTTTCCTCTTAACGCCAACCCGTTTATAATTTCACCTTCCAAGTCATAACTTATCTGGCCTTGCTATCTCATTCTGCACAAAACAAATGGGTAGTCGAATCTAGGTGCACTCATCACATGGCTAAGGATTCCTCCTTGTTCACGTGGTTGGATGAAGCTAAGGAGAGGAAAATCTATGTGGCTAATAATTTTTCTCTGGATGTTGCTGGTGAGGGTGATGTTACATGTCAACATGTGAAGATTGTTGATGTATATCATGTGCCAAAACTTAGTGCCAATATGTTGTTTGTTTCTCAGCGAACATAGACAGGTAATGTTGTTGAATTTTGGCTAGATCGGTCCTATGTTTGTGATTTGATGAAAGGCAAGTCGATTATCACTGGAATTATTCTCGACCCGATGAACAATTTATATAAATTTTGAGACATGACTCGACTCGACAGTGAACCGATTATTCTTGTTTGTCACACTAATGAGTGAAGTCTAACTTGGCATGAACGACTTGGACACTTGAATTTTCAAAGTTTGCAGTCAATGATAACTAAGAACATGGTTGTTGGTTTACCTAAAGTGTTTCCCCCTGAAGAAGTTTGTAAGGGTTGTGTTCTTTAAAAGCATCATCATGCACCTTTTGACTTTGGAAAAGCATGACAAGCACAAATCCTATTGGAGTTGGTTCACAGTGATGTTTTCTACATAAATTTACCTTCGCTGGCAGGTGCAAGGTATATGTTGGCCTTTGTTGATGATTTATCTCATTTTACATGGGTCTATTTTCTAAAGAATAAGAACCATGTCTTTGAAAGAGCCTTTGCTGAAAAGCAATGTGGTTCACCCATCAAGTGCCTAATATTAGATAATGGTGGTGAGTATGTAAATTGACCTTTTGAAGAATACTTGGTTCAATCTAGTATTGAACGGTAGTGGTCGATTCCTCACACACCTTAGCATAATGGCATTGCATAGCGGAAGAATTGGACATTAGTCAAAATGAATAGATGTCTTTGTAGGCTAAAGATCCACCTCCTCGATTTTGGGTTGAAGTGGTGTATTGTGAAAACTATCTGCTTAATCACATCTTGACTTGAGTTGTTCCTTCCATGACTCCAGTCAAATTATGGTGTGAAAATAATCCTTTCATCAACCACCTCCATGTGTTTGTATGTGTTTCCTGGGCTCATATTTTCGATGATTGCATAAAGAAGTTGGATGCAAAGAATCATGCTTGCATCATGATGGGATACTCTGGAGAGTCAAAATCCTATTGATTGTTTGATCCTATTAAATGCAAATCATTATTATATGTAATGTATGGTTTGATGATAAGTCTTATGGAATCAATTTATTGAATGCCTCATCTATATTGTTGCAAGATGATCCCTTTGATGTTGTATTTGACCTTGGTTCTTCTTCTCCACCTTTCAGTCCTTCGAATAGCCAATCGAACTTTGTTCCTGTTTCAATTGGGTCATAGACCTTTGCGTCGACTAGTCCATTGATCTATGTTTTGACTGGTCTATCCTCTTGGTCAACTGAAAAATATCCGACTTATGATCGACTTGTTGTTGTGAACCATAGTTCACTTATTTCTTTTCTACCCATATGGGTTGCTAAGAAAATTGAATTTGCAGCAGCTAAAGTCGGTGATATTTCCTACGGATGACAAACTCGACGTCAAAAGGAACATGCCAATGTTTCCTTGATGACTCATGTAATTTAAACTTCTAATCGTGTTGTCTACTCAGATAATCAAGGACAAATTGAATGGGAAACAAACTATGCAAACACAAATTGATTCTTTGTCGAAGAATCACATTTGGGACTTGGTTCCCTAACCGCAAGGAAGGAACATTGTGAAGTGTCAATGGGTCTACAAGACCAAATTTACCTCTGAAGGTGTTGTTGAGAAACATAAATAACTCCTTGTTGCAAAGTTATTTTCTCAACAAGAAGGCACTAAATACACTGAGAACTTTTCCCTTGTCACAAATATGAACTTTGTTCAACTGATATTTTCCCTTACTACTCGTTTTGGATGGAAAATCCATCAGATGGATGTGAAGAGTGCCCTTCTTCATGGAGACCTATCTGAAGAAATTTTCATGGAACAACCACTTGGTTTTGTGATAGATTCTAACTTGGTTTGTCGACTCAAGAAATCACTTTATGGTTTGAAGTAGGAGCTTGGTATGCTAAGATCGACATTTTCTTTCTTCAACTTGGTTTCAAACGTTGTGAATCTGATCATAGTTTGTATGTCATCCATACCAATGAAGACACTTTGATTGTTATTGTATATGTAGATGACCTACTCATTACTGGAAATAATAATGATATCATCCTTAGATTGAAGAAACAACTTGCTAACTCCTTTGACATGACAAATATTGGTACTCTGCATTATATTTTTGGGTCTTCAAGTATTACCACTATGTCATGGATTTTTCATTTCTTGGTATAAATCTGCGATGGATCTGTTGACATGTTTTAATATGGTTGATTGTAAGACCTGTGCTACTCCTTTTTAATTTGGAGTGAATCTTACCAAAACTTGTCAAACACTCATAGTCGATGCTACATTTTATCGACAACTCG
Source organism: Picea sitchensis (assembly GCA_010110895.2). NCBI lineage: Eukaryota > Viridiplantae > Streptophyta > Pinopsida > Pinales > Pinaceae > Picea > Picea sitchensis. The sequence continues at coordinate 80,677 of SNQJ01S0008057.1, forward strand.
TTGATAGTCTTATTTATCTTACTCATAGTGGACTTGACATTTACTTAGTTGTTAGTGTGGTTTCTCAGTTTATTTAGGACCCCAAATAAATCCACTGGAAATCAGTCAAATGGATTGTTCTCTATCTTAAGGGTACCATTCATCTTGGTATCAAATGTTGTCGAAGTTCAGATTCACTGGTTGGCTTCACCGACTCTGACTCAGCTGGCGACATTAATGATTAGAAGTCCACTTATTTCTATGTGCTTTGTCTAAGCTCTGGACCATTGGTTTGGTCATGCAATAAATAGAAGGTAGTATCTTTTTCGACTACATGGGAATAATACCGTGGTGTCATTCAAGCTAGTACTAAAGCAATATGGATCCGCCAAATTTTGGGAGAACTTGGCCTTCTTGTTAAGACCTTGACTACAATTTACTATGATAACCAAAGTGCTATACTTGTTGCTGACAATATTGTTTCTCATAGTAAGATGAAGCATGTTGAGATCCATGCTCACTATTTGAGACAGTTGATTCATGGGAAAATTGTCTCTCTCGAATATTGTAGAATAGATGACCAGGTTGTCGATATATTATTCAAACCCTTATCTGAAGCTAGGTTTATCAAGCTTTGTATGATTCTCGGAATTCAAAAAGTTGCAATTATGGGGTTGTGTGATGATGACATAATTTCATCTCCTAAATATCAAGAGATGTGTGTTGATGGGGGGTGTTGGAACATCAAGCATTGATGGTTCATCACACTTATCTTTGACTTATTTGGTCAAGAGGTCGACCTACATCTGATTTGGTCGGTTGAGATATCGACTAGAACACTACATCAGTCGATCGAATAGTCAACATTCCTATCATTCGAATAGTCGATCAATAGTCGAAGATAGTGAAGTAGTGGATCAACCAACCCAACAATCAACTACAAGTTGGATACATGGACAGTTGGTTCGAGCATCATTGTTGAGCCGAATCGATAGTGTGGATTTGGCGAAGTCAACTCTAAAAATCAACAGTTATATGTGGACAACATATTCCTGATTCTATGGAATTTTCTTAGATATTGAGGCTATAAATAATAGACCCCTTCAGTCATTATCAACAACAAATAGAACACATAGATCATGTAGATCAAGGTGTGCAATATGCACTGTGATGTTCTGATCTCAGTGCACTCTACTTAAGTGTTGTAATGGTGTCTTTAGGCACCACCTTTGTCTTCAAAAAAATAAATCTCCTCTTTGATTATTTGTAGTACTATATTTTTTGTTTCATGTTGTGTTCCACCCTATTCCCTAACATTTCTGACTTGTTCCCTTTAACTACTCCAAGTAAGTGTTGATTTTTCTACTGTGATATTTTCTAGATCTGAACACTTAGTCTCAAGGATGCCAAGGTAAGTAAATTTCATGTGTTTCAACTATTTCTAGAACCTAGACTTAGAATAACTTCAATGCATGGCTTTAAGGCCTATAATATCCAACTATGAAATGCCCTCATGCTCATATGAATAATCCAATCAAAGACAATCAATTGTTGGAAATCTACTACAAAAGTTTAGGCTCTACATATCATAAATATGCTATAGGAATCAATCTCCATATGTTGTAATAGGCGAGATATATGACAACCACAAAACTATCTCTGTGATGTTCATCAATTAGGAATAGGAAAACCTAATTTCCCAAAAGAATATGATCAATGTCATGGTTACCTTCTACTCAAAACTACGCTTTATGATCCTCATCTGCAACATGAACACCAAGAAAAATCTTCTATGTTCATTCCAGATACCATTTTGACATATCTAGTAGATTAGTTTCAATAACTTATTGGTGCTAGATGAGGTGTGGAACCAAAAGTGACTTCTGATTTTCAGAAACCATAGAATCCTTTCTCAATCTCTGGAACATGATGATAGATGGTAATATCATAGGAATGGATGTTTCCAACAATTTCATTGTATAAACTTGCATCCTTTATTCCATGATCAAATCACATGCATAATATTAAAGGGAAACACCTTATCACAAAAAATATAAAATATGACAACATTGATGTGCCTAAACATTTCCAATCAGTGCCAAGCCCTGCTGGTATTTCAAATATTGACTCCACGGTGAGTGCATTCAATTTTGTTATTTCAATAACTATGTATGTTTTTAGAATATAATTGTAATATTTTTTTTTTTCTGATATTTATGTATACTTTTTTGTTTTTGACAATGCCAATTAATTCCAACAGGACATGAAATACTCCAGGAAGGTGAGAAAGTGAAAGTAATAGATCCATATGACGGTGCTAGTGTTGGAATTGGATGAATTCACTCACTTTTTATGATCCACGGAGTGGCACTAAGTCCTAAATATGCAAATGTAAATATCATTAAGGTCACAAGTAACATCCCCCTTCCATATGTTGATAAAATATATAGATGTAGTCGTTTGAAGGAGAAGGGAGTTTCACTCGGTGACCAAAGAAGTATTTGGAAAAGTCATTGATGTAGATGATTTTCATTTTCTTGTTGAAAATCTTGATGCTGTTGAGTATGTTATTGATGTTGTCATTTAGAGTATGGAATAGTGTTGGATTGTTGTCATGGGGATCATTGATCACCATGTTTTATGAATTAGTGGATATTCAGTTGGAAACTCAAATTATATATGGTAGTACTTGAATTTTTATATGATATTTACAACGTGGTTCAAATTATATATGTTTGTACTTGATATTATTTAGTGTTGATAATTCATACGTCCTTGCATGTTTACATAAATTTAATCTCTTTGTTTGCACTTACAGATTTGGGGTTTCATAAATATAAATAATGTAGAGCGTTTTTTATTAATGATCGGTTGTGTGCAGGCCCAACAAATGCTAGTATTTACAATGCAAAATGATGGGAACATGAGTTATAGTGGCATGCCTAAAGTTTTTGATGAACATTTGTAGCATATGGAAGTAGAAAAATGAGCACATGCTCTTTAGTACTTAAGCACGGATAGTGGCTTGCTACTTTTTTTGTTTTAATTTGTGTTATGTATGTTGATTGATTATTTATGTCTGTAAGATGTTGTTACAAATTTTTGACCCCATTGAGAAAATTTATTTTTATTTGATTTGTAATCAAATTTTAAAGTTTTTGAAATTTATGGTTACTTATGAATTTTTTAAAAGATGTTACGAGATGACAATTTTCCACTTATTTATAACAATTGAAATTTATATTGATCTAGATAGTTGACAGGGAGAAATGACCTTTTCTCATGGTAAAAATGACTTTCTTGCATCCTCTCACGTCTTACAATTTTTTGTTTTTACAAGGCCTTGATTTCTCCTTGGGTATGAGGGCATAAGTTGTGCTTCCAAACATACACAAATGCCTCATTGATGGCTTGTTTCCACTCTATTCTTTTTCCAATGCCTTATTACAGATTTCCTTGGTGGGAATTTTATTAATTAGATAGACAATGCATTACTTTTCTTCTATCCAAAACTTGTCAAGAATGTTCTTGTGCATTAACATCTCTGATCCATTACCTAAACAACTCTATTTTTGCACTCATCTACAACATTATTCTCTGATGTTTAAGTTTTTGTAAACTGCTTGCATATTCCCTACTCCTTGTAGTGTTTCTCAAATTCCAGGGACTTTTATTCTCCCCCACAATCTAACTTTAGCGACTTCAAGTTCTTACCACTCTTCTTTTTAGCTTTCTAACTTTGAACAGTAGGAAGTAGTCAAATGTTTTCGAGCAAAGTTCTGTGTGAACTAGTTTGAGCATAAATTTCGCTCACCACACATTTCCCTTATTAAATTTCTCTGAGATTTGCTTCCACATGATAAACACCTCACAAAGATCATTTGGTTTATATGTAGGGGGAAATGCATGCACCATGTTTAACTTAAAAAGTAACTAAAAACACTAAAAATTGAGATGACCATACCTAAGGTGCCCAATTTTGTTCTATTCAACAAGAGATGACACAGACACATTTTTTCCAACAGATCCAACCTCTAATCTATACATACCATCTTCAAATCCTTCACAACTACTTGATGGTTCTTTCTCCTCTTAATTAGTCAACATTTTCTTTAGCTAAACTCCACTTCCAAGTTAAACTTGCCATCTTACTAACTAAAATACATTTTTTGTCTTCCATTATCTAGTGCAGTTGGTATTTTGTATGTTGAAACATGAAACTTTTCTTTCATTTTTGTTGATTTTCAATATTTGGAATTAAGAGTTCTACTCACTACTACATATGGGCGGATTATTCCACGAAAATTTTCCACACTTCCACTAGTTTCATATTTTTTTTAAACAGGGCATGATTTTTGTCTCTATTGCCACGAAAGTTTGTCGCAATATCGATGAAAATCTTAATTTAACCTAGTCGGGATTTTCATCGATATAGCGACAAACGTTCATGGTAATAGAGACGAAAATTTTGTCTATCTCATTGGTCGGTGTTAACGGCTAGTTGACTATTTTATCTATATATATGCGACTTTAAGAGACTTTGTGACACAATTTCTATAGTTGTGACACTGTTCTTGGCTTTTGTTTGAGCTGTTTATTTTTTTCCGTCACCCACCGGTTGAACAAATCCAATTCTCGATCTACATAGCTCGGATTTTGAACTTACAAGGTTAGTATGTTATTTTTTATGGATGTACTAATTTAACTTGTAATTTTTTTTCAAATGTCCAAATTGCATTTAGCTTATTTTTTCCTTGATAATATATTTATATAATATGTGTAGTTATACCATATTTCATGTCTTTGGTTTTTGGATATAGTTAGTATATTCTATGGAAAAGGGTATGTGGATTCCATAATATTCTAGGTTTATGGAATCCACATACCCTTTTCCCTTCAATTGTAGCTATAATCTTTCTCTCTTTTCATTGATAAAGATATGGAATTTCTCTTGAAACTCAACCCTAATCGGTGAAATGATAGTAACTGATTGCTATATTCCCTTCTTTAGTAGGGACTAATAAGATACACAAACACTAACCCTAAACTTATGTTAGGTGTATATGTCGTTATTATATAAAGAAAACATTTGTACACATATGACCTTATTATAAAGATGTTATCTATGTCGTCATGATGTTGATCCTCTACACATATGCTCACCTTATTATAAATATGTAGGTCACTGTAAATAAACATATCATAATCGAAAGGAGTAGCCGAAATATAAAAATTTGACAACTTAATGTTTGGTATGGTGTAGGTAAGACAATAACTTGTTAGGACAAGGATTTGTCACAATGAACGAAAATGATAGGAAGCTTGCTCGGTTAAGAGCGACATTAGAGGCGAGGGGCGATAGAAAATGTTATTGCCCTTTCTATGATTGAAGAGGCTTGCAAAATAGAAGACTTTTAATAACAACAGCCCAAAAACATTGTAGGGAGAAGGGGCACGCCAAAGGGGGTTATGAATATCGTCCCTTGGTAAGAGGATTCAATATTTAATGTATTCTTTGTAATAATCAGTATGTCATGAATTTTAGTAATATTTCTTATCGAGATTTTTATATTTTCTATACACACTAACTTTTCTATGTTGTT
>SNQJ01S0008057.1:86268-126505 GCA_010110895.2 Picea sitchensis
TGGTGATTCTAAACTTTGGCTGATACTTTTCTAGAGGCATCCAAATGAGGGGAAAATGAAACTTCAGTCCTAGCCATCTTGCTCCCCTTGATTGCACACAATTGATATATCCTTCAATTCTTGATAGGGCATAGGTAAAGTTCTCATAATGATATGGATCCCTTGATCTCAATTCTTTTTTGGATACCTCCCATCTGGATTTGCTACCATCCAAGGCCAATGATTGTTGTTTTAAAATAGTGCATCTGCATGATTCAAGCATCATTATTTGGAGTTCTGTTATTCGGTTGGCCCGTTCAGGATGAGAAAGAAGATCCTAGTGCTTTTTAATAATGGTGCTGGCATCAAGTGGTTCACCTCTTATCCATAGGGAAGCATTTACTTCATTTTTACGAACTGTTTGAAAAGCATTTCTCCATGTAACATGATTATTGACAAAAGAGGTGAAATCTCTTATCTGAATATCCCCAACCAAAGGTGTGGTCTTATATCTTTTGTCCATAGGACAAGAAAACTCATGCAAGTAAAGTTCATAGAGTAAATGTTGTTCTTCAATCTCACTGTGAGATAAGGTATCCATAAAATCAAAACTGAGTGCTATCTTATGGGGTCTACCTTCTTTAACAACTTTTATCTTAAAAAGAGTCATTTGCTCATAAAGAAAGACAGATTAAGAGGGAGAGGGACTTCTGTAGATTAGTACTTGTTCCACCAAGTTATACATTGTTTGTATGTTTTTCTCCAGCTCTGCCACACTCTGTTTTAAATTCTTCAACTCTTTCAAGTCAGTCTGCAAATCTTCCCATTTCTGATTCCAAGTTGTTAATTCTTGAGCCCATTTCTCTCTTAACTACTGGACAGTTCTCTCATGTGTTGTTAATGGAATCGTACCAGCCTTTACCAAAAGAGCTTGTTGTTTCCATTTTGTAGCTTCTGCCGCCATTAACCAAGGTTCTGTCTAAATAGCTTCATCAACTAGTTCACAAGGAGCATCGGTTTGTGTAATTGCATCAAGCAACTCTGAAGGATTTTTAGTCTGTGTTTCTTGATTCATTGTTCTGAATGGAGGTTCTTGTGTTGCAGTAGCAACACTTTCAGATTTCATAACATTGGTCACTGGTTCTTGTGTTACAGTGTCTCTTGGTACCTGAATTACTTGATAACCAGCTCCTATATATAAGTCTCCACATTCCTTGCACATATACTCCTCATCTCCAAATTCTGTTTCATCTTTGGACTTCCCTACTACTTCAACAGCCCTAGATAAAACACATAAGATGCAGGCTTCCATCTTAGCCCTTTTGACTGCTTCTAGTTCTAATTGAAGATGTCTGATTTCCTCTAGTAGCATTTCATTTTCTGCAACCAATGTAGCAATTTGACTTCCATCTTCTTGTTTCTGCCTCTGTCCTTCTTCCTCATTTTCAGCAACAGGTTCTTTTGTATTAGCAGAAGTTGGCTTATGTCCCACATTCACATCATTTTCTTCCATTCCTATGTTGTTAATTGGTTCTTGTGTGAAAGTTACAGCATCATTTTCTTTTGCTGGGTTGTTGACTGGTTCTTGTATTACTGTCACCATATCTGAGTTAGGACACAGTGGTGAGAGTGGGCGAAGAACTGACATTTCTATGTTTATGGTTTTGAGTCGAGCTGCTTCTGTTGCTCTGGTTCTTCTTCTGGGAAAGGTAGAAACAAAAGCAACAGACTTCCTTTTTCTCTGTGCTGAGGGTGCAAGTTCTTCTTCTATTACTATATATGATTGTAAGTCATCTATGCAAGGGTTCTCAAGAATTTGAATTGTTTCTTTGTGTGGTAAATTATTGGAAGAATCATCACGCAGAGCGGATGATTCTTCTTCTTTTTCTCCATTGTTGTCTTCGACAGTCTTCATTTCTGTAGCCTCATATGAACTATCATACTCTTGTAATAATCCAAGACTTGCCTTATCTTCTTCCATTGGATCCAAGCTTCTGACTATAACCCCATCCCTTATTTCTTCAGTTGATTCAGACTGATCATCTTGGGGTATTTCTACTTGTTCATCATTTTCCTCAAGAACGCCCCTAGGTGGATTTCCCAACTCAACATGATCCTCTAGTTGCAGTTCATTAGGTAACCCCTCTACCCATTTTATTAACAAATTGATCAGTCCATGATGCGTTAAACATGTTAATGGTACTCTAGAGGTCCTAGCATAATGTGCCATATTATGCAGGGTTTTTAACAAATACTAGGGCATATTAATAAGCTTTTGATGGCGCAGATGAGATAACAGAATAAAATTTGAATTGAAAACAACCTTATATATGCCCGCACAAGTAATGTATCTTTTTACAAACTCAGTGATTTTCTCCCAGGGATGTGGCAGAGACTCCAATGTCGTTCCTTTTCCTCATGGCCACACAACCTCTCCTTCCCTCAAAAAGTCAGCTTTAGCAGTGGGAAGTGGAGTCTTACGAACGAACCACCGTTCTCCAGTTCTGGGCAGATGGGTAACTTCTGCAATAATTTCCTCTGTTACAGGTATTCTCATTCCTCGGACCATAGACTGTTCACCATCCAAATTCCAGGCAAACTCTAGTGCATCATTTTCATTGAACCCCTGTAGTTGCTCAAAGTAAAAAATCCATCTTGCATTTTCAAAAATGTGATACACTTATGGGTCTTGGCGTATAGCATTCAAATTTTCTGGTTCATGACGCATTTCCAATCCCCCCATGACATTGATACCAATGTCCAAAGTCTCAGTTTTTCACAAAAAGGAATAGCACAGTCTCCGTTTCCAAATCCAGGAGCAATCGAATGCAGAGGTAATAACTATTCCTTCATCACATCCATTCACAACTTAACAGGTAAACGAGGATGAATTACCTAGATTTCTTACCAGGTAGATTGTGCTGATGTGTTCGTCGCTCCCCTATTTCTCTCGTTGGCAAGAACATCATGTTCGTGGAGAGAATCGTGTGACAAATAATGCCATGCGTGAGAGATGGCGGTAGAAAATGCTTATGTTTACCACATGATAGAAATTGAGAGTCTTAATTAACTTGGCAGTGATTTGACAGTGATTCAACATTGTCCTTTAGCATAATTTAGTATGGAGACACCAATAATATTAGTGGATTTCCATCGGTTCTAGCGGCGGATGTAGCGGAGTTTCAGCAGATGGTGGTGAATGTAGCGGAGTTTTAGCAAAGAATATTAATTGAACTAGGTCTTGAGCCTAGGGGGTATCCACTTCTAACCCATAGAACAAACCCTAGATAAGATAAACCTTAAGGGGATAGACACTCCTAACCCTTAAAGCAAATCTTAAGGGGATCCACCTCTCATTCTTGCACTAATGCCTTGAAAATATAATCATTCTTGCATGTTTTATTTATATGCTTGGGATACCCATGCAATTGTAAACAAAGGATATAATTCTCTTCAACTTATATCCATTATCATCTAGAGTGTGGATTAAAAGTTTCTTGAGAATTTATTATATCTACTACACATGATAAATGTAGATATTCCAAAATGATAATTCTCTTCAACCTATATCCATTATCATCTAGAGTGTGGATTAAAAGTTTCTTGAGAATTTATTATATCTTCTACACATGATAAATGTAGATTTTCCAAAATGCAACTTTACATGTGTGAAGAAGATAATTGCATCTTGTTTTATACCATGTTGAAACATGAAAAACTACCATATTATTTAGTTTAGTTTACTCTAAAATGTATATATATGACTTTTGTCTTCAAGCTTCCCATGAGCTTATTCTTGGCTCTCCTCTTAACAACAAAATTAAGGGAAATTTGTACTTTAATCCTCCTTCAAGCCTACAATCATCTCAAAGACTTGAGACTTATATATATAAAAATAAATTTTGTAAGGTTTTTAAATCCATTTGCCAAAATTTGAGCTAGATGTACATAATCCCTTATATTCTTCAAGTACATAAGAGTTTAACTTAGAGCTATGGTCAAATAAAACATCAAAGGTCTTAAAGGGAAATGACCATGTGGTTTTATATATATTTATCATACTTGATTAACAAATCAAAATACAAGGTGATACCATTCACATGAAGTTTGGGCTTTGTTGTGACTTGATCAATTGACAAGGATTATAAAAACTTGGTGATTTGAGCATTTTTTTTTGTTCTCCCAACAAATAATTCATGTAGTACTTCAAATGCCTAAACTATGATGTACAATTCTTATCTTATTTGGGTATATTATGATTGTACCAACAAAGTTCTAAGTGTTATGTTATCCAACTCCTTCATTGTATCAATGGTTCCACCATTGTGTATCATGTGAAATTTGTTTCTGATTTCAAAATGAAATTTCAAGTTTCCATTAGATTTAATAATTCCATGCATTACACCTCTTTCAAGTCAAAGCTTCCAAGCATTTGGTTTCTCACTGTAAATGAAATGAAAGGTTATACTTTCCTTTTCTAAAGTGCATTGAAGAGACACTTCATCTCTAAATAATTTGCTAACCCTATGAATTACCTTAGTTCAATTAAATTACTCTATTGCAACACTTGTTATAACTCACACAAGTAACTCACTATAACTATGTTATGACTTCCGCTGCAACACTATGTTGTAACCATACTTTCTCCTTCACTGTGTTGTTACTCTACTCCACTTGTTGTTACCACTATTACTCTGCATCAGAATCCTCGCTATAACTCACGTAACACTTCTCGTAGAACTCGTAAATCACTATAACTATTATATGTTGTAACTCTCATCAGAATCGTAATTTCTCCTTCAATTTTGTGTTGTTACTCCAATTTGTTGTTACTCACTATTACTCTCACAGAACTCAAGTATAACTCAAGGTGCAACACTTCTCTGTAGAACTCTGCCGCAACACTATGTTGTAACTGTACTTTCTCCTTCAATTTTGTGTTGTTACTCCACTGTTAACCGACTATTACTCACAGCAACTCGCTATAACTCAAGCCGGGTAACACTTTATGTAACTCTCACAGTAACATCTAAGGTTGTAACTGTATTCTCCTTCAATTTTGTGTTGTTACTCCACTTGCTATTACTCGCTATTACTCATAAATCCGCTATAACTCACTGTAACACTTTTGTAACTCAAGGTAAACTCACTATAACCATTTTGTAACTCAAGGTAAACACTATGCGTCAGTAACCGTACTTCTCCTTCGCCAATTTTTGTGTTGTTACTCCACTTGCTATTACTCATTATTACTCGGCCGCAACTCGCTATAACTCGCCACAAGAATTCTCAGAATCAAGGTAACTCACTATAACTATGATGTAACTCAGCTGCAACACTATGTTGTAACTGTACTTTCTCCTTCAATTTTGTGTTGTTACCCAAGGAGGCTGCTAAGCAATAAACAAGTTCGAGAAATGGTCTTAAGATATCATCCATAAATCTTATAAGGGTTGTCATAGTATTGTGTAATAAGAATTGCATAATGACTCACTCATGCAATCCATGTGTTTTTGAAAGTAATATTCCAAATTATTCTTTAGGTATATTGTCATATTGGTATCCCACTTCTAATCCAACTTCATGATAACACATGCTTACAATATTTGGTTGATTAGTGCCTTGATTATTTTTAGGGGATATATATATTACAATATATTACAATATTACAATATTACAATATTACAATGTAATAGTAATGCCATATTACATTGTAATGTGGCATTACCATATTACATTGTAATATGGCATACAATATGGTATACCATATTTCATGTAATTTTTTTTTTTTTAAACCTAAATCCAGCGTTGCAATATCGACGCAATTTTGTCGGAAATATTTTACTATTTTACCACAACTGTTTCTATAGAGACAAAACTTCGTCGCCATTTGCCACAAATATTCGTCGCATATACAACATGTGCATCGTAAATTTGGTTTTGAGATATTGCACTCGTCGATATTACCATGAATATTCATCGCACGTTGCGACGGACTTTCATCGCACGTCCAATAGTTGCATCGCAAGTTATTGGCTTGGCATAACTTTTCATCCCAATTGCGACGAAGTTTCGTTGTAATTTCCACATTTCTTCGTTGTTATTGTGACGATAGTTCATCGTAATTGAGACGATGTATAGGTTTAACTGATATCGAAGGTGGTGACACGTGGAGAGCTAATTTTGTCGATGTTTCCATGCACACTTGGATCATGGATATAGCGACAAAATTATTCCGACGAAAAAAAATCTCGGCTTTCGTGGAAATTGTGAGGGATAAGTGTGGCAATATCAACGAAAAACCGTCACAAATTTGGTCATATGTACTAGTGACTCTTAATTAATGGAGGGGGGGAAGTCTGAAATATGGAAACCAAGGTTTTGGGCATGTGTGACATGGAAGCTAATTATTGGGTCCACCCCCATGATGGTTTTCAAAACCACAAAGGGACCCCTGGAAACCGCTCATGTGACGTTAGTTGATGTAGCATGTGAGAACATATAATGTGAAAGTTTTCCTCTCATCCAATGACAACATGATACGTATCCAAAACTAAGAACCCGAAGGATAAAAGGAAGAAAGTAGTAGTTAAAGTGTAAGAAGATGGCGGTTAAAGAGAAAAGGAAGGTTATGAGGAAAACAAAGGATAAATAATCTTTTAAAGATGTCATCCAGTCAAATCCAACAAAGGGAATTTCTTCAATCATAAAGGAAATTATGGGTATTTTCAACCATTTTTGTTCTTGTTTTATTTTTAAATATGAAGTCTTCTAAAGTCCCTAAGTCGAGTCGAACCTTGACCACAGAAGAACAAAATATGGTGGACCGAGATGAAGAAGTATTTGACACAGTGGTATCTCAATTTGATTTATATGAAATTCGAGAGTTATCTTCTTACCATTTATGAGACATCCATGATTATTTTCATGTCTGGGAGTCTAACCTAGAAAAATAGCTATTAGATTAGTAATACATTCCTCGATTGGTCTATATAATGTTATATGGAAATGTTGTTGATGAGAACAGGTGGTCTATCCAACACCCAAAATGTCCCCTTTCATCCTTGACATATTCAAAAAAGGAAGGTAGCAACATCATACAATAGGATGGGAACTAGTAGTAGCACCATCAAAGAAATTTTTCTTGTCTAAACTACTACATGCACAGTAATGATGGGTCCCAAACCTCCACCATTTAACCTAGGTTTAGAATTCACCAAATTTATAGTGCTTTGTCTCGCATGGGCTTCCTACCTTTCACTTAGATTGGGGTAGTCCTTAACTATGGAATGATTAGTAGCTCAAAAATGGTTTAAGATTATTTTCTAAGGAAGTGGACAATCATGAGTGATGTGGCCCACCTCATATAAATTATAACACTAAATATGCCCAAATCTTCCACCAGTTCTTCATCCTTCGTAACCTCCTCCTTGACCTCTACCTCCCCACCTTGTGCTTGAGAGTTATATACTACCCTGAATGAATTCTTCTCTATTATTTTTACTAGATCCTATAACACTTGAAATTTGTATGTAATGTGTATGTTAGTACCCCAAAACTCATAATGAACACTGAACAATATTAGGGATCAAGGAGTAATTTCTTGAAAATATGGCACAATGTCGTGGGGAGTGGAATTACCCTCTACAAATTTCTCAATTCTATCCTTTCTACATATTTTGAAATGGCATAACAGAGGAAACTTACATAATTCCACTCAAAGGTCTTCGTAGAAAAGGTCCAGTTGGAGGGGCCTACACAACCCATCCATAAAGTAGAGGACATTCATTCACTTTTTCCCCTATAATTTACAACCAATACCCCATAATTTTTCCCTTATTATATTAGCTCATGTAAGTTCTTGAATTTTCTCTATCATGATAGTGATCTATGTCTAAAACTGAGACAACTTAGGAGTTTCTCCATTGGCTACAACCTAAGTATTTCCAGGACACGTTTCCATTGATTCCATTATCATAGCCTAATCTATCACTTCTCTGGGAGTTGCAATCCTTTATTACAACAAGGGAATTTTGGTCAAATGGAGCAACCCATCAATGAACCATTCCTTGTGCTACATATCATGGATCTAATAAGTGAGCCTACTCATCAGATCCCAAAACCTCCAATATCATTTGCCTAATATCCTTCAAATAAACAATGATATATTTCTTAGATGTAGGCTATTGAAACTATTGTTTTACCTCACTCAAGGTTGGGACCTCTCCACTCCATGGATAGTGCATAAACTTCTTATACCATTGCAAATATATACCCCATAGATTTATCTTAAACTCTACCATATTATCTATTAGGGTGGTACATTTACCATTCCATATGGCTTCATAGAGAAACCAATGTTGTTATGTGTCTTCTTCACCTTTTCATGAAAACTCAAATAGCCTTAATGAATATCCTCATTATGTTCTTATGGTACTAGAGAAAAATTTAACTGGAGTGAATCCTCTAGGTCTTGGTTGTGATACTAAACTGTGACTTTGATTTTTGGATGCTATACCACCCTCTTGGTCGCAAATTATATAATTTCCATTATTACCACTATTGCAACTACTATTTCCTCATGAAATTGGATAATTACTATGAGAGACAAAATGGTACTCAATAGAATTTACTAAATTTCCCTTGCTCTTCAAAATCACTTGGGGTGTGTCTGGGGCTGGGCTAGCTTCACTAATGATATGAAGTACCACAATTTCCAAGGTTTCTTCTCCTTTGAATAGTCAAAACATGTTGGTGAGTGCATCTTCCACATGTGCATCACCTTCAATTCCTACATTTTCTAGTTCTTCATAGTTGGGCTCAAATTCAACTCCTCCTAATGGTAGATCAACTCTAACAGTCTAGACTTCAAAATCCATCTATAAGCCTCTACAATTCTTTCCTTTGGATCCCATTGATGTCCTCATTCACTAATTTTTCCTCTTTCTATACTTCTCTATATGATCAAGCCTATTTATTTCAATGATTGGCTGACTAACTCTCCCTTATTATTCAATTTCCACAACTCCCACAACCTTCTTTCACTACTTCCTTCATCATCAATCTCTTTCTGCAATTTTTCACTCCTTTCCTTCACTATGTGCATCCGGTTCAACATTGTTTCCTCCTCCCATGGTATTGAATATTAAAACCCTTTAGCATCAACATCACCCTCCCATCTCACCTCCAAGTGTGGGGTGATTACTCTTCCATGCTAATAGGTTCAAAAGTATCATACCTTCTTCAGCCAACAACATCTTGATCTAAGTTAGGATTTCATTTTTCAACCTCCTGATGCTCCCCTTTTGAACTCTTCCTCCACCTTTTAAAATGGCTAGACTTAAGCCTCGACAACAAATTCCACCATATTCCCTTCTACCATAGTGTCATCCATAAATAATTACACAAGTTATCTGATGATCTATCTATTGAAGCATACAAGATTCTAGATGCTCCATTTCACTACCTTCCTCTTCCTTCAGGTGTGCTCTAATTCTTCTTCAAATAAATTCAACAATTTAGAAATGTTTATTGGAAACTTGATCTAAAATATTTCATACTCATCCCTACTAGCATCACCATACAAAATTATTTCCCTACACTTCTAAAATTTCCTTTTGCATAATTCTACTTCCAATGTGATGAAACCATTAAATCTATTTTCAAACCAATCTTCAATCCATGATTTTAAGAATCTTTGTCTCACCTACAAGGATCCCTCCCTTATAATGTGGTCATGGCAATGAAACCATTTGTAGGATATAATTAGGGATCTGTAAGAATGTGTTTAATTATTTTCTAGTGGCCACATTTATTGTTGTACAGTCTGTCATTATGATAAGTCATTTTGTAGACACAATGAGGCATTATTAGACTATTGGGCATATTATTCTCCATTAAATTACTAATTTATAAAGTGATTTGATCCTACATTCATCATGGGATATGATATCCTATTTACTCACTAATATATAATGTGAGTTTATCCCACATTCATCATGGGATATGATCTCCTATCCCTATAACCTTTATAATAGAGGTGATAGAGGCTCAAATGGAATGTGCTTGTGTGTTTCATCAGAGTTTTATGGATCCCATATCAACTCCATAATTGAGTGTTCTCTATATCATGTCATTGGGAGAGTTTTGAATAATAGAAGGCATGCTTCCATGGATGTTTTCCCACCCTGGGGTTTTACCATGTAAATTTATTTTATCCTTTCTTTTGTTTGTTAGATCTATTTTATTGATTTAATGTTTTCCATAGGAGTTTTCATAGGACATATCTATGGTTATATGTTTATGCATATTTTCCTAGTCTTTCATGGTATTGGAGCATGTGGCCTAGATCCAACTCCTTGGACAAAATTCATTGTATTGATTTTTTTGGCATTAAATCTAAGTATATCTATTGTATTCTTTAGGTCTACTAGTCTAGCACCTCAATCTGATTTTTAATCCCTACTTTTCATAGATCTGTAAATTTGATCTAGACCACATGCTTTATTTCTTCAATTTATGAGCATTTTTCACCATATCTGGCACTTCCATTGTATCAGGAGCATGCAAAATAGTTAATATTGATTGTTTTCTCATCAAATTTATCTTTCATTTGCTTTAGATCTAATTCAAATCCTATGGTGAATTAGTGTAATTTTTTATAGATCTATTACCAAAAAATTTTGGACTAATTCAAAACTAAATTTAGCTCCAAAAATTTAGGTTATATATATAATTTGAAAAAATTAAAAATGTCAAACATAGGAGATGTTGCGACTTATAAAACAATTAGGGTTTAATAATTGTGATTAGAATGTTTCTCCTCCCTCCATACATATGACATACATACATGGTCATACAACTTCACCTTCACTCTGCATAGTGTGTGGATCACTCAATTAGGAATTTTGTAAACAATCTTTGAGCTTTCTTTTTCCCTCTTCTACAAGTAATCATATGGATTCTCTCAACAAATTGTTGATTTATTCCACCAATACATACCCATACAAATCTATATGTCTCTCTCCCATACCCAATATATATACCAACGTGCTTGATTCATGTGTACAACCCTTCTTTTCTTGAATTTTTTTACAGGTTTGGCACATGGATATATGCCTTACAATTCTCTCAACTTGTACAACTCTCTCTCTCAGTCAAGCAATCTAAAATTTATATGAATATATATTCTCTTCATTTGCAATGAACTTTTATGTGGATTCCATTCAAAAAAATTCCCTATCTTCCATGCAGCCATACATAATCACCTCTAGTTTATTTTGGTATGTATGTTCCACTTCAGGTAGAAGATACAATACACTCCCAAAAACAATTGTGTTCACTACACATAGATCACTGGTAGCCTTCATATTGTGGATTAGAATAGGTATGTATTAGCTCAGGTTATATGCACGAGGAATACCTACAAATATTGGTGCCATCACATATCTACACACAGTGCATTGCTTCATACAGAACGCCAAATTAAACAATTTCCAACAATTGTGACACATGGTGTTTTTTGTCCAGATATCAAAGAAATGGTTCAATCATCAAGTGAGAGGCTCATCATTTAGACATTGTAAGTAAAAAACCCATATTACATAATTTTTTGCAACATCTACCACTATTCAGTAGTGTTATTTAACACGGTTTGTGGGGATTAGCATCTAGAAACTGAAGGTGAATTTGGAACAATTACATCTTGCAACATAGGTGGTCATTTGTAGTGATTGTTTTTTGTTGAGTTTTTTTTTTATATACTATACAATGGTGTAGTTATTTTTTCACATTTATACCTTCCATTCTATTAAAATTTACAATTTTGTCGAACAGGAAAGCCTCATCGTCGTTTAAGGAACTTCAAACTATCACAACTTTCTCATACTAACTTAGTTTTGAGTGAAATGTTTTTTAAGTAGCCTAATTTTCACACATAATCCATATTTGTAGTCATGATTAAGTTATTATGATTCCTTCTATCGGTTTATTCTATAGCATCATAAGAAATTTTGAGGTGGTTCATGCTCCTAAATTAATTGGTTCTAAATATACTATTTGTAAACATAAGATGATTAATGTTCTAAGGGTAAATAATCTATCATATATTTTTAATTGTGACGTCAATAAACCAACAGATGCAAATGATGTGTTCGTATGGGAAGACCATTGTGAGAAGGTAAGAGGTCTCATTGGTCAAACTATGTCTGACATCCTACATGTACACATTGAATCTAAAGATGATTCTATATAGGTATGGAAGATTCTAGAATCAATGTATTACAAAATTGATGACATTTATTCTTATTATTTATAAAATACAATACATGAACTGGACCCTAATTATTTTTAAAGGATCGAGCAATTTCTTGCAAAACTCAAGAGTTATAATGAGAAATTGAATCATTGTGGTTCTGATTATAAGAAGAATGATATAACACTCATTATTCTTGTAGAGAACAAATTGTCTCGCATCTATGATATGTTCACTAAAATCACAAATAGAGCCATTGAAATTTCTAAGGGAACTTTTAAACCTAATTTTGAAGACTTATGCAAAGTATTAATTTGTGAATAGGATAGAATACTATCATCTAGTTAAATTGGTGTTGGGAAGGAACATTTGGCTCATGGAAATAAGAATCCCTACAAAGGTCTAAAAAAGGACACTAAACCTAATGTATCTATTACTTCAAACAAGGTTTCTAATGATGCTAATGTAGGTGCTTTGAAGAAAAAAGACTAGAAACTATGTAAGTATTGTGGAAACACTGATCATGCTAAAAACAATTAATCTAAGAGGCACAATGAGCTTGGTGAAGCCAAGAAAAAATCTTGTAAATAAAAACAGGTTTCTCTTACTACATATGAAATTCAACCAACTAAATCCATATCCTCTTCTCTGAAGTGGATCTTGGATTCAGGTGCCTCCAATCACTTGACTAGTAATGCTTCCTTGTTTACCTCCTATGACAAATAAAATATTTTGGCTTAGAAAGTTTCAATTAGTAATGGTAATAATATTTTAGTAGTTCGGTTTGACAATGTTGACATTCCTAATGGTGTACTGGAAGATGTGTTTCACGTTGAAGGCATGCCCATCAATTTTCTTTATGTTTATCGTGCTTGTAAAAAATGGTATAAATTTGAAGCTTGGCTTGATAGATATGTCTTGAAAGATAATAATAATAATAATAATGGGTTCAAAAAAAATTCATCCAGACCTATTGATCATGAGGTTGTCATGTTTAACTTTATTGGTTTCACCTCATCCAACAAACAACCTTTTTATTCTTTTGTTGCACATGCTGATGAAAAAGTTAATCTATGGCATGAAATATTGGGTCACTTGAACTTTGGTAAAATGTAGCTATTATATAATATGTTACATGGCTTAGCTCCCATTTCTTCCACTAAGTGTGTTTTTAAAGGTTGTGTCCTTGGAAATCATCATAGGGAAACATTTGTTTTGTGGAAAAATTTCCCCTGCAGACAAGTGAAACCCCCCTTGGAGAAAGACTCCTTTGATCCAAGACATAAAGTAACAAATTGTTTTCTACTTTCCCCTTAAATCTATTTTATATGTCAACAGTCAGAATGAGAAGAGAAGGATAGATGACTTACCTCTTTTCCGCCGGTTGTCCTCGCTGCTCCAACCCTTGATCTTGATGTCCAAGCTCTTGTTGCAAGAGAATTATTTCAAGGAACAAAGAAATCCTCCTTCTTCCATGATATATTGTTAATCATAATATATATATATATATATATATATATCGAATTAGACAAGCATATACATACATATAGTGAAAAATATAACATGAGGGGAATAGGCTAAGTTATATTATGGAAAGAAATAAATAGTGAATCATTTACAACCTTGATGTTGATGTTGCAACAACTGATCCAAGCTCTCCATCCTAGCCCCTTGAATGTAACAAGATCAACATTATGATACTCTGAAGTTTTCTCCTCCTTATCACCCAAGAATGGCCTTCATTATATAGGAGTTGAGGAATAACAACCATAGGATAATTTTGAGGAGAGGATAGGATTAGATGAGGATTTAGCTGAACAAATAAGATTGACCTTTCCTTGGATAGAGGGTATCTCGAACCAACCTCTAACCAAATGAAATCTCCCAGAAAATACCTCTCAAAATAAGGCATAATGGTTACAAACACTTCATCGCCCCCCCAGAACTGAGCACAGGATGAGATTATTGCTCCCATATAATTGGGAAAGGAGTGATGATAAGGGTTCATCCTCCTCTCCATATGGGCAGGGGGGTGATGAAACTCAAAAAAGAACAAAAAATCAAGGTGAAATATAGTATTTCGACCTCCAAATGATAGGTTTCCCCTCCAACATGTCTAGGTATTATGCAAATACTCCCACTTGGTGATGAAATTGAGACACTTGATAAAGAGAGATGCTTAAGTGCGATAAATAGGTGTGTAACAGATGCCCCCTAAAGTTTAAGGTCAGAATAAAATTTGATGGCCGAAACACTTTATAAAAACATGTATGTAAGGGTGTTGGAATAGGAGAGTTGGGCAGAAGATGCAAACAAACATCAAACAATATATATGTATCATCCTTGAGGTAGGCATACCCATGCTCGGAATAAACTGACTCAAAGCATGGCCTTTGACCAATACACTTCGGATATGTGAAAGCATTGAATAAGGATATGGCCACCAAAGATACAATGTGGATCCATACCTTCCATGATGCAACCAGGTCATAGCCACGAAAGAATACACAGTGAAGCTATGATATGACAAAATGGATCTATATGAAAACATATACATTAGTGATATTTCCAGCGTGACGACCATAATGGAATCTTTTTAAGTACTAAAATAATCTCCATTGCAACTTCGGTGAGGCATGTAACAAAGATGGGTTCCTAATGGGTTCCCAGGGTCTTTGTCCTGATCTTGAAATGGTATGATTCTAGCCACGTGAATTGATGTGTTGATGTCAAACATGGTAGAGAATACTTAATTACTGGTCATTGATGTATACCGTTAACAAGTGTGATGGAAATCACCAATGATGAAAACGACTCCCAAGGTATCCTAGTACATTCTAGCAAACATGAATAAATGAACTAAATTCAAACATTCATGGAATCATTCGATCAGAGGTGAATGATATAAACCTATTGTTGAAAGCGAGGAGACCTACTATCGAGGCATGCAGGTTCCAAGGTACTAGATGGTTTCTAAGTCTAATTCTTGGATAATGTGTTGAATTCGACATGAACACACTCTTAGAAGGAGGGCCATGATGTGTCCCCCATCATCGACACGAAACTAGCATAGGAAAGTGATGTAATATAATATATTAAATGAGCACAAACTGACATGAGGATGAAGGTTAGCAATACTGCAAAGTGGTTGATTTGAGTTGAAACTTCCCTTGAACACTGTGAAGCACGACAAATGACTTGGAAGCATTTACTTGATGATAATTGGGGCACTCTTCGGGTGGGCCAAAGGAGTATAATGACTCATATGATTGGTATGACTAAGAGAAAACTGTAAGACAAGACGCAAACATGTGCCATATTCAAGGGTGACAAAAAATGACTACCATTATTATTTCCAAAACAACTGACCCACTTCCCTCAAATTCCCCCCCACCATGAATGGCGAGTACCTCTTTGTTTTTTAATGAGCTTGAGGAGGATAAAAGATGCTTGATATATCTCATCTTCGATGAGCCCCTCATCACATGTTTAACAAACCTGAAGAAGGAGAGATTCGATCCCATATGGGTCCTTCAATGTATAATTTTATGAGCCGAGAGAAGATAAAATTGATGGTATTTTCATGTTTAGAGAGTATGAAAAGAACTTAAAGAAGACTCTAAGGGTGTTCTTTTCCATAAATTTAGTCCCTCGATCCTGAAAAAAGTATAAAACGATACAAAGGAGAACTCTTCTAGACAAATTTGACTAGAGTATTCATTTTTCGTAATTAGTCCATCTGGTTCGAAAAAGGGTTCAACTTACACCGAATAGATGCTCTTTCAAATCATTTTTAATGAGTGTGAAAGGAAACAAGCTCACTCGACAATCTTTTCATTTTTAGAGAGTCTAAAAAGAGCTTAAAGGAGACTCCAAAGAGTTCCTTTTTCGTATAGTTTTTACGAGCCCAAAAAAGTGATAAAAGTATACTCAATAACTTATTCTCATGTATTTATGAGAACACGAAAGAAAAAATACTAAACTCATCTAAAGAGAATGAGTGGCATGCAACTAA
This sequence comes from Picea sitchensis, assembly GCA_010110895.2. NCBI lineage: Eukaryota > Viridiplantae > Streptophyta > Pinopsida > Pinales > Pinaceae > Picea > Picea sitchensis. Next base: position 102,516 of record SNQJ01S0008057.1, read on the forward strand.
GTTTCAACGGGCAGGAAGACTCTTAAGCAATGACTATGATAGGGCATAGCAAGTAGGCATGACAAGCGAGGACCACTCACAACAACGTGTCTCTCTAGAGGATAACTAAAAAATGGGAGCAACACGATGTGAATGACTAGCACCAAGTATAATTGCAATGACCTTAAGCAAGCGATATGAGAAATAGCAGTGAAGTAGTAGCAAGTGAAACCATTAAGCATACAATAAGATGTCTGCTTCATTTTTAACAAGCTTGAAAGAGAGAATGAAAAATGCTCGAAGTGTCTGATTCACTTTTTAATGAGCTTGAAATAGAGAATGAACTATGCTCAAAGTGTTTTCTTCATTTTTTAATGATCTTGAAACAAATAATAAAATTGTGCTCGGGGTTGGTTTCGAAACAAAGAATGAACTATGCTCGAAATGATACCCATTGACGGGTTTCTTCCCAACATAATGTCCAAAGGTTGGTACTTTGAGTGATACCCATTGGTGGGTTTTTTCCCAACATGATATCCAGACATTGGTACTTTTCCCCCAATGTAATCGACAAAATCTAGTGGCTTAAATCCAACATGATGTCCAGATGTTGGAAACATACCCCTAGAGCTTTATTTTTTCCACTGACTCTTCTTCTTCACCCGATTAAACTCCTCGCCACTAATAGGAATAGGTTCACCAAACAGGGAGTAAGAAAGAGGATCAATTGACACAGGCGACGGAAATGAAGGTTCAGGTACTAGATCTAGTGGAAGACTTGACTCAATTGGAGGAGGGTCTGTTTCATTTTTTAATGAGATTGACACAGACAATGAACTATGCTCATGGTTATCTGTTTCATTTTTTAACAATCTTGGAATAGAAAGAGAACTATGGTCATGGTTACCTATTTCATTTTTTAACGAGATTGACACAGAAAGAGAACTACTCTCATCATCATCTGTTTTATTTTTTAACGAGCTTGACATAAAGTAGTGAAATATGCTCATATGTCTTGACCATGGCTTCCAAGAGGTCTTCATCGGATGGAAGAACAATGCTCTGAAAATAATGTATTTCAAGAGACTCAATAGGGGTAACAGGGGAAAGATCAGGCTCCAAAACCCCCATTGAACGGTTCTCCATGTCAACTACTGGATTTGAGTCTAAAGAAGTTGAGAATACACTGATAGGCTCCTTCTCATTAGCATTTGAAGGCATGGGACATGATACCACATAATTAAATTGTGGTGGTAGGGATATCACTTTCATATAAGGAACATTTAGGGAAGTTGGACAATCGACAGTCAGATTGGGACTAATGAACGAAAGTTGGTCAATAGTCACAATGTTTCCATTATGAGGGAAATGAATGACTCGAAAGAGTGTGGATGTGAAAAATTTCATAGCATAGACATAGTCCCATCCATGGATTAAAAAAAGTACAAGCATCATTGGACTACCATAACATCAATCCAGAAAATTTTCCCTCCTAAGGTGATTAGCGGCTGAGGAAGGATCCCTAAAGGTTCATTGGATCTTCTATTAAAAGCCAATAGATGATGGGTAACCGACACAAGATGAGGGGAAACTATATATTTTCAAGCAGTTGAGGATAGAGTGCTAACATAAGTGCCTTCGTAAAAAAATAGTGTGATGTACGATCTTATCGTGAAACTGCATAGTTATTTAGAAAGACATACAATAAGGAAGGTGAGGCTCCACCATCCTATTCCAATCAAGGGAAATTGACTCAATACTTGGAGGGGGTTTTGTTGAAATAGGTGAAATCCCCCCTTGTCTGGAGGAATCTTAAGTGACAAGAAGAACTTGAGTGGTATCCACTTCACTCACTTCACTCTTCAAGGGGAGAGTGGGATCAACCGAGGATTGAATTGGACCGACCACTTCATCAACCAACGGTTGGTTGGGAAAGAAATCATGGGAAGAAGTTGGAGGTTGTTTATGAGAAACAAAAATGTATTCCAACAATTATGAATCTTCATCCATATGAGGGAAAATGTAAATGAGGTTCATTTCCCCGCATAATTGGCAGGGAATCCTAACTTTACCCTTTTTCCCTCAACCTTATGATCACTGGTTAATGGGATGTCACCAGCATGACTTGCAGCGGCTGGTGACACGGGTTGTTGAGAACCTGTGGAACACACTTCTAAGACCTCGGGAACACCAGGGAAATGGTTAAGAAGGTGGTCACCCTTACAAATCCTACAAGGTAATTTGGGCTTGCAACCTATGTTGGTAGGATTTTCAACATTATCAACACTCACTATAGTGGTTGGTTGATTGCCCCCTTTCTTATTTTGATTCTTCTTGTTCTTCCTTTTCTTCTTCTTCTTAGCCTCCTAGTTACTAGCATTAAGGCTTTAACCAAGTAGGGAAGAAGAAATGGAAGAATACACGGGCGGTGAAAAAGGCAAAGGGTCAACAAGAGGTTGATGTTCTTGAGGTGGAGAACTTTCTTCAGTAGTAGCAGGGAAATTTGGGACCATGGTAAACCATACTGGTAACCCCACAATGAAATTGATAAGAGTCAATGTAGTGATGTAGGGAGGACCCATGTTTCCAAAACAAGGAAAAACATAAGGTTCCCTGTGAAAATGGCTCCATTGGTTGGTAACCTCAATAATTATTTCCATGGATGCGGATTCAACCTAGGGTCTTCTAAACGTCAAAGAGCACACACTACCAAAGCCCCTATAAGATAAGACCAAGTAAAAAACTCCATTATTACAGGGATAAAGGAAGTAAGGATCTTCCGGAGATGAGAGATGAGGTCTTCAATGAAGAAACAAGCAACATTTACGATAACATTTGTGCAACAATCCCCCGAGGTGCAAGTAAGAGCTCACAGGAAAATACCCTCCCTATTCACTAAAGTAGAGATTGAACGTTTGTCGTAGGTACCACAAGGAACCTCCCTTGTAGAAGGAATACCCCTTGTAGTCACCTGTGTGGAATCCTAGGCGAGGTTACTATGTTTACCAATTCACAACAAATGGCTGAACAGGTACAATCGACAATCAAGACTAGAAAATGTGCATGCGAATTCCAGACACAAATCCACAACCAAAATCCAGGAAGAAGTGGTGTCACCCCGAGGAATTTCCACTCTTCAAAGCCCCAAACTTGCAATAGTCCCACTAGGTGAATGAAAGAGGAGAAATATCAATTGATCGCTTCTCTTGACCTTATGTTTGACTCATGTGTGAGAGGAGCTTTCTTGACTAACATTAATTGTTACTACTGGATTTTACACTCTCTAGTATTCTATAGTCTCATTCTTGTCGCCTTGAAGAGTTAACTCTCCACCCTACTATCAAGGCCCTAAAATCCCAGACTCGTTGGTTTTATATCAAAGAAAAAAGGTTAATTAATTTTAGATTATGTGCCTCATTCCTTTTAATGATTGTTTGTTACTCAATAGGGTAAGTGGAAGTGGACTATATCATGTTATGACTCGACTCTAAACCATGCACACAAACTAAATGAAAATATTTCATTTTCTATGAATGCTAGCTATGGTAAAGAGGAGATTATTTTGCTTTCCCAGATGCATATGCCCAGTGTGATTTACTTCTCTCTAAAGTGAGATCTTGATCATGCCCCTCTAGAATGCAAGATTTTCTTTTGTTTGTTTTTCAAATGCAATGAACTAACTTCAAATTCAACTATTTTTTGCTTCCTTACTTTCAAACAAAATGAAAGAATTCAATGACGATGCAAAGGATCATGAAAGAAAAATATGTAAACAAAAAATGCACTAAAAACATTAACAAGAACTCAAAGAATTCAAATGCAAGAAGACCTCCAACACACGTTCAAACAAAAACACAAAAATGTAAATGGAAAACCACTTTTTGAAACCTCAAAATTCAAGTAGCAAAGATCCAATATCAATGCAAAGTTGCAGCAAGGCTAAATAGTTCAGGAGTGCACTCAAGGGGTCAGAAGTTTCCCTAAGAGGGTAAGAGTGAGAAGCTCAATGACAAGGCTTAATGAAACATATGCATTCCCCAAATCAATGAAAAGGACTCCAAAAGCAAACAAGTAAAACACCTACAAGGCCTTGGAATCAACGTGACATAAATTTGAATGACTGCAACTGATAAGGATCAAACTACTGATGACATAGACTTGGCCAAAGGATATAGTTAACCTAGGACAATCATGTATGCTTCACAATTTTATAGGAGATGGAAACTCGAAAGAGGCAAAAAAAATATGATAATCACTAAACTTTAATCAATCAAAGCCACAATCATGCATGAGGGACTCTGATATAAGGTTTTGAGACATAAATATGACAGAAAAGAGGTAAGGAAAGCTCAAAATCCACTCAAAGAGAGGATTATCACCCTTGTAACACTGCAGACAGAGAAATGATCAAGGTTTCATCGCTCCCCAAGACACTGAGAGAGGGCGATAATCATGGTTTCATCTCCCCGCAAGACACTGAGAGGGAGAGATAATGAAGATGTTATCGACATGTATTCCCTTATGGGGGGAATGAAGTTTGGAAAGTGGTGAAAAGAAACAAACCTCGCCCAGATCTGAGAAAGGGTTAGGTTCTTAACTCAGTTAGATTCCCAATGATGATGAGGGAAGGGGAAAATTCAAAGAAGATGCATACAATACAAAAAGATCAAACAACAACAAAAAAATCAAAGGGATAGAAAACACTAAGAAAAGATCAAAATGATCGATCCCCATTTGAGTCGCCATTTTTTGTTGTGGAAAAGTTTACCATGTGGACAGGTGAAACCCCCCTTGGATCAAGACTCCTTTGATTCAAGACATAAAGTAATAATTGGTTTTCTATGTTCCCATTAAATCTATTATATATGTCAACAATCAGAATGAGAAGAGAAGGATAGATGACTTACCTATTTTTCGTTGGCTTTCCTCGCAGCTCCAGCCCTTGATCTTGATTTCCAAGCTCTTGATGCAAGAGAAGTCCTACCAGGAACAAAGAAATACCTCCTTCTTCCACGATATATTGTTAAGCAAAATAGATCTATCTATATCGAATTAGACAAGAATAGACATGCATATAGTGAACAATATAATAATGAGGGTAATAGGCCAAGTTATAGTATGGAAAGTAATAAATAGTGAATCATTTACAACGTTGATCTTGATGTTGTGTCAACTCCTCCAAGCTCTCTTTCCCAGCTTCTTGAATGTCACAAGATCAACAATATGATACTCTGAAGTTCTCTCCTCCTTCTCACCCAAGAATGGCCTTCATTATATAGGAGTTGATGCATAACAACCATGGTATACGTTAAGTTCTCTTAGAACCAAGAGTCTTAGAAAGCCTTTCAATCTATTAAATATCCCATCGTCTCTACTCCCACCTTAGACAAACCTGATTTTTCCTAGGAATTGTATCTCTACAACAATGTGAATGAGGTGACCATCTCTTCCATCTAGGTGAAAATTGGCATGGAAGGATTTGAGATTCTCGTAGCTTTCATGATCCAAAGCCTCACTGGTCTAGAAATGAAATGGTATTTAATCAAGAAGCACAATTTTTCCTTAGTTATGGCACTAAGGAAAAGTTTTCTACTACATCCTTAGAAAAATAACACAAGTCAACTTATCTTTGCCAGGAGTGAAAAAACTATTGTCCCAAACTAACTTATGATGTAAACTTTCCAATTGGATGGCTACTATTCAAGAGAAAACCTAGAGTTCTTTGTGGCTCAAACCATTAAGGGTTGAGACCTATTCTTGCATATTTTTCAAGATTCCTCACTAGATAGGTTTGTTCTTAGAGAACAATATTATTCCTTATCACCCTTGTTCATCATCATGGATGAGGAAAATGGTATTGGAATCCATAAAAATCCCTAGTATGTTGACATAGTCATTTACTTGCAGAATCAACAATGTCATGATTGTCCACCTAAAGTCAAATGAAAGATGTGGTTAATGTTGGAAGTAAGTAAGCATGTAATAATTAATCAATGTCTATTTCATAAGGGATATGATGGATTGTAGGTGTTCTTCCTTAAACAACAATAGTCAAATTAGAAAATAATGCATGGTTTTCATTCAAGAACATAGATTTCCATTGCAGTGGGAATCTTGCTACTAAGTCCACTACTCACAAGATTTTACATTCTATTTATTATTGTCCAGTTGTATTTAAGGATGCCCTTCATTACGTTAGATGCTACAATGAATGCCAACATTCAATGAGAAAAGGAAAATATGTTACTCTTTTGAATCTTCTCTTTTTCATTTGTAAGTGGGGTCTAGATGTTATATGTTGTCTTCTGTTCACAAATTTATTCTAACAAGAACATATTACTTCACCAAGTGGGTAGAGGTAGTCCCATTAAATCATCTCAAGGTCAAACATGTGATTTTGGGTTTCTGGAAAACAACATAATTTCCCAGTTTGGCATCCTAGTAGAGATTATTAATGATAATGGTGTTAGAAAAGTGGGTGTGCTCGTTTAACCATAGAAAATATAGCAATATTGTCACCCAACCATAGGCACGAATGCCACCCCCGAGCACCTTGAACTTGATAGAGAGAAGAATTCTGGTAGCAAATCAATAGTCAACCAAGGCTAATGCACCAAGAAAAGATAACCAAGATTGATCAGAAAGTCCAACCCAATAAGACTGAAATTACAGGTTGCAGTAACTAAAGTTGCATCTTCTCCCTAGACTTACGCACTACTGGATTTTTTCAGTTGCAACTTGTGTGTTTCAAATGAGCTCTAGTGTCTTATATTTATACTTCTCTCTCCAGGCTGTCTGGGTTGACTTCTCTTTCTGGAGGCTAAAGAATCAATATAAAATATTCTCTTTAGTCGAATTTACTTCTAGGGTTATGTCCAAGTATTTTAGGGTTCTTCTTACTTCCTGGAATATTCTAATCTCATCAAACGTCACAAGTGGAGGTTAATACCTCCCACAGCTACCATAATATCAAAACTCCCTCCTATCTAGGGAGGTATATAAAGGAAATGGTCTTGAGAACAAACAAACCATTCGACCGGTAGCATCATCATAACCACACAGGATATATCATGATCAAATCACGAGCACCATCATCATTATCCAACTGGATAATCTCCATGGCAATCAGTACAATGTCATTTGATAGAACACAACTGTGTTTATCCATAGTAGTACATAACTACTATCTAGTGGTACACAACCATAATAATTAACACATAACTACTAACCATAGTTACAATCAGTGGAACACATCCACCACACTAGTATAAAACTACTGTCCAGAGACATACAGTCTCTACAATGGTCATATCATCTGATATCAACCTGCATAAACAATATCATGATACAATTTGAGTCATCTGGGTCATTCTTCCACTGACATTTGTGAGATATGGAAGAGAATTTTCTCTCATATAGTAAAAACATCAACCATGGGCTATCAAGACTATTCTTCCCAAGCATGGAAGAATAATTGTCCCTAATTTATGAGCCTGGACCATTCCTCCGACACTAAACATAGTGCAACCTGGATAGAATGAGTCTACCCTAGGGAATTCATGTCCCTAATTGTTGAACCTGGACCATTCACCTAACTGGGCCATTCCTCCAGCACTAAACATAGTGCAACCTGGAGAGAATGAGTCTACCCTAGGGAATGACTGTCTGGACCATTTCCTAAGGAAATGATTGTCCTACAGCAACCTCCAAAATGGACCATTCTTCAAAACTGCTCACAACTGTGAACTTCGAAATAATGACTGCCCAGCAAGGCGAACCATTCTACTTGACCACTACTGAGAGTGACTTCCAAGAAGAATGATTATCTTAGACCATTCCCCCACACCGGCCTCAAGGGGAATCACTGTCTATGGTACATCAACAATCTATCAGACCATTTTCATTACAAAAATGATTGTTCGATCTAGACCATTTTCCGAACTGGAAAATGCCTATCCGTTAGAGAATCTCAAACCACTTTCCGAACTGGAAAGGAACTACCCATCCTGGACCATTTTTCCAAACTGAAAATGATTGTCCATAAATCAATTATATATATTTCAGTTCTCCCTCCCAACCTGGAGATCCATCTCTTCCCTTTCAGTTAAGGGAGTTATCTCCACGATCCCCAACTTGTCTCCTAAGTATGCAAACTTTATCCTGGACAAAGGCTTCATCAAAATATCTATTGGCTACTCATCTTTGGAGATATACTAGAGCTTCACTTATCCTTCCTAGAATTTATCTTGAATGAAGTAGTATTTGATTTCAATGTGTTTCGGTCGTTCATGAAACACCAGGTGTTCGGATATCCTTATACAACTCTTATTGTCATAGTATATTATGGTCGAATCTGGAACCTGATCAAATAATCCATAAATCAGATTTCTCAACCATACTGCTTATGTACATGCCTCACATGCTACGATATATTCTTCTTATGTTGTCTTGAGTGCAATAGAATTTTCTTTCCTACTACCCCAAGATATCATAGTGGAGCCCAAGCTGAAACACATCCCTGAAGTACTCCTTATGTCTTCTACATTCCCTACCCAATCTGAATATGTGAATCCGTGAAGTTGTATATCACTAGATGAGGTATATCTCAAACCATAGTTTAGTGTTCCACGAATATATCTTAGAACATGCTTTGCAGCTATCCAGTGCTCATGTTTGGGTTCCACCTGGAACTAGCTTAGGGTGTTTACAACAAAGCAAATATATAGTCGAGTATTCACTAAATACATTAATGACCCAATCAATTTCCGATATAGGGACGAGACTACTGGATCAGAGTCTGATTCTCTTACTTTCCTTATATCTATGGGCATAGGAGTGCCCATGGATTTGCAATCCATCATTCCAAACTTCTGAAGAATCTTCACTGCATACTTTCCTTGTCCAAGGAATACATCACCATGTTTCTGCCATACTTCTAGTCCCAAGTAATAATGCATGAGACTGAGGTCTTTCATATCAAAACCAGAAGCTAGTTCCTTCTTACACTGGGTGATGAGAGACTCTTCACCTGTCAAGAATAAATCGTCAACATATAGCAGTAGAATCACAGGTGCATTGTTCATGAATTTGTAGTAGAGATTTGAATCTGCATGACTCTTGTAGAAACCAAGTCTTATTAAGTAGTTGTCTATTCTGGCATACCAAGCTCTTGGATCTTGCTTGAGTCCATACAAGGCTTTCTTTAATCTACAAACATGAGTGTCTTTGGAGTGTACTTCAAATCCTTGAGTTTATTCAATGTATACTTCTTCTTTGATTGCTCCACTGAGAAAAGATGTCCTTACATCCATCTGATGTAAACTCCATCCCATGGAAGCAACAAGAGACATAATGGCTCTAATAGAAGTATATCTGGCAACAGGAGAAAATGTCTCATCGTAATCTTCTCCCTCCTTCTGGGAGAACCCTCTAGCTACGAACATTTCTTTGTATTTGTCCATGCTTTCGTCTGTTGCATGTTTGATCTTATAGACCCATTTTGAAGTTACTACTGATTTTTCTTTGGGTCTAGGAACAATTTTCCATACATCATTTTCCATGATGGACTCATGTTCTTCTGTCATGGCTTATTTCCATTGTTTCTTCTGAGTTGCCTCTTGAAATGTGGTGGGTTCTTCATTTAGAAGCTTTGTAATACATGTTGCATAGTTAGAGATTCTTTTGGGATTTTTTCTTTCTCTAAAGGTGCCACTTGGGGCTTTGGGTCTTTTTGCTTCTTGTAGAGTAGCTTCAAGCCAAGCTAGACCTTTCTTGGTTTTGGGTACAATGATTGATTCAATAGGTTCACATGGTTGCATCGGATGATCAAGTTGTTTTGTTTCTTCATTCTAACTTTCTGGAAGACATGTGCTTTCTTATTTAGGCTCTTCATACTCTTCTTCTTCTATAGTTTCTTCTATGGATTTCTTGAAAGCCATATTTTCATTGAAGGTTACATCTCTGTTGACTTCAATATTTTTTTTTTCCAGGATATAGATTTTGTAGGCTTTGTATGATTCATTGTATCCCACAAATATGCCCTTCTTTCCCGAGGGTTCTGATTTCTTCCTTTTATCCTTGGGGATGTGAATGTCAATATGGAATCCAAAGATTCTTAAGTGTTCCACATTACGTTTATTTCCTGAGAAGGCTTCTTCTGGAATCATATCCTTCGATATGCAGTGGGGACTTCAGTTCTGAACATATATTGTTGTCATGGCTACTTCTCCCCACAAATACATAGATAAACCTTGATCGTTCATTAGTTCCTTCACAATTTCTTCAATAGATCCATTCTTCCTTTCTGCTACACCATTTTGTTGAGGATTATGAGGAAAAAATAGCTCCCTCCTAACCCTTTCCGATTTGAAAAAGTCAACAAATTCCTTGGATGTGTATTATCCTCCATTATCTGTTCTCAAGGTCTTGATTTTCTTGTTTGTGAGGTTCTCTATCTCTGCTTTGAATTCTTGAAACTTGTTGAAAACTTCGTCCTTTATCTTCAAGAGGTATAACCAAGTCTTTCTTGAGTAATCATCTATGAAGATTACATAGTAAAGAGAACCTCATATAGATTTGACTAGAATCAGACATCAAACATATGAATGTATTAGATCTAGGATTTCCTATTATTGTTGCTTGAGAATGGTTTCTTAACATTCTTACCCAGAGCACATCCTTTGCAAATTCCTTCATGTGTAGATTGTAGTTATGGTATTCCTTCAACCATCTTTTCGAGGAAAGGTAATGCTTGATAGTTGATATGAGAATACCTTCTATGCCAAAGTTCATTGGGATTGACTTCATCATGTACAAGAGCTTCAACATTTTGTTCTAGTAGTCTATATAGTCTTCCTTCACGGATTCCAATAATTCTAGTGTTCTCTATGCTAGAGTCTCTAGACGAAGATAATAATTTTCCATCTACAAAGGCTATTTTGTTTCCTTTGTATTCTAGGAAAGATATGGATACAATATTCTTTTCTAAACCAGGTACATATAAGACGTTTCTCAAATGAACAATGTTACCTATTTTCAATTTGACAGAAGCTTGACCAATTCCTTCGACTGGATAGGTGTTCTTGTATCCAAGTTCTACCTTGTAGGATGTCTTCTTTTCATTCAGATTAGAGAGTCTAGCTTGGTTTCCTATCATATGCTTGGAAGCTCTACTGTCAATTATCCACATGTCATCTTCAAGAGTTCCTGTGAGATTTGAATAGTCAAGATGATATGTCTTCTCATTTATGATTTCTGTTGACTGATAACTGGTCAAACTTTGACTTTGACCCATAATCTCAACCTCGACGTTTTTGCCTTCTGAAAGTGCCAAGAGGTGCACTGGACTAAGCTGCACTAGAATATCTTCTCCTTGAGTAATTTATTCCATCATAAGGTGTTGCGCAAGAGCTTTAGGGTTTTGCAACTGCACCTACTAGTAACCCTAGCGACAGTGCTTTAGTAACTGCACCTGCTAGAAACCCTAGCGGAAGTTCTTCAACGAGCTTGATAACCTTATGGATTAACTTCCTTCCAGTCGTTATACTGAATGAAGGAGGTGTGTGCCCATAACCTATTAGAAAATTGGGTGTGCTCATTTAACCATAGACAATATAGCAATATTGTCACCCAACCATAGGCACGAATGCCACCCCCGAGCACCTTGACCTTGATAGAGAGAAGAATTATGGTAGAAATTCAATAGTAAACTAAGGCTAATGCATCAATCAAAGATAACCAAGACTGATCAGAGATTCCAACCCAGAAAGACTGAAATTACAGGCTGCAGTAACTACAACTCCAGTTGCTCCCCAGACTTGCACACTACTGTATTTTTGCAGTTGCAACTTGTGTGTTCCAAATGAGCTCTTGTGCCTTATATTTATAATTCTCTCTCGAGGATTTCTGGGCTGACTTCTCTTTCTGGAGGCTAAATACTCAATATAAAATATTCTCTTTAGCCGACTTTACTTCTAGGGTTATGTCCAAGTATTTTAGGGTTCTTCTTGCTTCCTGGAATATTCCAATCTCATCAAAGGTCACAAGTGGAGGTTAATACCTCCCACAACTACCATATTATCAACAAATGGCTCATGTTTTATCTGAGGAGATTGATCTCGATTTTGTTCAAAGTACAACATTGTTGTCTCTACTTTTTATGCTTATTAGACAAAGGGAAATGGCCTATAAGAATCTACTAATAATTTATTTTTTTGTGTCTCATTAAAAAAAATCATTGGCATAAACCCTTGGGAGTGGAAAACTTAGTTTCTTTTTTCTTTCTGTGTTGATTGTATGAATTCTAAGTCGATCATTAGACATACCCCATTCTTTCTCTTTTATGGCCAGGAAACCATCATGCCCTTAGAGATTGAAATTTCCTTGTCACACTCAATATTTTCTTTCGAATTGGTGAAGTAGATGAAGATTATCTTCAACAAAGGAAACATTCCTTAATTCTAGTAGAACCTCCAAAATATGTTATGAATCATTCTAAGAAAAGACGTGAGCATTAGAAAAAACTTTGATAAAAGGACCAAGTACAAGCCCTATACCATTGGGTAGTAATTTGTCTTATGGGACTCTACCCACAAGGAAGTTGGCAACATACCAAGTTCCAGAGGTTGTCAATAGGTCCTTTCATGATATCTCAAGATTTAGGAAATAAAACCTACAAGATGAAGGATGTGTAGAAATTATTTTTCTCCCATTCTAGTAATGAAGCATTCATTAAACCTTATCATTTGTTGGATCCCTAAAAATTCTACTATTTTGTAAAAATACCTAGTAGTTTTGAGATTTGTCGTTATGTCTAATTAAATTTGGTTTCTACATTTTAGATTCTGGCTTGTTGGTTTAATGCTTCATATTTTTATTTTTGAATTTGATTGCAGTTCAAGATTTTGTCTTTTCATTTGCATTTTGGCTACTTCAGAAGCCTCCTCTATTGATTCAGAGTTTTGTTTTGTGTTCTTTTACTTGTTTTCTTTGTCAAATAAAGTACATCAGTGAAATTTGTCTCATTTTTTAGAACAATCTATGTATCCCCATCTTAATAGACCTAATTTTATTTGGCACATGTATGACTATTTGTTGGAGTATTATTATACACGTTGGTGTTAGTGTAGAAAGGGTATTATTCATGAGTCAAGTCCCAAAGGAAGGAACACATAAAGTTGCCCCACATGCAACATGACTATTTTCTTGCATCTTCTCTCTATTTGTATCTTGCTTCACCCCTACAATTCTCAATTCTTAGTTGTGGTGGACACCTATGTTGCACCTTTCATCTAAGCTCTAAACCATAGGTTTTCACCTCTATCATGATTCAATTCTCTATAACAATAGATGGCTTTTATTTTTCCTCTAAGTGATGATTTTCATACTTTCACCCTTCGCATGTTATGTAAAGGGTTCTTTTAGTTTAACCAATAATTCTAAGACTTTGAATTATTGGAATAAATCAATATATGTGGAGTTGTTAGATGTTGATCATTAAAACGATCAATCCCCTGATTTGAAAAATATTTCAATTCCCCCGTAAATTCCTCCTCTATCTTACTAACTAGGTCTCTCCTACATTGACATACTCAAGCACTAATTGGGTGATTTTTTCTCCCATGATATTCCCTTCATGATTTGGTTGGCTACATTACCTGCTCGATGTATTACCTTGGGTCCACCTTCATCATTTGTCGATTAGTATGTTGAATTCATGAGTTGATGGTAGTGTGACGATGCATGATTCTGATGTACTTGATGTTGAATTTCTCACTAGTTTAGGCTCATGCATTTAATTTCAATTTTATGTTTAGCATTTACTTGAACCATAAACAAACGCAACAATAATAACTAGTTTCATTAAACCAAGATTACAAGAAGAATAACCATGCACAAAAACACAAGAAGTATCCTGGGAAACCCTTCTCAACAAGGGAAGAAAACCCAACCAATCCTTTGCTATATTCTTCAAGAGAAAGGCCTCCCACACCATCACCAAACCTAGCACACAAGAGGGTGTTGTAATTCTAATAATTTCATACCACAACTTCTGAAATCATGAGATGACACAAAGATACGTGTGTTTTCTCAATGGGGATTCACCTTTGTTTATACAAAAAATATCACATCAAATGATCTGTCTATTGGCACAATAGGGACGACCTCAATAACTCGGAATATAATTAATAATTACAATATTAATTATCTTTTACATTAATTATCTTTCACTTTATGGTGGGGCCGACCTGTACCCTTTACATCACAGTTAGGGTTACAGGTAAATCTTATTCTTAGACAATATAGCAAGGGATATCACACACTCACTAGCACTCAACCACTAGGGTCACATCCACCTGTGCTCAACCACAGGGATGCCCTAATCAACAGATCTTTGTCTCACCGAGTCTCACAGAAGAATCATCTGGACACACACCCACTAGTGCTCAACCACTAGGGGCACATCCACCTGTGCTCAACCACAGGGACGTCTTACTCAATAGATCTCTATCTCACCAAGTCTCACAGGAGAAACATCTGGACACACACCCACTAGTACTCATCCACTAGGGGCACGTCCACCTATGATCAGCCAAAGGGACGTCCTACTCAACAAATCTCTATCTCACTGAGTCTCACAAGAGAATCATCTAGAGTACCACATCGTCTCAAATCTCTACATAGAGGAGAACAATATACCCATCACATGGGCACATTCACCCCTCACAGGGGTACACATTGTTTCATCTCAAACGACACACCCAGCTCATGGGAATCCTCACCCCACATAGGGGAATTCTCACTCCACACAGCGACACACATATCAACACACCCATCTCATGGGTATCCTTACCCCACACAGGGGCACACAATGCTCCATCTTAGTCTCATAGAGGAAGGACACACCCATCTCATGGGCACACCCAACACATGGGCTCTCTCACAGGTTGACTTAGTCAGTCTATCTCCTGGAGGATGTCTCACGAATATGTAATCATCAACACTCCCTCTTAGCTAGGGAGGAATTCTCCACCAGGCCAAGTCTCTCATGGAAGTACTCGAACATCATCTTGGCAAGTGGTTTGGTGAATATATAGACAATATGATCATGTGTAGGAAGGTATTGCACATGTACTTCTTTCCCCTGCACCATGTCTCTGATATAATGGTATTTTATCTCAATGTGTTTCGATCTATCGTGAAACACATGGTTCTCAGAGAGCTTCACACAACTCTAGTTATCACAATGAATAATAGGAGATCCATCTCATGATCAAATACATTTTTCAGGAGCTTGCGAAGACACACTGCTTCACGGACTGCCACACTCAATGCTATATACTCTGCTTCTGTGGTACTCAAGGCCATAGAGCTCTATTTCCTGTTGCACCAGGAAAGCATGGTAGACCCCAAGGTAAAGCAACAACTAGATGTGATATTCTAGTCCACTTCACTCCCTGCCCAATCTGCATCGACATATTCCTGCAACCTCAAGTCTACACTGGAGGCATATCTCAAGACATATCCAACTGTGCCCCATAGATATCTCAATACATGCTTCGCTATTATCTAGTGAGTCTGTCTCGGTTGACTCATGAAATGACTAAGTACATTCACTGCATAGCATATACCATGTCTGGTGTTAACCAGATACATCACTGATCCAATTAGTTGTCGATACAAATGTGGGTCAATCTAGCCTGAATCAATAGAAGCATCATTCATTTTATTCAAATCCATCACCATCGATGTAGGCATGGATTTGAACTCTGTCATACCGAACTTCTTCAATATATCTACTGTATATTTTATTTGAAACGAGAAAATCTCATCAGTCCTCTGCCATACTTCTAGTCCCAAGAAGTAGTGCATCAGACCCAGATCCTTCATCTCGAATTCAGAATTCGATGCTTGCTTTCATTCAGAAATAAGTCTTTTTGAACCAGTGAGGAATAAGTCATCCACATACATGACCAAGATTAGGCACTCATTATCAACAATATGATAATATAGGTTTTGATCAGTAACACTCTTTCTGAAGCCCAAACTCATCAAGACTCCATCCATTTTCTCATACCAAGAACGATGTGCTTGCTTTAGTCCATACAAGGCTTTCTTCAATCCGCACACATGATATTTCTCGTTGTGTATCACGAATCCTTCTAGCTGCTCGATATAAACTTATTCCTCAATATCACCATTGATAAATGTTGTCTTTTCATCCATCTGATGTAGTTTCCAACTCATGTATGATAGTACAGATGGAAGTCTATCAAGCTACCAGAGAAAATATCTCATCATAGTCAACTCCCTCTGCTGGTAAGAGTCCTATGGCTACAAATATCGCTTTGTATTTCTCGACACTTCCATTACCTGCATGCTTGATCTTATAGATCCACTTGGAAGTCACTACAAACTTCCCTTATGGTCTCAGAAAAATATCCCACACATCATTCTTCAAGATGGACTTTGTTGGCCCTTGGTCATGTAGCAAGGAAGAAAGTAAAGATTAAAGAAGAATAAAGACAAAGCATGAAGTGTCCGGAAGGCACACAAACCGAGGAAGGTTCGAAGTGGTTAAAGAAGCATAAAAGAAGGAGCAGAGTAAGGGAAAGAAAGTCATTCGAAGAGAAGATCAAGGAGGACAAAGCAACAAAGAGGATAGATCGTGGACAAGTCAGCAAGCGGAAGAGGACACCAATGGGTGCTTTGGAGCACGTCGCGAAGAGGAAGGAAGAACAGGTCCGCGAAGTCTTTAAAATGTGGGTTATGGGGACCTAGGGTTTTGGTACCTAGGGTTTTGGCACCTGGACTTGGTCTAGGGTTTCTAAGAGACATGGAATGATAAATAGAGGTCTAGAAGACTTGAGAGGGTTGTTGTTTGTATGGTTGACATAGAGAGAGTGAGATGTAAAATTATTGTGTCTCAGAGCATTCTTGTATTTTGGATCTTCAGCTGGGTGTGAAGATTGACTCTGTAGCTGGGTGTGCAGGGTTGGGAGATAAAGAGGAGAGATAGAAAAGGATCTGCAACTGAGTGCGTAGATAGAACTGTGTATTTTCATCTACCTTATCAATAAACACAGTTTTGTGGATGTATCCCTAGAGAGAGGGTGAACCACGTAAATATCGTTGTTCTATGTGATTGATGTTTTGTTATTTGTTATCTTTTATACTATGATTGCATTATTATTTCCTTTACTAAAGATAGGAAGATGTAACTAACTTTGCGAAGTTGAGCAGAATACTATTAAGAATCTCTAGGTTATCTTGCATTGTTATTCTAGAATCATCTTGCACTTCCTCGGGTTGTAGACACCTATGTCCTGCAACCCCCCTATTACTACTTCGAGTGAGACTTCATCTGCTTCGCAGGTGTCGTCGAAAGGGCCAATAGTTAGGGTTTGTTGGTGCGTTGTTAGAGTTGAAACCTGGGTCTGCCCCTGTGCCAAAAAATGGTTCTCTTGTGAGGACCGAGATCTTCTTGAGGGAATTTCAAGGTGGTTCCCATCAAAGACAGAGATTCAAAAGTGGATAGAAGAACATGAAAGGGACTTTGATGAAGCTCAGAACAAGAACCCTAGCATCAATACATAAGACTGTTTGGGGAGGTACATATTTACTGACGTGCACAAGATTTTCTTTGTTGGAGTTCATAAGGAGTTATACGAGTGGCTAGCTATATTAGCATACACCCAATTTGAGATCAGATCTAGACCACCTGTGGTTTGGACGACAACACTGATTAAGAAAGTCAAGAGAATCGATAACATTGTGTCTAGAGTGGTGGATCTCTGGTTTGATAGCACTATTGGAGGATACATTACTAAATTTTCTATTGACATAGTGGAATCATATAGCCAAGAAGAGAGATATTTATTCAAGGGACCTAGAGGAAATTTCTACACTTTTAAAGCTGAAGATTAAGATGCTATTGCATGAGAAGAATATCTTGAAGATACAGTGATCAGTTGGATTTTAAATCTAATGTTCAGGAATTCAGACAATGACAGTGACGTAGAGGTTGGACATATGCGCAGTGGGATATCATTCAGAAAGGTTCCTCTTGCGAACCTATTTAAGAAGATTTACAGGCCATTTGGCACAAGACGGAGATTTCTACAGTGGAGAAGAAGGAGGGAGATCAGACGAAGAGTATTCAGAGTTCGCAAGGGAAGAGGAAGCAGAGACTGAGGAACTTTGTCGAGAAGAACCAGAAACTTCAGGGACTGCACCTACTGTCGAAGTAAGTATTATTACTCCTCCTGTTGTTTTAGTAGCATTAAGTAACCCGAGTAACCAGAGTAATCAGTGCACTGTTACAAGAAGTTTAGTACATACTCAGTTGGAAAAACAAGGAATATCCATGGCAGCTGAAATGAGGTTACCCATTTTCAGAGGAGATGGATTTGAGGATCATGACCAACACTAGTTTTTATGTGAATCTGTATGGAGCATTAAGCAAGTCACTGACGAAGCTATTAAGAGAGATCACTTTAGTACAACCTTGAGGGATCATGCATTGAGCTGGTATATGAAATTTGTTATAGGATTTGTACAGCCTAAGCCGCTGAATGACATCAAGACTGCATTGAGTGTAGAGAGAATCCTAAGTCGGAGTTGGAGTGCATTACAGAGTTGAAGGAAATCAAGAAGAAGGTAACTGAACCTATGTGGGAGTTTGATCAGAGGTTTAATACCTTGAAAGGCCATTTAAGTTTTCAAATTCCTAACGAACAACATAAGGAATGGTTCATCGTTTCCCTCCTGGCACACATTAGAGTTCCTCTGATGCAACAGAAGGTTGCTTCACAGGCTGAGGAATTAGAAATTTCCATGAAACTAGAAGCAACCCCTGTAGGAGAATTTAGTCTAGGTATGAGTCATATTTTGAATCAATTAACTAGTTTATCTTTACAGGTTGAAGACATGAAGAAAGATAAAGGAAAAGAGAAAAGAGAAGATATCTGGTGTATCCGATGTAAATCAGAGGGCCATGACAAAGAGCACTCTCCCTTATTTAATGAATACTTGGCCTCTGGAGCCCCTAACCCTTTGAAGCATGCTACTTTAACCTGGTGTGATGTATGTAGAATTAAACATCACCCTGGTGAATGCTATTATATGCAGAAATATGTCCAGACACCCACCAATCTTTATTGTACATTCTGCAAATCTGTGGGGCATGATGAGAAGTACTGTAGGGATTATGACCTCATGCATGAAAGATCAAGTGATGCATATAGAATTCAAGGAGAATTACTGCAAGAAGGAAATGTTGTGTAGTTCAACTCCCCAGGAAGAGGAAAATTCAATCCTCGTGGTGGGTTCAGAGGAAGAGGATGAGGAGGAGGCATGGGTAGAGGCCGAGGTAAGATTATTTTCTATAACTGCGCCCAACCAGTTCATTTGGCAAGGGATTGTTAGAACCCTTGCACTACTTTCAACTACTGTAATTCATTTGACCATGTCATTGAAGATTGTCCAGTATTGTTAGCTAAAATTCAAGAAAGACGAGGTGGAAACCATCAAGTCCAACTAATATCAACGGAACCTCGCGGTGAGGATCCCAGAGTCGTTATTATTACTAGATGAGGTGTTGTCACAGGGGAAGTCAGGGTGACTCCAGGAAATACTACTGATGGATCAGGGATCATAAGAGCTTCAGAGAAGGCATCGTTGTTTGATCCAAGGAAATAAAAACATACTTTCATAGAAGCAAGGAGAGAATTTGTAGGAGAACAGGCTTCTTCATCTAGGGCAAAATCAAAAGTAAAGCAATGTGATATGCCTCCAGCATTTGATCAGTCTGTCCCACTTAGGCAAGGAAAAGAGGTAAGAAATCTTGTGGACTTCTTGTATACTTGCATTAACTTGATTAAAGATGAAAGAGTTGTGCTACAACACCTAATAAGATAGTATGAAATAAGAAGAATAGATCCTCTTCTAAGTAGATTTGTGAATCAAGTATCTAGAAAAGGGGGGACAAGCATGGAACTGCACCTTAGTGCTCATATTGGATACTATGATGTGGACTATGTGGTCCTCGACCTGGGATCAGAAGTAAATGTTATGATGAAGTAGACTTGGGCATTGATGGGAAAACCTAAATTGATTTACTCTCCTATTAGGCTCAGGATGGCTAATCAACAGGAAGTGAGCCCCTTTGGAAGAATAGAGAATGTCCATGTAGACATCGACGGAGTGAGGACATTTGCAGACTTCGAAGTGATCGAGATTGTTGATGATAGTTGTCCTTATCCTGCGTTGTTAGGAATTGATTGGGTTTTCAACAATTTAACTGTTGTTGACCTAAAAAAGAGGAGAATGACATTTGAAGGTGATGGCCTTAGGGTCATTGCACCTCTTGATCTTGATGAAGGTCGTAGATACATAGAATCGATAAGGGAAGAAGACCATGCCTACGAGCTAGAGAACATCTATAAACTGACAGCATGACAACATGATTATATTAATCCTACAACAGATGGAAATCTAAGTTGGCGAAGTGAAAGTGCATGCTCATCAGATTCAGAAGAAGCATTGGAAAATTGGTATAACAAAATGTATGAAGTCTCTACACTGAGGTGTGCCAGATTGACTAAATTAGTTCGTTGGATTGGCACAGAAGTAAGTAATCTTCCTACATTTGATGGATTGAATAATTTAGAGACATTTCTACTTGAATTTGAAGGAATTGTACCAATACAACAGAGGTTGTTGTCACTAGACGAAGCCTTAAAAGAAATGCCATCCAGATGGTGGGAAGCTCACAAGAAGAACATCGCAGAATGGGTACAATGTCGCACCTTGTTGACAGTGCACTTTTCAGACCTAGATGAAGGATGTGAAGTTCGATACACAAGTTAGAGTTTCCCTAAGGACCATGTGCGAAGTTGTGAGGAAGCCTGGAGCAACATTCCTAAAGAACAGTGGGTACATAAGTTCATTAACACACTATATACTACACCTATCAACTGGTATCTTCAAGAAAAAATGTGCTTAGCCACTAAAGATTGGTATGGTATGACCTGAAACTTTATAGCTACGTTCCTATTTGAAATTCAATACCCCACAGTAGATTAAGCTTTACAATTGTAAGACAGAAGGTCTTTGAGGAAGTATATAACCTCCCTCTTGAACAAGCATAAGATGAATGGATTGCGCCTCTTCAGCGGTTACAGGATTGTTATAATATTAATGTTGATGAAGATGATGATCCTAGGAACATGAACATCTCATAAACTGAAGGACAAAGAGACATATAAGGGCCATGGATTGAAGTACCTTTTTTGGGGAAGCCCATTAAAATCAAGAAAGTTAATATTGGAACAGAACAAGCACCTAAGTTGGATAATATTGGAGACTATTGGGATTATGCTACTATTAGTAAGATTATAGAACTATTGCATGAGTATCAGGATTTGTTTCCAACCAAGTTCACAGACATGAAGGGCATAAAAGGGCCCATGGGAGAAATTAAGATTCATTTGAAAGCATATGCAAGACCTATCAAGCAGAGGCCTTACAAACTGAATCCCAAGTACAAGCAGAAAGTTAAGATTGAATTAGATAGAATGTTGGAAGTAGGAATCATAGAACCAGTTGAAGAATCTGAATGGATGAGTCGTATGGTGGTCCAGGATAAGAAGTCAGGAGAAATCAGAATCTGTGTAGATCTAAGGAAATTGAATGATGCAGGATTACATAACCCATTCCCTGCACCTTTTACTGATGAAGTTCTAGATAATGTAGGAGGGCAGGAAGTCTATTCTTTCATAGATGGATTTTCAAGCTATCACCATATCAGAATTGCTAAGGAAGGTAGACATAAGACTACATTTGCAACAGAATGGGGTTCTTTTCAGTACACGGTGATGCCTTTTGGTTTGAAGAACGCACCAACCATCTTTTCCAGAGTGGTGGTCGAAGCATTTAAGGAATTTTTACATAAGTTTTTGGAGGCATACTTTGATGACTGGACCATTTTTTGTCTTCTAAAAAATCACATTGAATGTTTGAGATTAATGTTGGATAAGTGCAGGCAATGTCAAATTTCCATGAACTTGAAGAAGTGCATTTTCTTTTCATCTTTTGGGGTGTTGTTAGGACACATTGTGTGTAAACAGGGGTTGTTGGTAGATCCTTCCAAGGTTTCTATCATTGTTGATCTAACTCCTCCTACTTCGGTTAGACAGTTGTGCACTGCATTGGGACACACTGGATATTATAGGAAGTTTTTTAAGGGTTACACACAGATAACAACACCTATGGAAAAGCTGTTAAAAAAGGATAGTAAGTTTCAATGGACCGAGGAATTCCAACAGAGCTTCAACACACTAAAGCAGAAAATGGTCACTGCGCCTATTTTGGTTTTTCCAGATTGGAGTAAGAAATTCAATGTTCATGTCGATGCTTCATCCATTACATTAGGAGCAGTTTTGGCACAACCAGGTGCAAGAGATATTGACCACCCTATAGACTTTGCTAGAAGGAAGCTTTCCACATCTAAAATGAATTATACTACTACTGAAAGAGAAGGATTATCTATGGTATATGCGCTACAAAAGTTTTGACATTACTTGTTGGGAGGACATTTTAAGATGTTTACTGATTATTCTGCATTGAAGTACTTAGTCAACAAACCAGTGTTGGGGTGGGGGGAATATGCAAATGGCTATTATTATTACAGGAGTATGATTTTGAGATCATGGTCAAGCCAGGAAGAATGAATAAGGGACTTGACCACTTATCCAGGCTAGAACATGGAGAGGAACCTACCAGTTTGGATGATACACTACCAGATGCACAATTGTTGGCCATCAGAAAAGTCGATGATCACTTCATCGAAATAGTCTAGTTCATGTCCACATGAGTGGCACCTCGTGAGTATACAGTTATTCAGAAGAAACAATTGGTAGTCCACGCTGCATATTTTCAACTTATAGTTGGACATTTATACAATATGGGACCAAATGAGATCTTAAGAAGATCTGTTATGGAGTCAGAAAGACCATTGATTCTTGTAGAAGCACATGAAGGCATCAGATGAGTACATCATGCAGGAAAAGAAACAATGTAGAAGGTTCTCAGAGCTGGCCTTTGGTGGCCCACTCTACATAAGGATGCTAAGGAATACTACAGAGCCTACGATGTATGCCAAAGAATAGGGAAGTTGTCAAGAAGAGATGAGATGCCTTTAGCACCTCAGTTGACTATACATTCATTTGAGAAATGGGCTATTGACTTTGTGGGACCTATCAACCCACCAGGAAAGCACACAGGAGCTCGATACATTATCATTTCTATAGAGTATTTGACCAGATGGGCATAAGCAAGAGAAGTTAAGGATTGTAGTGCAGCTACAGCTGCACGGTTCCTCTTTGATGATATCATAACCAGATTTGGATGCCCGACGATCCTTATAAGTTATCAAGGCACACATTTCATTAACAAAACCATTGAAGCCTTGACTCAGGAGTTTGAAATTAACCATCAGAAGAGCACACCATACCACCCACAAGCGAATAGTACAGTTGAAGCTTTCAATAATATCTTGGAGACAACGTTGACTAAGATTTTCAATGTTAACAAAGATGACTGGGATTTGAGAATTCCAACAGTTTTATGGGATTATCGAACTACTTGCAAAAAGTTAACAATGCAGACTCCCTTTAAGTTAGTTTATGGCTTGGAAGCAACAGTACCTATGGAATACTTGGTTCCTAGTCTTAGAATTGCGACATTTACAGGTATGGATGACACTGACGCTATTCAAGACAGGCTCGCGTAGTTGATGGAACTAGAGGAAGACAAGGATGATTTTAAGGATGGAAATTTATTTTAAAATGTAGAAACCTTGGCGAATAATACTAATCCTTCATATGTCAACTATAAAAGTTTGGCGATAATTTTTAAAAAATATTCAAATTTCTAAGTATTTTATATAGTTTTTATAAAATTTTGGCGATTTTTAAGGTAAAATAATTTTATCCTATAGAATTTGGGCGAAT
>SNQJ01S0008057.1:126619-147115 GCA_010110895.2 Picea sitchensis
TAAAATTTTGGCGATTTTTAAGGTAAAATAATTTTATCCTATAGAATTTGGGCGAATCATTTTTAAAATAGCGAATCTCGTTTTTGGAAAAACCATGGAAAATTAGCCCATGAGTGAAATTTAGCCCCTAAAATCATCTATGGAGGAAGACAGGTTCATTGCAGGATTTCATCCGCAAGTGAAAAAAGAACGAGAAAAAGATTTCCATGATAGACACATCAAGAAGAAATCATTTAAACAAGGAGATTTGGTACTTTTATATGACATGAAGTTCATGAAGCATCCAAGAAATTTCAGGACACATTGGCTTGGGCCATTCGAGGTTGCCTATGTTACAGAAGGTGGAGCTTCGCAGTTGAAGACTCTTAATGGAGAATGGAAGGATGGTTTAGTGAATGGGAACCGGTTGAAGTTGTATTGTGACAACCAACTGTCGCGCAGCTCTCAGTAAAAGCAAAGGAAGAAGGGTCTAGGTACCAGGTGCAGTTGAAATTGGGTACCAAACACAAAAAAGACAGTCTGCACATAATAGGGAGGGGCATAGCATAAAGTACACGCTGCTCTATGAAATTTGCAGTCAAAGTAATACAGAAGGTTCAACCCTGCAGTGACTCGGGAAGAGTCACATGTGAGTGTTGGAGGCTTGTTGGCCCTTGGTCATGTATCAAGGAAGAAAGAAAATATTACAGAAGAAGAAAGACAAAGCATGAAGTGCACGGAAGGCACACAAACCGAGGAAGGGTCGAAGTGGTTAAAGAAGCATAAAAGGAGCGAAGTAAGGGAAAGCAATTCGTTGGAAGAGAAGATCAAGGAGGGAAAAGTAGCAAAGAGGATAGATCGTGGAAAAGTCAGCAAGAAGAAGAGGACACCAATGGATGCTTTGGAGCACCTCGTAGAGAGGAAGGAAGAACAGGTCAATGAAGTCCTTAAAATGTGGGTTATGGGGACCTAGGGTTTTGTCACCTGGACTCGGTCTAGGGTTTCTAAGATACATGGAATGATAAATAGAGGTCTAGAAGACTTGGGAGGGTTGTTGTTGGTATGGTTTACATAGAGAGAGTGATATGTAAAATTATCGTGTCTCAGAGCATTCTTGTATTACGTATCTTCGGTTGGGTGTGAAGATCGACTCTGCAGCTAGGTGCGCAGGGTTGGGAGATAAAGAGGAGAGATAGATAAGGATCTGCAGCTGAGTGCACAGATAGAACTGTGTATTTTCAATCACCTTATCAATAAACACAATTATTTGGACGTAGCCCTAAAGAGAGGGTGAACCACGTAAATATAGTTGTTCTATGTGATTGATGTTGTGTTATTTGTTATCTTTTATACTGTGATTGCATTATTATTTCCTTTTCTAAATATAGGAATATGTAACTAACTTTGCGAAGTTGAACATAATACAATTAAGAATCTCTAGGTTATCTTACATTGTTATTCTAGAATCATCTTACACTTCCTCTGGTTGTAGACACCTGTGTCCTGCAACCCCCTTATTGCTACTTCGGGTGAAACTTCATATGCTTCACAGGTGTCGTTGAAAGGGCCAGTAATTAGGGTTTGTTGGTGCGTTGTTAGAGTTTAACCCTGGGTCTGCCCCTGTGCCAACAGACTTATACTCTTCTGTCATGGCATCTTTCCATACCTGCTGACCTGTTGCTTCTGCCCACAGAATCATAGGTAAACTTTGATCATGTATCATTTATTTGGTTGCTTCAATGATGGTTATGTTCTTCCTCCTTCTCAAATAGTTTTGACTCCCTCTGATTCAAGCGACTCCCTCTGAATTCTGAAGGATAAAACATCTTCCTTTGTTGTTAACCTTCCTGTAATAAGAAAACAAGACAATAATATATCCTAAAGGAGAATAATGAGTACATCTCTAGAATCAAAACAATTCAAGGATTGTTGTCACAGCTACAACACCTACTTGTAATGTAGCAACCTTAGAAATGTAGGTTAGAGGCATGATAATTAAAACAATCAAACCTGAATTCATCACTTCCAGTATGTTGTTCCTCTTAATGCACTGAGATCTCTCTGGATCCACAATTTTAGCAAGGGTTCCTTCTTCCTGCAAGTACCCTTATGAAAATTATGTAAATAATATATACAAGTGCATACCCGAGAGTGTACACCAATGGACATTATGTTTTTTTGTCAATTTCATGATGAGCATTGATATTCCTTGCTTGTTTACCATAGACTAGAAGGAAAATTGTATTTATGTAGCTTCTTGTGGCCACCTGCCATTGATACATTCTATAAACAGATGTGTTTTCCCATGTAGCTACCTTTTACCATACATATCTCTAACGAAGTCTGCATCAACATTGTAGTTGTTGTAGTTGGGGTGGATTTTTACTTAGGTCATGTAGAAATTTTCCTTCAACAAATGACCAAAATACAAGTTTACTGATAGCTCTTCTAGTACACTTGTCCTTGCTTCCCTAAGGACGGTGACAATGCATATAATTCTCTAGATACGTTGGACAAATAACCCAAGTTTCAAAACTTGTGTAGTCTTACTTCATGCCGAGGACAAACCACAGACTTGGTCCTTCTATACCTTCACCTGATCATTCTCTTAGCATCTTCATTGCCTTCTTTACTCTGAAATATTGCTTGAATATTTCTCCTATTTTAGCTCAAGAAAGATACTCTAGAATTTAGAAAAGCTTCCTTACTTGTGCCAAAAGACAAATCTGCAACTCCCTTAAGAACTTTCCAAACTTGTGTTACAGACAAACTTTATCTTCAACATTGATATACCTGTAATGTACCTCAAAAACAAGACCACAAACTCTGATCTGGAACTCGGCTAGAAGTGATCCTGTAGAAGAGCTGAAGTTCTCTTGGAGACTACTCTGAAAAGCTCGACTTTATTCCTCTTGAAATCTCAAACAAAAATTACTAGAACTAGGTCCAAATGTGCCTCAAAAATTTAATCTATTTTATGTTGAGATTCACCCTTTATAACAACCTCAGTTCTGCCCTCTATCACAACCACAAATTCTCCCGTACGTCTATCATCAAACACATAGAAAATATCTAAATGATCATAGAGTGGAGAAAGACATCATGGCATTTTATTGTGGATGGATCTAGAATACAAATTTAACAACTAAAGGTTGCAACAACAGCTGCCAATAGACACTACTAGACTTCAAGAAACCCTATGATAATGCCAACGATTTATCCAATAGTATGCGGTTGGACTGTCCAAACCCTCCAAGCCCCTTGTCAGCTTGTTACAATCCCTATGAATCAACAAGTGGGTTTCAGGCCCCTTTTTAATGCTCATGATCTAGCTTTAGGTGCCATGGTTCCTTCCAGCTTCTCACAGTCTACAACAAGGATCCTCGTGGCCCTTCTAAATCTCCCTCTATTTGTTGATATGGATGGTTTGACCCTCAAGTGATCCCTATCGTTTTTCCCAACATACGGTTTAGTAATTGGGAGAGTGTCGATCCCTCTAAGAGACCCCATGTGTAACATCCCTGTTTCCCCCAATTTGTAATTAATCATAGAATATGAATTATCGTGCTAATGCATTAGGAAAATGTAAATGTATTATTGTTTGAATTGCTAATACCTGACTGTGGGGGTGAATCCTTGAAAGTATTGGCCATGATATGACTAGAGGAAGAATGTGAAAACTATAAGAGAGGGTTCATATATCAAATAACCCCAAACCTCCCTTGATAAGGATGGCAAACCTCCTTCGAATCCCAAGGAAAGAAAATTAGTCAATGAAGAAAGGACATGTGGTTGAATCAACAACCACCCCCATGAATGGAAACCTGGGCTGTTAGTTCGAAGTACTATAGGGACCTATAGACCTGAGCTTCCTTCTGATAGAAGGAACAAGATAGGTCGAAAAAAACCTCCCAAGGTAAGAGGGACACACACACGGGAGAGGAGACGCCAGACACCTGACACCAGACGAGGAGGACGAAAGCTCACAAGGGAGAAGCGCGAATCTCTCCAACGAATCACGAATAGAAGGCCAAGGCCACAACCGAGTGAGAAAGCTCTGAGTTGCAGAAAACAGGACCCAAACAGAAGCTGAAATAGAGAGAGAACCCTCGAGAACCATGAGAATTCCCTGGTGATATCATGGCTGGGCACGGGGGTGGCCAGAGTGCTAAGAATGAATGCCTCTATGCCTATGGTCGGGTGGAAGGATGAACACCCACAGTCAGTTGGTTGGAGACAACCTGTAATAGATAAGTGATTTCCTACTCTATGTAATTTAGCGGTAACTGGGCATGAATTTGGTTATAATGGGTATGTTTCGGGAATTGTGCTTGATTTCTGATTGGATATACTGTGTCCCTTTCCTTACTGCTTGGTTGTATATTTAGGCCAGTAAGAAATTTTATGGATAGGATATGATTGGTACTCGTAAATGCTTGTGTCCTGTGGCTGCTTGAGTTAGAGCCACTAACTGTGAGATCGTCGACCTTAGGCATACTCTCATGTACACAAGCCAGCCTTCCTAGTTGTCTAGAGTCCCTTGGAGGACGAATTATGTTAAGCTCAGGAGAGATAGTGTAGTTATGCACCGGCTCCCTACGAGGCAAGTAGAGGTTGAGACTCACCCAAGTCCTAGACTTGACGAATGTGCGCAAGGGGTGCGCGGAAGACTCTTATAAGAGTCAAGCCCAAGAGAGCGCAAAGCTCTTAATTCCTTCATAGCTGAGAAATCTCAGGAGGGACAACACTTTTCGTAAAGTGCTGGCGAGACCCAATAGCCGGCTTGCAGTAGAAGATCGAAAGTTGAGACCTTTGAAGCGTCGAAATCTTCCGAAATCGAGAAGAAAGCGTGAGCTCAGGGAGGAGCTACAGCTACCGTCAGATCTCGCGTGGATAGCTGATAGCCATTGGATCCAGGAGAAGTTGCACAAGGTTTAACCCTCACATACACAAAGGTGAGGACTCATCAAAGTCCCGAAAAGATCAGGACCGTCCATTTAAGAGGACACGTGGCAGAGGTCCGAACCCATCATGGCTTTGGATACCAGAAGATTGAAGGACTAGAATCATGGAGTCGCTGCATCGCGAACTTCCGGTTCGCGAAATCCCGATACGGGAGAGGAGCCACCGGATTTTGGTATTTCGGCTATTCGGAGTTCGGGACGTAGAGGAGGCTGTGGTCTTGGTACTGAGAGTTTCAAACTCCCGGTATGCGAAACAACAAAAGCATCGGGACCGTCCATTTCAGAGGACACATGGCAAAGATCCGAACCCATTTGGGTTTCGGATACTGGTAGGTTGAAGGACCAAGAGTTTGGTCGCGGCGGATTTGCGAAATTGCAAATCCCAAAGTCCCGAAAGGTGCACGCGGTTGAGGTTTCGGGGAAATCCCCGAAAGGAGATTTCGGTAATTCGGTTACCGGGAAAACAAGAGGTAAGAGTTCTGAACTCTTGACTCATAAAACCCCGAAAGGATATGATCTGTTGTATTAGGAGAGGATTTGAGCCATTGACCTCACTCAGGAGAAGGAGGACCGGAATTTTGGGATTCGACACTTTAGTACTTCGAATACCGGGAGTACGAGAGGACAAGGAATTGGAGCAACAGGATTCATGAAGTGTTGAAATGTGAAATCCTGAAAGCATTTTATGGAGTAGTGTCGAGTCACGGAACAACAACAAGTTTAAGCATACTGGGGTTCGGGATTTTGGAAGTTCCGAGGACAAGGAACCGGGGCGCTTTGTTTTGAAACTCCCAAAGTCGCGAAACACGACGTATTGTTGGAGTGGGTGTGTGAAATCGTGGATAAGTATTGTTTGTAACAGAATCACGAAATAGTGAATTCCGAAACCCCGAAAGGTTGTGGGTCGTCGATCCAGTTGGATCGTAGCCGTTGGTTCAAGAGGGACATGGACCGTTGATCTCTCAGAAGAGATATTTCGGTATTTCGTCTACCGAGGTTATAAAGAGTAAGAGAGTCAGGACTCTTGATCCATGAAATCCCAAAAATATCCAAACCATCGGATTAGGGGAGGCTTACAGCCGTTGATCTCCCTTTGGAAGGGAACTTCAGAGATTTCAAAGTTTCAAGGATTTGAAAGGGAGAGGAAGAGACATTGCATCGTGATTCCCCGAATCGCAAAAATCCGGTAAGTGCCTTATCGATTAAGCGCGTGGTCACGGAACAGGGTCACGTGGACAAGACCCAAGCGGGGAGCTTGTCACTTGCCATCCCTTTCGGGGTTCGACATTTCAACATTTCAGGGTTTGAAGAGTTGAAAGACTTGACTCTCTTGCATCGCTGAGTTGCGAAATGTGAAAGGTGCCTCTTGTCTTGGCCTGTGGTCATAACCAACGATCACATGGAGGTGGATAAGGGAAGAGCTAGCCTATGCTAGGCCCCCGTAGGAATTCGGGGATTCTATCCCTTGAGGAAGAGTGGAATTTTTTTTATGCCATAGTGGGTATGTGACAAATTGGTATCAGAGCATGGTTACAACACTTGGCCTGCTTGGGCTCATGTACGAGCCAGGTAAAGAGACAGTGTTATCTACATTTTCTCTTTAAGAAGAAGGACCGTAGAATGAAATTGTAAATTGGGAATTTCTTTAACCCCTCTGTTAAAATGGTAACTACTCTTATAGGAGTAGGATGCACCGATCAATATTACTAATAAGACCTGAGTGTGAATAACAGAGGTGGAATAAATTGTGCTATGGAGCGGCACGATCAAGACAAGTGACATGAACTGAGTTGTTTTGTTATAGTGTGACGATGGCTACCTACTAAAGCAGGTAGAGTCTCTTGCAATTGAGATGGCTGGTTAGGTAAGAATTAAGATTCAAATGAAGAACTCCTTCATGATTTGGGAAATTGGGTAAGGACTGGTAGGATCCTTAGAATGTTATAATTACTGCATTATTAAAAGACTAAACCCTGAGCATATAACTCCCCACGATTGAGAGGACTGATGAAAATATATAGGGTTATATTACCTAACCTATAATGGTTAGAATCGAGAACAAGGATAATCTGTTTAAGCAAGATTAAGAGGGGTCCATTGGGATTGTTGCTAATTCCCAAGAGTGACCCTTGTTGGTTGTTCCCATAAAGAAAGGGTAACATCCGTGTGAGTTATGACTATGAGATTTTTCCTGTAAGTAACTAAAAAGCTTAGGAGGAATAGTATCCGTTAGATTGGAATCAATGAGATCCGTTGATCTAGAGCTTTGAGGTTTTGTCTATTGGAAAACTAGAAGCGTAGACTTTCCAAAGTCGCGCTAGGTAAATCACCGATTCAATCAAGGTCGTTGGTTAGCGGATGACCTGAACCGTAGATCCAGTGTAATCGGATCTTCAGGAATCGGAGGTTTAGAAGTCAACGGACAGAGTTTTGAGGACTCACATGTCACAAAAACCCGACATCCAACCTGAGTCGTTGGATCGAGTCAGGCAATGGATCGTGGATCTGACGCATACACTTTCGGGGATTCGAAATCGGGAGTTAAGGGGTAAGGACTCCACCAAACCTCGAAAGGTGGAAAGCCGGGATTTGATCAGGACCATTGATTGGCAGAGAGATCTGTACTATGGAATCCAAGTTGTCGGACCCGCATGGATTAGAAGTTTGGGAAATGGTGGAGCGTTGTCCGTGGATTCACCGAAACGTGGGATCCTGACGCATGTCTGGGAGTTGACCCCAGGTTCTGAGCAAAGGGTCATGGGAATAAAAGAATTGAGAAAACCTTAGATTCGGTCTTTCGAGTTTTCGGATTTTGGGGATCGAGGAACCAAAGTTCCTTGCAACATGAATCCCAAAATCGCGAAATGTGAAGCGCCTTTTTGTTCAGATCGTGGTCACCGTCGGTGGTCGCGTGAGGAGAAGGCGTGGACTAGCATGATGAATACTTAATTGTGTTCAATTGTACTTGAGTGCATGAGTTTAATGCATTATGAAGCTTCATAATAGGAAGTGTGATATTAATACCGGTAAGGTATGAATGATATTAAACATGCAAGTAATACACATGTATGATGTAAGAGTATAATTATATTAGAGGCCCAATATGATTGCCCTGATGAGTGAAATGTGAAGCAAGTATTGCTTTTTTCCAGATTAAATAAATACTATGGAGGCATAGATGACTCCATTCTGGGGAGTCATGAAAGTTCTGTTCCAAATAATAGCATGAGGGGAATGTGTTCCATTTCCTCATGAAGTACCAATATAATTAGATAAAAGGGTAAATGAGCAAAGTTTCTCTCTTGTCATAATAAGAGACAAATGATTACACCTTTGAGAATCACATGAGAAGGATTGTGAATGAATCCGAATTGACTGATCTTAACAGTAAAGATGCAGGTGGGTTGTAAAATATACCTATGGCAACTACACACAGGCTTACGATTATGAGTATAGCTAAGTACATCGTGGATGTAAGTTAGCAAAAACCTAGAACATGTGTTGATGCATAATCTGGAATACATACCAGAAAGGTATGTCTATGTCCCTTAAAGAATGCTTATTAACAAGTTGAAGCTAATTTGAGCTTGAGGCCATCACAAATAGTGATGGATATGCACAAGGAAGTTGCATGCCGAAGGAGTTACCGGTGAAGGAACTGTGTAAGGACTTTGTTAGAAGAACAGAGTCACAACCCTAATAATTTTTTAAGGTTGGACAATGGGCTGCAAGGCATGTCCATATATAAGAATCTTGGATTACATTTTGAAAGAATCATGTAATTAATAGAAGACTAACAACTGAATATTGACCATTTTGATAACCGAATGGAAGTGTGTAGGATGCACATGTTCATGATTCATTATGAGCAAAGAGTTGCTATTAAATCATGTTGCAATATCCAAAAAAGGGTTAGGGTGAGGCCTAACCAAGGCTGCTAAAAAAAGAGCAGCTGTGGAAACCAGTGTAGTTGGTAAGAGGCAAGTAAATCCCCTGAGTATGATTAAATGAATAAACGAGTATGTTTAACTGATGAGGATGGGTTGAAGCTGTGATTAAGAACAGGCAGTGAGACCTTAGAGATAAATCGACTGGGCTGAAAAACCCCAGGCAATGTAGAAAGAATTTGAAGAAAGGGAGAGCCCTCATTTCTTTCTTTGCTGTGCATTATGTTTTTTATGGGATGAGAAAGCCAGTACATTGATGAACGAAAATGTTTTGACACCATAGTAATGATGGTTGTAATACTGTGAAAACAATTGAGAAGTGTTGTGTTTCACTTATGGAAACATTTAAGGATGTTTATGAATTCGAATGTTATGATACATGCATTAGGTTTAATATTATGACTAATGCAATTGTGTCTATAATGATGCATGTTGTGTATAGAAATAAATTAGAGCTATTGAGGAAGACAATTGCCAATGATGAGCAACCTCAAACAGAGAATGACCAGGAGAAGGTTGCGAGTGAAAGGTTGTTGATGGGGTTGTAAAAGCCCCAATAAAGCACTGGTGATGAGGTAAAAATAAGAAAGAGGGTGCTAGCAGCCAAGAAACGATATAAAGATATCCGCGCATGTGTGGCACAAGGTATGAAGGAATTTGGTAGGAACCCATTCTGAAATATTTTATTGTCTTAGTGTTATGCATGAATTTTGAAAGGTAGTGGTATGCCTTGGATACCCAAGTAAGGTATGACTCATGACGAAGAACCTGAATAATGGAAGTATGAACCTCTGGTAGTAAACACCGTTTATAACCATTGGAAGAATTCATGAATTGATATGTCATGAATGCATTGACAATCAAGGAATGCGTAAAGGCATACATGTGAAAATTTTGAGTTCGTGTGTATTTGATTTGGGATCGTGATCGGCCTATAGCCGACAGCATGGTCCTATTGTAAGAATGAAAGAAAACGAATAAACCATATGAGGAAAATTTTGGTTAACTTCCAACACCCCATGGCCAAGAACCGGTCATAAAGTGTGACGAACTCGAAAAACAATGCAAGAATGTATTGGGTATGAATGTGGTCATGGATATTGGCACAATTGTTAAAACCCTTTTTAAATGTTGAACTACATTTTGAAAAGTTTGGTATGTTGAAATGAAACTAACAATTGTTTGGCTGTGTAAAGAATGAATTGCAGGAAGCAAAGAGTCTTGGATATGGCAGTGTTGTAAGTCCATAAGGAAGACTGATTTCCTGCTGAGCCAAACTGCAAGGGATGGAAGAAGGAGTCCTGGATATGGCAGCATTGTAAGCCCATAAGGAAGGCCAATTACCCACCGAGTCAAACCGTTATGGGAAGGAAATTCTCATAATTATGAATCTGGTTCCTGTGCAGAACAAATATGAAAAACAAGTCGCGAGTTTGGAAAATCCGTGGGTGACAGTTTTGCAATAAAATTCTAAAAGTTAAAATTTATAATGATGTCTCATGAATTTTATATACCTATGGTACAGGGGGGAAGAAAAGACATGTCCAGAAAGGAACAAATGAAGGCTGCCAAAGCTGAAGATGATGAAAAAGGGCTACTGCTAAGCCATGAGAACCCTATGATAAATCATGATCGCCTGAAATAAATTATGTTGAGGTAACACAAGCCGGAGGGACGCCTCGGCAGAGCAAGTCTGAGGGATGCCTCGACTGTAAGACTCGATAGAGTCTCTAAGATTTTCCTGTGCGAGAAAACCTCGGCAGGGCAAGATGGATCACCCAAGGGACTGTATAACAGTGAAGGGGATGCCTGAGCCTGGGCCTGAAGGATGAGTGACTGCAAGGAAGAGGAGACCTTGATAATTCTTGTAAACTATTGGGATCATGCACACAGTGGGTAGTTTCCCGTGTGGAAAAACCTTGGAAAGGAAGATAAAATCATGATAGCTCTTGTGAACTATTGAATTGGAATCATGCACCCAATGGGTACGTCAAGGGAAGCGATGAGCATGGATAAAAAAAACCACCATGTGGATACAGATCCACAAACTTCACAGATAAGTACTTTGCTAGAATATAAAATTTTCCTTTTGAATTTTGAACAATAGTAAGATGTTTTCGCACAAAATTGTGATTAATGTGCTTGTTGTCCAAGAATTATTGAACGCAGGTGACGAAGACTAAGATTCTGAAAGAGGACCTGATCGAGGATGAAGGTCAAGACTTCTGAAGTGGCCGAATGAGAAAGGCATCACAGGTGTTTTGAGAAAGAACACCGAGGACGATGTTCCTTTAAGGGGGAGGGAATTGTAACACCCATGTTTCCCCCAATTTGTAATTAATCATAGAATATGAATTACCATGCTAATGCATGAGGAAAATGTAAATGTATTATTGTTTGAGTTGCCAATAACTGACTGTGGGGGTGAAGCCTTGAAATTACTGGCCATGATATCACTAGAGGAAGAATGTGAAAACTATAAGAGAGGGTTCATATATCAAATAACCCCAAACCTCCCTTGATAAGGATGACTAACCTCCTTCAAATCCCAAGGAAAGAAAATCAGTGAATGAAGAAAGGACCGGTGGTTGACTCACCAACCACCCCCATGAATGGAAACCTCGGCTGTCAGTTCGAAGTACCACAGGGACCTGCAGACCTAAGCTTCCTTCTGATAGAAGGAATAGGATAGGTCGGTAAAAACCTCCCAAGGTAAGAGGGACACACACACGGGAGAGGAGACGCCAGACACCTGACACCAAACGAGGAGGGCGAAAGCTCACAAGGGAGAAGCACTAAGCTCTCCAACGAATCACGAACAGAAGGCCGCGAGCTTGATGTTGCAGAGCATCTGAGAAACCTCGCCAAGGCCACAACCGAGTGAGAAAGCTCCGAGTTGCAGAAAACAGGACCCGAACAGAAGCTGAAATAGAGAGAGAACCCTCGAGAACCGTGAGAATTCCCTAGTGATATCATGGCTTGGCATGGGGGTGGCCAGAGTGCTAAGAATGAATGCCTCTGTGCTTATGGTTGGGTGGAAGGACGACCATCCATAGTCAGTTGGTTGGCGACAACCTATAATAGATAAGTGATTTCTTACTCTATGTAATTTAGCGGTAATAGGGCATGAATTTGGTTATACTGGGTATGTTTCGGGAATTGTGCTTGATTTCTGATTGGATATACTGTGTCCCTTTCTTTACTGCTTGGTTGTATATTTAGGCCAGTAAGAAATTTTATGGATAGGACATGATTGGTATTGGTAAATGTTTGCGTCCTGTGGCTGCTTGAGTTAGAGCCACTAATTGTGAGATCGTCGACCTTAGGCATAGTCTCATGTACACATGATAGCCTTCCTAGTTGTCTAGAGTCCCTTGGAGGACGAATTTTGTTAAGATTAGGAGAGGTAGTGTAGTTATGCACTGGCTCCCTACGAGGCAAGTAGAGGCCGAGACTCACCCAAGTCCTAGACTTGATGAATGTGCGCAAGGGGTGCGCGGAAGACTCTTCTAAGAGTAAAGCCCAGGAGAAAGAGTGAAAAGCTCTTAATTCCTTCATATCTGAGAAAGATCATGAGGGACAACACTTTTCGTAAAGTGCTGGCGAGACCCAATAGTCGGCTTGCAGTAGAAGATCGAAAGCTAAGACCTTTGAAGCGTCGAAATCTTTCGAAATCAGGAAGAAAGTGTGAGCTCAGGGAGGAGCTACAACTACCATCAAATATCGCATGGATAGTCGATAGCCATCGGATCCAGGAGAAGTTGCACGAGGTTTAACTCTCTCATACACAAAGGTGAGGACTCATCAAAGTCCCGAAAAGATCAGGACCATCCATTTAAGACAACATGTGGCAGAGGTCCGAACCCATCGGGGCTTTGGATACCGGAAGATTGAAGGACTAGAATCGTGGAGTTGCTGCATTGCGAACTCTCGGTTCGCGAAATCCCGATACAGGAGAGGAGCCACCGGATTTTGGTATTTCAGCTATTCGGAGTTCGAGACGTAGAGGAGGATGTGGTCTTGGTACCGAGAGTTTCAAACTCTCGATACGTGAAACAACAAAAGCATCGGGACCATCCATTTCATAGGACATGTGGCAGATATCCGAACCCATTGGGGTTTCGGATACTAGGAGGTTGAAGGACCAAGAGTTTGGTCGCAGGGGATTCACAAAATCGCAAATCCTGAAGTTTCGAAAGGTGCACGTGGTTGAGGTTTCGGGGAAATCCCCGGAAAGAGATTTCGATAATTCGGTTACCGGGAAAACGAGAGGTAAGAGTTCTGAACTCTTGACTCATAAAACCCTGAAAGGATCTGATCCGTTGGATCAGGAGAGGCTCTGAGTCATTGACCTTGCTCAGGAGAAGGAGGACCGAAATTTCGGGATTCGACACTTCGGTACGTCGGATACCGGGAGTACGAGAGGACAAGGAATTGGAGCAATAGGATTCGCGAAGTCCCGAAACGTGAAATCCCGAAAGCGTTTTACGGAGTAGTGTCGGGTCATGGAACAACAACAGGTTTCGGCATACCGGGGTTTGGGATCTCGGAAGTTCCGAGGACAAGGAACCGGGGTGCTTTGTATTGAGACTCCCGAAGTCACGAAACGCGACGTATTGTTGGAGTGGGTGTGTGAAATCGTGGATAAGTATTGTTTGTAACGGAATCATGAAATCGTGAATTCTGAAACCCCGAAAGGTTGTGGGTTGTCGATCCAATTGGATTGTAGCCATTGGTTCAAGAGGGACATGGACCGTTGATCTCTCAGCAGAGATATTTCGGTATTTCGGCTACCGGGGTTATAAAGAGTAATAGAGTCGGGACTCTTGATCCATGAAATCCTGAAAAGATCCAAACCGTCGGATCAGGGGAGGCTTACATCCGTTTATCTCCCTTTGGAAGGGAACTTCGGAGATTTCAGAGTTTCGGGGATTTGAAAGGGAGGGGAAGAGACATTGCATCGTGATTCCCCGAATCGCAAAAAACCGGTAAGTGCCTTGTCGATTAAGCGCATGGTCACGAAACAAGGTCACGTGGACAAGACCCAAGCGGGGAGCTTGTCACTCACCAGCCCTTTCGAGGTTCAACATTTCGGCATTTCGGGGTTTGAAGAGTCGAAAGACTTGACTCTCTTGCATAGTTGAGTCGCGAAATGAGAAAGGCGCCTCTTGGCTTGGCCTGTGGTCATAACCAACGATCACATGGAGGTGGATAAGGGAAGAGCTAGCCTGTGCTAGGCCCCCGTAGGAATTCGGGGAGTCTATCCCTTGAGGAAGAGAGAAAAATTTATTATGCTGTAGTGGGTATGTGACACCACGAATATCAAACGATCTTCTCACAATGCCTACGTCCCTATAGAAGAGAGATTCGCCCCTCTAGGAGCTCACAGACTCTTTGGCAATGTTGCCATGGTCTCCTCTAGGATGAGATCGAACCTCCAATGAGCCACAAAAAAAAAAAAACTCCAATCACAGTTCTGTCTATCAAATTAGATCGGCCTCCCAACAGTAGCATGCAGACTCCTCCAATAATCCTCCAAGGGTGCCACCAATTTTCCAAACTCTCACGAACTGTTGTAGACTGAAACCAATCCTTCATTTGACTGTGCAATGATCTTCTTCAAGTATGCTTTGATACCATGTTGAATTTCTCACTATTTCAGGCCCATGCATTTAATTTCAATTTTATGTTTATCATTTACTTGAACCATAAACAAATGCAGCAACAATAACTAGTTGCATTAAACCAAGATCACAAGAAGAATAACCATGCACAAGAACATAAGAAGTATCCTGGGAAACCCTTCTCAACAAGGGAATAAAACCCAGACAATCCTTTGCTATATTCTTCAAGAGAAAGACCTCCCACACCATCACCAAACCTAGCACACAAGAGGGTGTTGTAATTCTCATAATTTCAGACCACAACTTCTAAACTCATGAGATGACATAAAGATAAGTGTGTTTCCTCAATGGGGATTCACCTTTATTTATAAAAAACTTATCACATCAAATGATGTGTCTATTGGCACAATAGGGCCAACCTCAATAACTCAAAATATAATTAATAATTACAATATTAATTATCTTTTACATTAATTATCTTTCACTTTATGGTGGGGCCGACTTGTACCCTTTACATCATAATTAGGGTTACAGGTAAATCTTACTCTTAGAAAATATAACAAGGGATCTCACACACTCACTAGTGCTCAACCACTAGGGGCACGTACACATGTGCTCAACCATAGGGATGTACTCAATAGATCTTTGTCTCACTGAGTCTCACAAGAGAATCATCTGGACACACACCCACTAGTGCTCAGCCACTAGGGGCACGTCCACCTGTGCTCAGCCATAGGGACGTTTTACTCAACAGATCTCTATCTCACCGAGTCTCACAGGAGAAACATCTGGACACACACCCACTAGTGCTCAACCGCTAGGGGCATGTCCGCCTTTGCTCAACCACGGGGATGTCCTACTCAACATATCTCTATCTCACTGAGTCTCACAGGAGAATTATCTGGAGTACCACATCGTCTCACCTCTCTACACAGAGTAGAACAATATACCCATCACACAGACACCTTCACCCCTCACAGGGGTACACATTGTTTCATTGAAATAAAAAGTACAAATCCAAAAGATTTGATAGAAATAAAAGTTTATGTGTAGACAATGATGACGATCCTTCAGATGATGAAGACAATGACTCTTTTATTGGAAATAAACTAAATGGCTTCATGCTTATGGCCAAAGAGGATTATGATAATAAAAGCACAGGAAGTGAGGCTAATGAAGAAGAAGTTGTGGTTGATATGGAAGGAGAACTGATCAGTGTACTGGAAGAGATTGACAGACTCAGAATTAAGAACACGAAGCAAAAACAATTGTTGATACAGTTCGAGAAAGACAGTAAACAGCCTGATGAAGACTTTGCCCTGTTAAAAGTGGAATTAGAAGAGGCAAAGAAAATCGAGGACATTCTGAAACAACAGTTATCAGAAAAGAAGGCAAGATGTAAAACTCTGGAAGAAGAAGTAGTGAAAACTAGGAAAGAGTTGGAGAAGTTTCAAGCCTTGTATCGTCAGAATCTGTCAAGTATCAAAGCCTCGGAAGGATTAGCCACCATTCTGAATCAGCAAAAGAATCCAAAGTTGAAAACAAGTTTGGGTTATGAAGAGGGATCAAGTAGTGGTCATGCAAGCAACAAAGACTTCATCAAGTTTGTCAAATCTATAACCAATGACGACAACAAACCTGCAGAAACAAAGGAAGATAATCAACCGCCCAGGAAGAGTAAAGAAAAAGGTGCCAGAACTAAATCTGTAGAACAAGGAAATAATACACTCCCTGCTCAAGGAAATCATCAACATGGAAGAAATCGATTTGCTAAAAAAAGACAACCATTTTCCAGGTACAAAGAATTTTTCTATGGATATTGTTTCTAATGTTCTAACTTTGGTCACAAAGTTGTAAATTGTTCCTTAAGACTTAGACATGAACAATTAAGATTTCCAAGGAATAAATATCCGCCACAACAAAGAATGATACCGCCAAGTAACAAACCATCACAAATTGCAAATTGTCAAATTAAGTTTAGAGACATGCAAATGAGGAGGTCAAGAAATAATAAACAGTCAATGAGTAGACAACGTTGCAACAATAGCTTTGACCTATTGAACAATGAGATTGAATGCTATAACTGTCACAACTTTGGCCACAAAGCTACAAACTGCCATCTGAAGAATTACAAAGCAGATCCAAGGATAAAGTTCTTAGATAGAAAGGTCAGCACATGGAAAATGAAAGATAATGAAAAATGTGGTCTAGCACTTTCAACTCAAAAACAAAAGGCCTCAGGGAATATAGATAGTGGATGTTCCAAACACATGATTGGAGACAAGGATAAGCTTCTATCCATAAGTAAAAGGAAAACAAGAAATGAGATCCTTGAAAATGATGAACCAGGTAAAATCAAGGATAGAGGGATGGTAAGTTTGAGTAATGACAAAGGAGATGCTCAGTACGTTCTGCTTGTGGATGGTCTGAAACATAATTTGCTCAGTACAAGTCAAAAGTGTGACAGAGACAATGAAGAGGTGTTCACGTCCAAAGATTGTAAGGTAAATGTAAACTCAGGACAAGTGGTGAATAAAGGCATAAGGAAAATTAATGATGTTGATATTGAATCCTCCCCTGCAAGTAAAGAAGAAGACACAGATACAATAAAAGAATGTTCAGTTAGCATCAATCCCATGGAAGAAGTAGAAGAAGAATCATGTCATAAGATGGAAGCTGAAGTTTTGAAGGTTGAGAAGTCAAACACCCAAAGCAAGTTCTTAAACAACTCCATGACCCTGGATAAGCTCTTGGATAGTCAGAGATCACCAAATGACAAATCTGGTATTGGATACAACAAGGAAGAAATCAGTACTCCTAAGAAACCTGATATAGATCCTTTGTCTATGAAAAAGAAAAGTAGGTATGAGAGTGGTTGTAGTGGTTTTTTCTTGTGATTGAATATGGTCATAAAAGCCTTGGATTGTATGCATCATGGAAGAAAAATGAAATTGCAGTAATAGAGATCGATGAGAATCAATGGGGAGATCCAAGGGTTATTTAAAAAGTACAAGCTACAATTGCGCAGTGTTCAAGTAGGACAATGACATTCGCAACAACAACATTCTGATGTACAAAATTATATACATGACATTCTGTAGAGATAACAAGAGGAAAGACCTTGTCAGGGAAAGCTAATCTTTTTAGAAACAAAGGAGGAGAACAATCAGAAGCAGAGAGAGAACAGTGACAGGGGAAGTCATCCAGTTATGACAAGAAAAGGTTGATGAAGGAGTCCCAGTAAGAGAGGTGAGCAATATTGAGTCTGCTAGAGAGGACACAGTTGAAGATGAAGATGAATAGGTCCAAGAATCAGAAGGAGAAGACTCTGGTTTATATACAAATATTTTGCAGGCCTCAAATAAGAGAGTCCATTTTGTCAAGGGGAGTTTGTGCTGGTTTAATATCTGATACCTCCTAAAAATACTACAACAGCTCAGGGGGAGCATGTTTTCTTTGACATTGATGTCAAAGGGGGAGAAAATGAGTGGTCCGAACCGGTTGCTACAGTTGGAGGTCCAAACAGATTAGCACAGTCGTTCAAGGTTTCCATCAATGCCAAAGGGGGAGATTGTTGGCATGTTTACAAGCAGAGTGTGCTTGTCATTGATGGCAAGATTAGAGTGTGCAACGATGGAAAAACATGAACAACGTAATCTCAGGAGGATTAGCGTAGAGTCGCACGCAGTGTGTAGGTGTGCACCAGGGACGAAGTTAACTCATTGCCACAGATTAAGAGAGATAGCGTACTCAGGATCTTAGACGGATCAAAGGTCGAGGCCTTTGACACTTAGAAATTATTCCAAGTCAGGAGGATGTGTAAGCTCAAAAGGAGGAAAACAGTCAAAGCATGACAAAGGTTTCGTTATGGCAAAGATCAGCACGATCAGTAGCATAGAGATAATGGAAAGATCAGCAGTGTAAGCTCAGAAGGAGGAAAACAGTCAAAGCACGATAAAGGTTTCGTTTCGGAGTTTCGCAGATCGGGAAATCCAAAGGAAAGAGGTTCAAACTCGTGATATGAGAAATCACAATAACAATCTTGACCGATGAAGTTCATAAGTTCACGAAATACAAAGCGCCTTTTGGTGCAGCCTGTGGTCACTGTCGGTGGTAACGTGAAGGGAAGAAGCTAGCAGTGTTAATATCCATCTCGGAGTCTCGGCGATCGCAACTTGGAGTATCGAGATCCTTCATCACAGGAATCGCAATATGCGAGATCGCAATGAGATCTGGACCGTTGGATCATTGGAGATCTCGATCGTTGATCAAGCTCGATGAAGTTCATAAGTTCATGAAATACGAAGCGCATTTTGGCACAGCCTGTGGTCACCGTCGGTGGTCACGTGAGGGGAAGAAACTAGCAGTGATAAGCTCCATCTCGGAGTCTCGGCGATTGTGACTTGAAGTGTTGAGACTCTTCATCACAGGAATGTCGAGATGCGAATTCACGAAATTCAAATTCTGTTTAGCGCTCGGTCACAGCGAGTGGGCATATGAGATAAATGTGAAATCATGCGGATTTAATCTAACAGTGCTGGTTAATTGGAAACTTGATTGAAGGGTTATTGTTTCACCTCACAGGTAATCAATCAATTACGATTCAGTTAGCAGAACTGAATCATGATTCTTGGACGGTTGACGTTTCAGTTGCCGATGCGTTGTTCTAGGGTTTGAGGGGTAACTGAAGGGGTTGTAGTGTATAAAAGAAACACACGGTGACTATGCATGGTTGGTTGTTCGGAAGAAAAAATGGGTTGAACTGTAAGAAAGGGAAAATTACAGTATGCGCAGTGTGAGATAAAACTCAGACATGAGTAACAGATGAGGCATAGAAGTGAGATGTGGTTTTCTCTTTTTGAGGCTTGAGCGAGCGAAGCAGAGCAAAAGTGGAGTGGCAGTAAACAACCCGATGAGCATAACCGTGGCACGGTGAAGAGCATGCAGAGGCACTGTGCATGGAGGACGAAGAAGGTGCACAGATAGTAGAAATACGCAGAACAGATAAGAGATGGATGTTGTTGTGGAGAGGAATTACACACAGGAAATAACATGATGTGGACAGGAGCTTAAATACATAGAAGAGGTGTAATTCATAGAATCAAAATAAGACACAGAGCATAAAGAGCAGCAGAAGCAAAGAACAGAGATGCATAGCTGAGACAGTAAAAGAAGGCTGAGGTGCACTTGTAGAGAAAAGAAGAAGATCGGAAAGCGCAAGAAGATGCAGGAAGATAGACACTGATACAGGAGAGAAGAGCAGCATAGTAGAACAGTGATAAGCCTGGTAAGCCAATGACAACTAATCATTGTAATAAGTTTTAGTAGAAAATATTTATAATCAGGGTGGTAGGGAGGTGCTAGGGAGGACTGTTGTCCTTAGAGGTTCAAGTGGGTGCTTGAACACAGGGAGTTGTAGCTTCCATCTGGTTGCAGCCAGAGAAACTAGGGTAACAGGGTGGTGCAAGGGAGAACTGTTGTTCTCTATTATACAGGTTGGTGTCTGTGTGACTGGAAGTTGGTGCTTCCATCTAGTTGGTGTTGGAACACTTAGGGAATTGGTGCTTCCTTCTAGTGGGTGCTAGAGAAACCAGAGAGTTGGTGCTCTCAAACAAGTTGGTGCTTGTATAAGTGGAAGTAGGTGCTTACATCCAGTCGGTGCTAGAACACTCAGAGAGTTGGTGCTTCCTTCTAGTCGGTGCTAGAAAAAACAGAGAATTGGTGCTTTCAGCAAGTTGCAGCTTGCAAAACATAGGTTGTAGCCTCACAATGAGTTGGAGCTCATATGTATGAGAATGTACATAATGTAAAGATTACTTATCATACCAAGAAGAAAAGGTTTTTACCCTTTATGGGTTTCCTCAAGAAATATCTGTCTCTGTATATTTCATATGTGTGACTGATGTCGAATGTTCTATTGCTTACCTTTCTGCATTATTGTGATTGCCATTGAGTGCTCTGTAAAGAGTTTAAAATAAGCAT
>SNQJ01S0008057.1:147165-169054 GCA_010110895.2 Picea sitchensis
CCTCTCAGTTATCCAACAAAGCTAATACCCACTGACATCTTTGTGTGCAGTTTCACAAACATCCCAAATAGTTTGTCTTGCTTCAATTTAAAATTTTGGTGCTTGAGATCTTGAAGCTTTCATATTTTTCTCATGTATATTTTGCCATGGTATGATTATTAATGTATTTTTGATCCATGATTCTATATGAAGAATTTAAAAGAAACAACATAATAGACTGGCACAATAATAAAATGTTGCACAATGCAAACTACGCAGAGAATGAAAGAGAACAATATTGGAATTGAGAAGTAAATGACCATCTATTGTATTTTCATCAAGAAGACACCCTTTTTATTAAAACTAGGTGATT
The DNA here is from genome assembly GCA_010110895.2 of Picea sitchensis. NCBI lineage: Eukaryota > Viridiplantae > Streptophyta > Pinopsida > Pinales > Pinaceae > Picea > Picea sitchensis. Next base: position 147,518 of record SNQJ01S0008057.1, read on the forward strand.
TTTTGTTTATAGCAACAACAAGAGACTTGTTGTTTTTATTTCTAACTGACAAGCATTATTTCCAATTTTTATTGATTGACTTAACTGACCTTCTAACCGAAATTATGGAGCACCTTTTCTTATTGGATTGACGAAGGATTTTTATTAATTAACAGACTGATGGAACTAACATGCTAATTATTTATTATGAAATTGTTATACGTGCTCATGCTCACTGGCAGGGAGATGGGGCGCCCTCTCTAGTGGCCCAATTCCTCCATGTTTAGATCTGGAAGCGTCCCCGCTTCCACAAGCAAATGAAAAAATTCGCACTGCATTCTCTCCAATGCTTTCTTGAACTATGTCAGGATCATATCTGAGTGGGCGCAACTGATGATGTTTTCCTCTGAATCGGTGTTTGTCCCGCAAGAGCCATGCACAAGCTTCCGGGTGAAAGAACAATCACATTTGAATTTTATGAGGCCTATGTTTTGCATGCTCTAGTGTAGTTGGTAATGCAACGACTACCTGAAGATGACACTGATTGAAAGTGTGGGTATAACGTTGTGCTAAGTGTTGTTCTAGTTGTTGATGTGCACACCCCACTCAGTACTAATAAGTGAACGCTTCATTATCTGCCTCAACATTTCCCTTAAATACAAGCTCCATGGAAGAACAACGGGTGTGTCCAATATACCATGTCTGACTAACTGCTTCAACTAAGAAGGGATGCCTCTGCAAATGATTTTTCCCCGCTATATTGCATTTGTAAAAGTTATGTTTGGCTGTAGTTTTCTCAATAATCTGTTTGGAAAAAGAGGCACTGTTAGGCAAAGTGTTATAATATGTTCGCACTTGTGTTGGTCCAGTACATAACCTGTTGGCGGAGACAACTAGAACATAAACCTATTTTGGCATAAGAAATGTTGGAGATGCACAAGGCAAAGATGAAGGTGGACTAGGCCTTGAATTCAGAGGTTGGTCAGGTGGGCATGTTATCACAACGGCCTCTTGTGGAGCAAGGTAGTATGAAGGGGCATTAGGCAAAGAGGCTTCCGAAATGAGATCAATGGTGTGCTCAATAGAGCAAGATGGGGGTAGTCCCATGGGTTGGGGAAAGGCATTGGCAACTTCTGAGAGTGGGGGAACCATGTCCTGAGGTGTTGGGTTAGTAATATGGTATAGTTTAATGGGGTGAACCAAACACAAGGAAACATATTTTTTCAGACTTACTTGCTTAATGGTTGTTTGGCTGGTCAGAGGTTGTGTGGAGTGAGGGGTATAGGAGGTGAGAACATAGGTGCGTCCCTCATGTTGTAGGTGATACTTATGTAATTTAGCATGATAAACAATGTTCTGAGCCTGTTGGTAGGGGAGTCCAAATAACATGTCAACACAATCTAAAGGAGAAACATCTATCCCAGAAAGGGCCAATAGTGAAGGTCATCGCATAGCATCGGGAGACTGTGAGACAAGGGCCTTCCTTTTGTACCCATCCAAGCTGATATGGTTCAGGGTGCAAAGTAGTTGGGAGTTGTAAGCGTTGGACCAAGACCTGGGTGATGAGGTTCTTTTGGCTTCCATTGTCTAGGATGAGAGTAGCCAATTTGTGCTTAGTTTGACAATTGTGGGTAAACAAGGGCACAATAGAGGTGTCATGTTCATTAGTGGTCATCAGAATTAAAGATGGGTCAACCTCTGTATAATTTTTGAGAGAAATGACTTCAGGAGGGTCAGGGGAATCGAACTGGACGACCTCTGCAAAAAGAGTTTTGTTGGGGCGAAGGTTTTGAAGTGCCCGATAGTTGGCAGAAGCATGTGAGTTTGTCTTGTGGAAGGTACACCGGGGCGTCATTCGAGGTGTGGAGGTGGTTGTAGGGGCAACCTGAGAAGGGCCAACAATAGAAGGGTAATATCCGGGTCGGGGTGATCATATTCAAGGAGCCACTTTACGCTCAACGGCCAAGGCCTGAAGAAAGGCCTTGTCCAAGGAAGAACTTTCAAACAAATTAACTTCATGACGAATTCTTATCAATAAGCCAGAATTGAACTTGACAATCAATACCTCCTCTAGATCAGTGATGTGGAGTTGGATGCACAATTTGCAAAAGATGTCGATGTATCTCTGTATGGACTGATTGGTCAATTGTCAAAACTGCAACCATCTAGCGAGGAGGTTTTGGTGATAGCCCGGTGGGTAAAAGCGCTCTTTGAGAGCCTGGCAGAAACCATCCCACATTGTAATGTGTGGTGTCTGTGTCTCGACTGGGTGACCTCTATCCATGACCCAGAAATAAGCCTCCAGCTGAGTGTCCCACCATGTCTGTGCAATTCCCTCGAGTTGCATATCAATGATATGAAGCTTCATGTCTTCCATCATCTCAGGACATGTATGGAAGTATGTGGAAAGACTGTGAAGCCAAGAGTCAACATTCTCGCCATTCATTTGGCCCGCAAACTTCAGTAATTGGAAGTGCTTATAGAGTTGCATGGGTGTTGGAGCTCTATGATGTTGCAAACGAAATAGCTCATGGAGAGCCATCGTTAAATATTGAATTAGAGTTGTGGCAATGGATGCAGAATCCTCTGTAGATGGCTCTCTTCTCGGCGGCATAGTTTTCATTCACCACGAATGTCGATATGTCACTGGATGCTGAAGAATGGTGAAAGATGAACGTGTTGGAATCCCTAGGGAGGGTGCACTGGAAGTTCTGTGAAGGGCGTTTGGCTCCGAGACAAAAAAAATTGTTGGATGGTCTCTCTTCTAAATTTCGTGGTAGAACAGACGATGGTTTGGATCCAGACTCTAATACCAATTGATCTGCAATTCTATATGCAAAATTTAGAATGCAACAACACAATAGACTGGCACAAGAATAAAACGTTGCACAATACAAAATACGCAGAGAATGATAGAGAACAATATTGGAATTGAGAAGTAAATGACCATCTATTGTATTTTCAGTAAGAAGACACCATTTTAATCAAATTGGGCGATTTTTTGTTTACAACAACAAGAGACTTCTTGTTTTTATTTCCAACTGACAAGAGTTGTTTCCAATTATTACCGATTGACTTAACTGACCTTCTAATAGAAATTATGGATTTTTATTTCCAACTGACAAGAGTTGTTTCCAATTATTACCGATTGACTTAACTGACCCCTTTTCTTACTAGACTGACGAAGGATTTTAATTAATTAACTGCCCGACAAAACTAACATGCTAATTATTTATTATGACACTGTTATATGTCCTCATGCTCACTGGTAGGGAGATGGGTGCCCTCTCTGGTGGCCCAATTTTGATATTGTAGCCCACTTAAACCCCTTCATGAGTGAATAAAATTCCAAAGCCTCTTTAACTTGATTTTCAAACATTATTTACACTAGTTTAAATTCTTGAATTCATTTACATCTTTTGTTGTCATGTTTTTTAAAAGAAAACACACAAGTACAAAAGCATAAAAAGGGCAATTAAAAGAAGTTGCTTCACCTCTCATAGATGAATAGTTTTATTTTGTTATCCTCACTTTACATTTTGATAAATTTGTAGGAAATAACTAATAAAATACAAAAGTTCTTACAACCTCCATAACATTAATACCTTAGCTTTTACTTTCAGGTAAGGAATCCTAACTTTGTAAAGCTTGTGAAGGAGGAAGTTGTTGCCCTAGATCTATGTGATTTGATATTGCAGTCAAACTTACCTTCCTATGATCTTGTTGGTAATGGAATTGATTTAAATAGAATAACATCGCATCTCACCTCTAAATATTCTCATTTGCTTTCTCTTTCAATTGATCACTTCTACTCTGTAAATTTATACCTTGTAAGATATTAGAGTGAGCATGTTCATATATCTCTAATGCATAACAATCAATTTGGGCATCACCGGTGGGTTGTTTTCAATGTGGACAACAAAAGTATTAGGGGTCATTCTAGGATCATCTCAATAGCTGCAATTCTTTCTCAATTTTTATCAAGAAAAATTTACCAAAAAAAATGGATGATGACACCATGTTTCAAAGGTCAAGGGGTAATATTAGAGAAAACATATTTTGAGGGTAGGGGTTGGGGGTAATATTAGAGAAAACATATTTAAAATATGTTTATATGTTTTCTCTAATATTACCGCCCACCCCTTTTAAATATGTTTTCTCTAATATTAGCTCTCAGCCCCACCCTCACCCTCATATTTTAAAGGAGGAGGGGGGGCACAACTCCAATTACAAAGTGACAAGTGGATCACCATTTTGTGAACTGCAACATATTAGACGACATCACCATTTTGTGAACTGCAACATATTAGACGACAAGTTTTGAGTGACCCCTTTAAATATGTTTTCTCTAATATTAGCTCTCAGCCCCACCCTCACCCTCATATTTTAAAGGAGGAGGGGGGGCACAACTCCAATTACAAAGTGACAAGTGGATCACCATTTTGTGAACTGCAACATATTAGACGACAAGTTTTGAGTGGCAAATAGTTTTGATCTACATAGTCCCCTAAAGAAACACATTCCACGTGACAATGAAATAAAGAGTACAAGAGATGTGATATGCACCACTTATTAATGTTAAAGGTAGAGACACCTGCTAATATATATTGTAAAATTTTGATTTTGACATAATTGCACACCACTCACATTAATTTAGATCTATGTCAAACTTGGATTTATTAAGTGTTAAGGGTGAACAAAAACGTTGAAATACCAATCTTAATGTAAATTTAAAGTTAAGATAAATCCAAATGAGTTATAACAAAAAAATATATAATATTTAATGAAGATTACAAACATTCACACGAGTTTGTGATAGCAAAGTTCACAACAAAAGATCTTATTTAAAGATTAAACATATAAAGATTCACGTTACTTCATAACAGACCACTTGCACAACAAAGAAGTCTAAGTTGGGTAATATAGAAATGAGGATGAAGTTGCCAATTCTTCAAAAACGGTCATTAGGGGGTGTTAAATATATAATGCACATCTTGTTTGGGTGTCCTCTGCTAAATTGGAAGTAGGGTGAGATTTATTAGTGTATGAGAAATTCAAAGGCATTAAAACCCCTTTTGGGTCGGCTTATTTTTGGCTAGAGGATAATTCTCATCCTCAACTTTTCAATTTTGGGACAAGTTTTGTATTATCATTAAGTGTTTCCATGAAATATTAATTAATCGTCTTCCTAAAAAATAGACCAACCATCTGACAAATTTAGTGTTAGTATTGTTTGCATGTACAATTTTGTTTTAATATTCGGCTAGTTTAAATGGTTAAGTGCTTTTAGTTGATTTTGGGGTCAATCCTTCGCTGGCTTTTAATTGATTTTGGGGTCGATCCCTTGGCTGGCTGCCTCCTGCCTCTATTGCACTCCATGTCTCAGGGTCAGACACAGTAAGCTGTAAGGTTTACTTAGAAAAAAAAAATGAAATATCTTAGGAAGCAGACTTACTAACATGCCTATATACATATACTTAGTGTATATACATATACTTAGTGTGTATATCCCTGTAGATTTATGAAGATTTTGTTAAAAACCTTATAAGGCATGCCTATATACATATACTTAGTGTGTATATCCCTGTAGATTTATGAAGATTTTGTTAAAAACCTTATAAGGCCCTTTACTAAAACCGATTCTCACATATGCAACACAGAACAGATAATCTCGTAATGAAAATTTGCTTATGCATAGAAAAGATGATGTATATTATTGAAGTAATCGTATGCTACCATAATTATATGTATGGATGATAGATGATAGATTGGAATCAATCAATCTGTACAACGAAAAGAAGAAAAAATACAATCAAGAATGAATGAATTGATCAAACCAAACAATACAATCAGGCGTAGCTGTTTTGGAGAAGGATTTTTGAAATGACAATGAGAGGAATGGAAGAATTGTGGCCATGACTGCCAAGCAGAAGGATTCTTCCAAAGCTAGGTGCAGTACTATTAGCGGTAGCATTGAGGAGTACTGTAAGTTTCTGGGTCTCCCAATGTCCAACTGTAAATGATGTGGGCGCAATAGAAACAGAAACACCAAATGGTGCACTCCAAAGAGCCTTGTAACTCTCATTTCCTGCAATATTCATAAAGCTCCTCACAATGGTACGAGAATTGATCAAAGTAGCTACTGTGATTGAAGGAATGTTGAGATCGGAGCTCATTCCAACGTTTGAACTACATACAGCACCGGTGTAATTGAGAACAAGAGGTGCAGATCCATTTATGCTACATAGGAATGCAACATAATCTTCATAACCTGCAATTCATTCATCAATCCCAAGAAATAATAATTGTGAGATGCTATAAGAATGTGTTATTTCTATGACTGATGTCTCAATTCTTAACTAGTTCAAATATTGGTGGGTAAATCAAAAAATAATAGAGCATTCTACCATTTTGTACACCGTGTTTAAATGAAAGTAATAAGAAACAAGAGATAGATAGGATAACTCAGATAAATAGGCCTCTTTTAAAAAATTATTAATATGTAAGAGGCAAGTTTTAAACAAGTTTGAACTTTACCTGCATTGAAGATGAGCCCGGGATCCAAGGCAGCAGTCGGATTCACGAATCCACTTCCCATGTCAAACGGTGTGGCTGGAGTTTCATCAGCATCTGGATTGCTGTAGGAATGCTGTGCCATAATTGGTAACCCTTGGTTGTCATTGAGTGATGCAGTGGTGGATAGTGCAGAAGCAATGGCTGCTGGGTTAAAATTGGGGTATTTTTGTTTCACTAGAGCTGCCACTCCCGCTATATGAGGTGCTGCCATGCTTGTCCCCGATAACATCGCAAAATTCTCACCTGTTAGGAAGGAATTCATATAAATTAAGTCTCCATCCTTCAAATTCTTCATAGAATGGGAACTGGTAACATAATATTAAATGAAAAAATATCATCAAGCTTGACCCCAGGGATAGAGGTGAGAACTGTAAGGTTGGAAAAGGCATTCAACTAGATATAGAAGGACTACCAAAAATGTTGTTCTTCAAATGAAAAGCAAGGAAAAATTGTTGAACCTCAAAATAAGTAAGAAATGTGCACAAACTTGTTACTTTTATGCTGAATAGTTAAATTGTCGTAGTATGTGTGGGAAGACCCTGTTCTTGATCTTCCAGATGACAAGCTCCAATTGAAAACCAAGGCCAAACCTTTACATTCTGAAATACAGGGTAATGTCTACTTAAAACTATCAAACTGCCCGTAATTCCCCAGCCCGATATTGAGCTTTGTTAGTGATTTTGCCACGGTCTCTTTTTAACAAGAACCAGCCATATAAATATTGTTTTATTAATAGTCAAAGGAAGCTTTTATTTAAAAAATACTATAAAGCTGGTAGTTTAATGGTGCTCCTCATTCTACTAGAAATCTAGAGGTACACCTTTCTGCATTTCATAACAGAAATTCTAGACCAAAAATGTAAGATACTGAGGATGGACTAATCTCATCACTTTGTGATCAACAATCAAGAAGCCTAACATTAAGACGGACATTACAACACAACAATCAAACAAAAAAATAATGCCGATGAGAAGCTGTATTGCAGAAGCAATTATTGAACATGCCTATACAATTCAATTGTAGCCAACCGTCATTCCATGAAACATAAACCCACCTTATTAGGCTTTTATCAGAGTACCTAAAAAGTATTGACAGGTAGAAGGAGATGGATGCTAGGAATGTTGGACACAATCTTACTCTTTTATGCTTCTGTCCAAAAGTATTCCACGAAACATAATCAAACTCTTGGGTATTAGATGCAGTAAATGAATATATTAGGCCTGCAATCCATTCTTATTTCTCTCGGGAGAAGCAAAGCAATATTATGTGCCTCTGGGCTGCTCAGAGGAAGATGGTATCCTGTGGCATGCAGATTGCTTTCATTATTGGCTTCTAATCTGAATTGCACATGCTATTTGTCTACCAAGAGGATCTCTGGAGTTGAGAAAATGAGTAAGTCCAATAAGCTGCCTTCCAAAATTATTGGTGCTATAGTTAGGTCCATACTTTGGCTGCTGCTGCTTCTTAACAATACATAATACTTTCTATGGCAAGATTCCATTTGTCCAGGCGAGTCCCTTTCTGATATCTCAGTGAGACCATTGATTCCTAAAAATATTTAGCTTAGTTCCCACCCATGAGATTCTATAGATGATAATTATGCATGGTAAAATGGAAAGGATCACTGGCCTGCAAACTCAGGAAATTTCATCTTTCACCCTTATCAGGAACCAGGAGTTGTTTATAAGCTCTACAGAAAACTGAAATTTTTTAAAGCAGAGAATCCATTAGCTTTAGATCTCAAACATTTTACAGAAAGTGGCATTGGGACGGTTTGATCAGTTAAGTGGGGAGTGCCTACCTTCAAATTCAGCTGAATCAGTGCCATCAGAGTTCCAAGCAGCCCAGATGAGATTACCAGGAGCTATGATGTTTGGTTTCAGTATATCTGCTGCATCTAAAAGATTGTCCTGCAGATTGGGGCCCCTTGAAGAATAATACACAACTTTAGGTCCTCTCTTGCAGTAATTTGCTTTCAGTCCTCCAAGGACTCTAGCAACTCCTCCAAACTTAACAATGTTGTTAGATTCATCTCTGATTATGGAGTCACTGTAGTATTTCAGAAAAGTCTGAACAATTCACACAAGTTTAACGCTGGTCAGAATGAAGTTCACACAGACACAAACCAAGCTGCTTAAACAATCAAAGAAATAAACGGTGCATTGCATGAGAAATGTCTAATCAATGAAGAGAGAATCCATTTAGATGGTAATTTATCATGAAGATCAAAACATGCACCTTGGAATCATTTGAAGAGGGAATGATCAATCCCGGCATTGAAATAGGGACTGGATTGAGCTGAAACCCAACCACAAAAGGGTCTGTGTAGAAGATGATGCCAACTGCACTCAAATTGTTAGCAGTCATAACAGCTTGTCTCACAGAAGCCAGACCAAGGACAAACCTTATTGTGTAGCTACAGATTAAGATGTTTCCTTCAACTAGACTCTGTTCCAACTCACTGGGATCTTGGCATTCATTGGCATATATATCGTCAGTTCCATTCTTTTGGGCATGAGTTGAAGCAACTAGACTGTACATATCATCATCATCTGTTCCAGCTGAAAGCACCCCATAAATAACTCAGGGATCAACGTAGCCACACTATATGATATATCATGCTTGCAAAGAATAGCACAGAAAGCCAACTGATGCAATACAGAGAAACACTTTTAGTCGGGTTTTACTTACGAGCAAGTCCAACTCCTGAGATTGTGAGATTGTTGCCAAGAACTATAGAATTACTATAACTACGATCATGGGCAGCAGCTCCCACTGTGAATATCCATGGGCTGAAGGACAAAATACTCTTTGGAGAAGGTCCAGCGTTTCCTGCAGCTTGAACCACAAATATTCCAGCTTTCACGGCAGACAATAAAGCCATGTCTATTGGGTTGAAGAAGGTCGCAATCCCAGAAGGTGGCCTGTTAGGTATGATTGACAGAGACAGTATATCAACCCCATCTTGAGCTGCCTGGAATAAACATGTGCAAAAACTTGGCAATTCATATTGCTGTCTGTCAAGAAGAGGTCTATTGAAAATATGTATATTCCATAGTTTTCAGAAAATACATTAAGTTGGCCCAATTCATTCTGAAGAAATCCTGATCAATTCAAGGCTAGAGAAGCTGACCTGATCTATAGCTGCTACAATATCTGCAGCGAATCCCCCAAAGCCCTTATACAAGGCCTTGTAAATTGCAATACTGCAGAAGACCACAGGAAAGAATCTCAAGTTATAAATAAGCACCATACAAATTCAGATAAAAACTCGGCGATTCATATGAGATGCCTTGCTTGGGACAAATTCAGACAAAAATTATACCAGTATCACTTCAGAGATGGGCTATACTCGGGTCCCAAAGTTTAGTTCATTCAGAGAAGTTTTGTTTGCAAGAAAATCTAACCATAGAAATTTTGAAGCACAGAAGTCACTCAATAGCTGTAGGAAACATGTAATTTCAACAATGGAACAATTGGTCTAAGGGGATGTCAGTATTTCATTTATTCATATTTTTATTCTGCAATGGCAATCTATATGGATGTTTGTAGTAGAAGGAATAAGTTTTAAACGTCTTGAAAACAAAATGAGCAGAAATTGCCTCCTAACACCAGTTCCAAAAAAGCTGATCTATTGACATACAGTAGAAATATGGCTCTACCAATTAGGCACAGGGACGTTACTAGAACTAGACGCATATAAACAACTGATGAAGACATCTAGTGTGTCTGCAACTCTGCACCTACGTGTGTACATGGGTATGTGTGGACATTGTAACAGAACACAATGCTCTCATACAGGCACACCCGCAGGAGAACCAAGACTTGAAAATCTGGGTATGTTTACAACTGGGATTTTTCATGCTCTGACAATATGAGTATGTTTACAATTAGGATTCTTCATGCTCTTCATTGATCACCTGCCGGTGCACTGAGCAGTTTGAAGAATCCTATTTGTAAACACACTGAGATTTTTCTCACTCTTCTGACATGATCCTTGGGAGAGCTGGAAAGTTAATAAGAAAACCTAAAGACCTTGACACCCGTTTAAGGGCCTTTTACTACCCATGGAAGGATGGTCTGGGTTGTCAAAAACTACCCTTTACAAACAATTATTTAGAACCGGCAATGTTTAGGAGGGATAGATCTACTTTCACTGGATAGGGACAGTACTTTAATTTGGAAAGGGCCCTTTCTCATGGAAGACCATGCATAGTAGTCAAATCTCATCCTTGGTCGTGAAGATTTCTTCCTCGTATAAACGAACTTATGCACAATCAAAACTGATGTTTTTCCCAATATCCTTCAATAACTAGGCAGGCCAACTGTAAAAGTTTAAAAATGCCGAAATACTACAATGAGTGTAGGAATGAAGCAAATACTGTGCACGAGGAGCCATGCCGCTTGCATTTCCAAATTGATGCCCACCAACAATAACAGGCACGCCATGGTTGCCAGCTGCTATGGAGGCAATGTGCCTGTCATCATTCAATGTTAAACACAGTCAGCATAGCACAGTAACTCTGTGTCTGCAACAATCAAACAGACTATAAAAGCAATCAGGTTTGAATCAAAACTCACGTTCCGTGGCCATCTCCATCGTATGGGGAGGCATGGTCTTCGGAAGCATTGAAAATTCCCCTTGCAATTGCAGAGGCTGCAAAATGCCGAGCTCCTATAAGCTTCCTGTTACATGATCCCGAAGGAAAGTCTCTAGTGACCTCGCAGACTCCTGTAAAATGAGGAGGAATTGGATAGCCCTTCGTTGATTTGTCTGAAAAGCTTGGGTGCGTGGGCTCTATGCCTGTATCAATAAATCCAATAACAATCCCTTCCCCTGCACTTTCTGGTCCACCATCTTGAACCCATGCTCCTTTGGGCAGGCCTAAAAAATCTGGCGTATGTGTTGTAGATGTATGGACTGAGAAATCCCTCATCACATGAGACACCTCTGGCCTGGTTGCAAGTTTTTCTGCCTTCATAATCCATCCAATCATTTGCCCCATTGTCAAAGACATCATACCAACAAGAAGAAAAAAAATCCAAAACATTAATTAAGGGCCATGGAAAAAGCATTTAGCTAATCTGTAATGAATTACAGATCGGCTTACAAGGGATCTATACTGCAGCATTAAATTGTTGTGACTTCTGTACAGTTACCACAAATGGTACTCCCAACCTTGCCTTTGGAATTGGGCATTAGGCTTCACAGTACTATCAGAAATCAATTAAAAATTTAAAAAGAAAATCTAAAAACTTAATGATGAGTACCTGCTGAGAATTAATCAGAATAGCAAATCCATTGATCAAGTAGTGATAGCTGTAGAGCTTCTTGTAAGTTCCTTTCTCAAATGTGCGCTTCAAAAGTGAGTCCTGAACCCTAATGAGATAGGAAGTGTACTGATCCCTTGTTGCGTTCTTCTTTTGCCTGCAAAATCAAAACCCATCATCTCAATATCCTGAACATGGGCTACTGATTTTTTATTTTCGGGCTGGAAAGCTGCTTTTATTAAGAACAGTACGTTGATATAAACTGAAAGAGTAACATAAATACGAGCAAACACCAAGTAGATCCGATCAACTCAGTATCAAATTGCATTCATATAAGGAGGATTTTAAAAAGGAAAAACGTTGGGCACCTTGGTGTTTGCATCTTATGCAATTTTTCAGGCTTCGAATGATGGCTGCGAGCATGGTGAGTAGTGGCCATGGCGCTCACACTGTTCTGATGCACGAAAGCTGAGTCTCTGAGAATGACCATGTGAACAATCTCTGGACTGTTCTGACCGACAACATCACTAATCATGCAACACCAACATGCCCAAACGACAAGAATAAGAGCCGCCGAGTAGGATTGCCTCAAGGCCTCACCCATCTTCTCCAATTTCTCAGTAGAAAACACAATCAGTCCAAAGTTGGGCTGCTACTCCCCCAACACAGAACTGCATTAGTCCCACTGAAATGAAGTAAAATGTGATAGATATATATAACTAAGCCATCAACAACCAGCTCATAAAGCTGAGAAGACCTCCTAACAGCTCACATTTGACAGTACAGTGATGTTATTATTTCAACGGTTCTCACACCCACAACGCAACAGCTATTCTTGCATGCCTTGTGCTTTGACCGGAAATGGATATGGAGGAGGGTATCACGAGGAGAGTGCGTACTGACTGTTGAATTGATGAATGATTGATTCATGGGCAATAACAGAGCAAGTAGCAATGGCTAATGGGAGTGTGTCGTTGAAGCTTCAACCGAGTTATATATATATATAAGATATATACTGGGGCTTGTTGGTATGATTCTGCAATACCTACCCTCGAAACATTGATTCATGGGCAATGACACAGTAACAATTGCTAATGGGACTGTGCCGTTGAAGCTTCAAGTGAGTTATATATATAACATATACACTGGACTTGTTGGTATGATTCTGCAATACCTACCCTCTAAACAGTCACAGATCTCAAGTGTGTTCTTTTTTCCGTTGTGAAAAAAGTCAGGGCGGTCATCTCATCTCCCTTCCCAAAGCACAAAAAGCACTATATGTAAGCATTCTTTCAAGTATATGCAAGAATGAATACACGCTGGGCTTTTCCGTTGAAGTATATACAGTGAGTATACATCAATCAGATGTAGCTATATCCGAGAGTGAATGCACATTTTGGGCTTTTTCATTGACGTATATACAGTGAGTATACATCGATCACCTGCGTCGTGATCGTTGGAGGAATCATTGCTGAACTGCAAAGTTTAGTGCCGTTACGCCTATCGTTATCCCAGCTTAAAAGCAGCGGTCGTCAGAGTCATCTACACAATTCGCATATGCATAACAGACAGGTATCTGCGTGTGGAGGTCAGGCAGAATCCAGGGCAAGAACGAAGGAAATTATTAATTATTGGCAACCAGCACACCTGTTAATTCATCCAACGGGCCACAAGCGAAACCGTACTCGGGAGAGTATGGTTCCCAACTTCCCACTGCCCAGCCCCACATGAATATGCAAGCATCCAATATAACATTGTCTCGACCGTATTCCCCACGCTGTATACGTACACTTCATCGAGCTTGCGTGGCACTCCACAGTTTACCTGGCAGCAACAGACAGGTTAGGTAGTAATACCAACTTAAAACTATTTTAACGTCGAGTCTATCAAATCAGCGGATCTATTAAAGCTACGTAGGGGTGATTAGATCCTTTCAGGTGCAATTCTAAATATATAAGCACAATTGAAGGGTCGGAGATTTAGGTTTGTTCTTCAGAGGATTTAGGTTTTAACTGTAGGCTCGGAGATTTAGGTTTGTTCTTCAGAGGATTTAGGTTTTAACTGCAGGCTCGGAGATTTAGGTTTGTTCTTCAAAGGATTTAGGTTGCCGGTTCTGAGATTTAGGTTTGTCCTTCAAAGGATTTTGGTTTTCAGCTTTGCAGTTAAAGAGATTTTATCAGTTAAAGGAATTGTGGTGAGAACACATGTTTTTGCTATGCTTATCCTCGAGAACATTGAAATAACGAAGAAAAACATTTTAAAAGTACAGGTGGTGAGAAGAGATGTCTATGTTATGCTCATTTGCAAAAAAACATGAGGTTGACACTATGTTTTACACTTGGCCCCAAAAAAACCCTAAGATGGAAGAACCTTAACCCTCACATGAAGTTATCATTGAGTGTGCATTGTTAGTTAGATGAAGCTAGGTTGTATGGAAAGGGGAGTCTTGCATAGATCATAATTTTTCACTAGTTGTTCCATTTTATGTTTTCATTATCATTGGAAAGAGAATTTGCACACTTGGCAAGAGGCTTGACTATCACAGGTTGTAACCTCAAAAAATGCATGGGAACGCTGCTAAAAATGCACTAAAATCTCATGACTTGAACATCGTCAATGTCAAGATCATTTTATGAGATGGCCCTTGACAACCACCTAGATTAGTGGCTTCCCCCTTGAGTAGCAATGTCTCCATTGCTCTCATTCCTCACTCAAGATTGTACTCTAAGATGGCCCTGAACTACCACCTAGATCAGTGGGTTCGCCCTTAAGTAGCAATGTCTCCATTATTCCAAGTCTTGTACCAAATGGGGGAACTTCTAATGGATTCGGTACCTAGTGAACAACTTACCTTTATGAAGACTTTGCCTTGATTTGAAAACCTAAAGGAGTTGTATACTTAGCTAGTGGGTACTCTTCAACTTGGTGTCCATTATTTGGTCCACTATAGCTCACTTATTACAATTAAGGTCAATATATGTAGTGGCAAAGTGTTTTTTCACCTTTGAGTTGTCCAACAATAGAGTAAAGTATGGCTAAATCAAGTCCACACTAAAGACACGTGGATTCCAAGGAAGGGTGGAATATTTAACTTGAAAACTTTCTCACCCACAATGTTGGTGATAGTATGGCTAAATCAACTCCACATTAAAGACATGGTGTAAACCAAGGAGGGGTGGAATATTTAATTCAAAATCACTTCTCACCCACAATGTGGGCGATAGTGTAGGGCCCATAACGAAGTAATTTGAGCTCCTTGTGG
Organism: Picea sitchensis; assembly: GCA_010110895.2. NCBI lineage: Eukaryota > Viridiplantae > Streptophyta > Pinopsida > Pinales > Pinaceae > Picea > Picea sitchensis. The sequence continues at coordinate 162,606 of SNQJ01S0008057.1, forward strand.
GGTGTTGTAAGACACTTATTTTCTAAGTGCAACCATATCTTGCCACCACCATGAACTTGTGTGATACCCAATGTTAATTGTGTTGTTGGTTGTACTTGACATTGCCTTTCTACAAAATATCATGAACTATGGTCAAGTGTGAGGGATCCATTCAAAAAAATGCAATGCTCTATATGCCTCATTTTAAGCATGGGATGCCTCTTCCTCCTTTGATGCAATGGGCATAGCTACATCAATTGGGGCAATCACAAGAACCATAGTCACCCCTGAAAAGCATTGTGGTCGATAACATGGTAGAGAGATTGCTAGTAATTGTGTTGAACATAAGGAAGGCTTTCATCCCATATAAATGGAGACTTTGAGACGCGCATTTTGAGGATATTTACAATCCCCTATTGACTACCTCCCTTTGTTTGTCAGTTCATGATGGAAGGTAGTGGATTTGGTCATGAGCTTGGTATCCATCATGGAACAAATGTTGGAATAGAAGATGCTTAGGGCCATGCTATCCATATTGGAAACAATGGTCATTGGAAGCCCAAAGTGAACCCAACACATGCTCGAAGAACATTATAACAATGGATTTCACAGTGACACTCTTTTTGCAGAGTGCCAAAATTGTCATCTTAGAGAATTGATCAACAACCACAAAAACATAATTGTTACCGATTGGTTGAGCATAGCATTAACATAAAATCCATGGAGATGGCACATGAGGCTTATTTGTAGTGGAAAAATGAGTGTACAAGCCTTGCTTCTTGATTGTGGGTTTAACAATGACATATGTAGTACATACTTTGATATATTTGTTCTTCAGAGTATTTAGGTTTTAACTGCAGGCTCAGAGATTTAGGTTTGTTCTTCAAAGGATTTATGTTGTTGGCTCTAAGATTTAGGTTTGTTCTTCAAAGGATTTAGGTTGCCGACTGTGAGATTTAGGTTTGTTCTTCAAAGGATTTTGCTTTTCAGCTTTGCAGTTAAATAGATTTTATCAATTAAAGGAATTGTCGTGAGAACACATGTTTTTGCTATGCTTATTCTCGAGAACATTGAAATAACGAAGAAAAACATTTTAAAAGTACAGGTGGTGAGAAGAGATGTTTATGTTATGCTCATTTGCAAAAAAAAAAAAACATGAGGTTGAAACTATGTTTTACACTTGTGCCCAAAACACCCTAAGATGGAATAACCTTAACCCTCACATGAAATTATCATTGAGTGTGCATTCTTAGTTAGATGAAGCTAGGTTGTATGGAAAGGGGAGTCTTGTATAGACCATAATTTTTCACTAGTTGTTCCATTTTAGGTCTTCATTAGCTCATTGGAAAGAGAATTTGCACACTTAGCAAGAGGCTTGACTATCACATGTTGTAACCTCAAAAAATGCATGGGAAGGCTGCTAAAAATGCATTGAAATCTCATGACCTGAACGTTGTCAATGTCAAGATCATTTTATGAGATGGCCCTTGACAACCACCTAGATTAGTGGCTTCCCCCTTGAGTGGCAATGTCTCCATTGCTCTCATTTCTTGTAGCACTCAAGATTGTGCTCTAAGATGGCCCTGGACTACCACCTAGATCAGTGGGTTCGCCCTTGAGTAGCAATGTCTCCATTATTCCAAGTCTTGTACCAAATGGGGGAACTTCTAATGGAATCGGTACCTAGTGAACAACTTACCTTTATGAATACTTTGCCTTGATTTAAAAACCCAAAGGAGTTGTATACTTAGCTAGTGGGTACTCTTCAACTTGGTGTCCATTATTTGGTCCACTATAGCTCACTTATTACAATTAAGGTTGATATATGTAGTGGCAAAGTGTTTTTCCACCTTTGAGTTGTCCAACAATAGAGTAAAGTATGGCTAAATCAACTCCACAGTAAATACAAGTGGATTCCAAGGAAGGGTGGAATATTTAACTTGAAAACTTGCTCACCCACAATGTTGGTGATAGTATGGCTAAATCAACTCCACATTAAAGACATGGTGTAAACCAAGGAGGGGTGGAATATTTAATTCAAAATCACTTCTCACCCGCAATGTGGGTGATAGTGTAGGGCCCATAACGAAGTAATTTGAACTCCTTGTGGGGTGTTGTAAGTGGCTTATTTTCTAAGTGCAACCATATCTTTCCACCACCATGAACTTGTGTGACACCCAATGTTAATTGTGTTGTTGGTTGTACTTGACATTGCCTTTCTACAAAATATCATGAACTATGGTCAAGTTTGAGGGATCCATCCAAAAAGATGCAATGCTTTGTATGCCTCATTTTAAGCATGGGATGTCTCTTCCTCCTCTGATGCAATGGGCATAACTACATCAATTGGGGAAATCACAAGAACCATAGGCACCCCTGAAAAGCATTGTGGTCGATAACATGGTAGAGAGATTGCTAGTAATTGTGTTGAACATAAGGAAGGCTTTCATCCCATATAAATGGAGACTTTGAGTTATGCATTTTGAGTATATTTACAATCCCCTATTGACTACCTCCCTTTGTTTGTTAGTTCATGATGGAAGGCAGTGGATTTGGTCATGACCTTGGTATCCATCATGGAACAAATGTTGGAATAGAAGATGCTTAGGGTCGTGTTGTCCATATTGGAAACAATGGTCATTGGAAGCCCAAAGTGAACCTAACACATGCTTGAAGAATATTATAGCAATGGATTTCACAGTGACACTCTTTTTGCATTGACATAAAATCCATGGAGATGGCACATGATGCTTATTTGTAGTGGAAAAATGAGTGTACACGCCTTGTTTCTTGATTGTGGGTTTAACAATGACACATGTAGTACATACTTTGATATATTTTTTGAGGTTATGTTAAAGCTTTGCCTAATATAAGTACTTATACAATGCCATCATTGTCTTCTCTGTAATGAAACTCCCTATGACCCCATTGTAGCATGCCTCCCAAATCATCTTCTCATGCCCATATGATCCAGAAGTCCATCATGGAGGTGAAACATTGGAACTCATTTACCTATAGCTAGTGTATGATACATGGCAACAACGATAGGATCATTGTCATACAATTGGGGCCACTCCGACGTCTCATGTCCACAAGAATTGAGGATTATGGTTCATGCCATAGTGAGAGCTCCATTGAGGCAATGCAAAATTTGATTGGTGCTCCCCTTCTTGTATTTGACATTCAAGAGGAATTGTTGAAGGTACATGGACCACTTTTGATGGCAGTCATTTTGCAAACTTGCCCTACATTTGTAGAAAATGTAGAGGATGTGGTACTAAATGAGGATGATTGTTTTCTTTTCCAAAATATTAATAATGTTGGCATTGTTGACAACATTAGATAATGGAGTAAATCCCCTAGTCATGAGGGGTGGGGGGGGCGGGGGGTATTTGCAAATCATGTTAGAGAGTGTCTCATTGTGATAAGGGATCATAGGGCCAGTGTTGGGCTTGTGATTTGGTTAATTAATGATGTTGATTAGATCATTTTTTACCGGTATTATATATGTATTAATAACCATTTTGAAGAAGTTTTGAAGGATTTCATATCAAATCATCATAGCTTATCCCAGGTACATGTAATTGATGTTTTGTGATGATTTTAAGTTTAATTCAGTTTGATTTAATGATTACAATAAGCTAATGCGTGATCTATGTGTCATAGGGAAAAATCGCAAGGCGTTTTTTCATCCAGTAGCTCGTCTGATACTCCATCTGGCACTACGTCCGGTATTTCATTCGGCACTGCATCTAGCACTAAAAAAATGGGCGAGTTGGCAGTTGTTATATCGACGGCCTGTGCTGGGCGAATCAACGACATGGGTTTTGTTCACCCTCGTGGCCTCTAGCTACTGAGCTCTTGACATCTTGAATTAACCTGTTATGTTGAGCGTTGAGTGGCTCATTTAGTTTCTAGAAGTCAAAGTCAGTTATAGCGTATTTAATGGAATTTGTTGTTTTTAGGGGAGGTCGACCCTTCCAGTGGTCAACCTCTCGAATTGTAACTGTTATAATTACCACAGTAGTGGTCAGACAAAGTGTTAAGAATTGTCAAGGATTTTTATAATTTTTTTGCTGTGTAATTCAAGACATTTCCATAAACTTGTGCTAGACTATGTTTTTAATTTAATGACCAGAACCATGTTGATTTAGCTCACGATTTGTTGTTGAGGAGTAGCCACGACATGTTGGGGGGGGGCACCAGTGGTCTGGGTGAATACTGAGATAGTTAGCTTGTGTATTTGAGTTGTGCAATTGTCATTTCTTTAATTTTTCATTATATGTGTTTTTATCATTTTACATGTTGTGTGTTTGTTGTTCATAATTTAATTGTTTCAATTTCTTTTTACAGGTTGCTTGTCAAGGATAGTTGTTAATATGTTGTGTCTTTTTAATTATTAGTGAATAGATTGCAAGCTTAGCTACTAACCTTGTTGTATGATTAAATGCTAGTTTGAATTTCTGCAGGTTGAAATAGAATAGCTAAAACGTAGTATTAAGTTAATACAGAGTACATAGTTTCTTTGGCAAAGTTTCGATGGATGAATAGTTGTTAGTTTTGATTTTAATGCTCAGTTTGTTTATCTAGTTTGCTTATCAATTTGGTTGTAGTGTGTTGAGGTAGAAGTAGAATTTGAATTATGTTTTTATAAGCATTTTAACTTGCAGTTTGAATTGTTAATAATAAGATTAGCTTAGTTTATTTTACGAAATTTCCATTCTAGATTTAACTTGCAATTTTAATTAGAAGTTTGAATTTGAGTTAAGCTTTTAGTTATGAGTTTCTAATCGTATGAATTTGCTTACATTAGCATAAGAGTGCAATTGAATTAAGTAGAATAGTGTTTTCTTATCATTGATGATTAATGCACAAATTGAGAGATCACATGGATTTCCACGATAGTTGATATTTCTTCTATAATGGCTAAGCTCTCATTAGATTGCTTGATTCATACTTTTCATTTCTCCATAGAAGTTAATATTGATATCATTCCTCTTGAGTTATCACTAACCGTTAGATGCCATCGTGATGTCATAAGACACCGAAGACATAATCATCATCATTATATTTGAAGTTTCATCATTAAGAGTAATTGTTGATTAATCTTTGAATACTGTCATGATGCTTTTAATTCAATAGGTTAAGATTTCCCTTTGTAGATTAGAAGTAATTATGAATTTTATCTTAAGAATAGAGTTCACTTGCTTAATAGTTTGATTGGTTATCTGCTGAGTAGTTTTGATTAGTTTACTTACTAAATAAGTTTTAATAGGTTAGTTGTTTGCTTGTTTACTTGCTTACTTGTTGTTGCTCATTAATTTGAATAGATTGATTAGATTAATTGGTTGTTGCTATTTCTCATTAAGTTGAATAAATTAAATAGATGGATTGTTTTTTATCATTAGATTGATTAAGTTAACTTGCTCAAAGTAGAGTTTTCATTTGCTTCTTTAGGACAATCCATCGATCCCTTGTTCAAAAGTTGCTTAGGGTAATTAGTTCAAGTTCCTTGATAAGGTTTGCTCATTGATAGTCTTTGCTTAAGTAGATTATCCCGTAGATAGACCATCTCCTTAGTTAGACTATACTTCCTCTAGCTTTTTTGCCTTGGCACATATAGTGCTACAACTCTATGTTTACCTACCCCGGGTTGACAATTTAATTGAGGGATTTAGTGCATATAGAACACCCATCAGCTAGAGTGCATGAGCATTGAGCCAATGACATACTTTGATTCGTTTGTTTGAATTTCAAATGATTGTTGCAAATATTGTAGAATGAGAATTAGTGTCGAGTAGAAGTGAGGTTTCAACATCTTGAATGATTTTTGTAGGCCTCAACCCACACAAAATTGGCCTTGACTCCATCCTTTCTCACCTAGCTCAAGGGCCAAGTAATATGAGAGAACGCCAACACAAAACTACAATGTAAGTTAGCGAGGCCCATAAAGTTGTGAAGATATATTAATGTCTTCAAGGCTAGTGAGTTGTGAATTACTTGGATCTTCGCTGAATCCACATGCACCCCATGCTCATCTAGAATGGACCCTAGATATTGAAATATTTGCATGGTGAATACACTTCTCCAGGTTGTGATATAGCTTGTGTTATTGTGGGATGCTTGAGACTTATTGAATGTGCTTCTCAAGTGTGATAAAAGCCGACATATCCTAGGTTTGAAGCATGTCCGTCCATCCAAGGAGGTTGCTCTATTTTGATGGAGTATTGATCCAGATTATTTTCGGCACGAAATGCTAGCGGAGATATAATAAAGAAATGCACAGAGATATCGCAGATATTCAATAAGATAACATAAATGTATAAGATATTCAACCATAAACATAGATATACAATAATACACAATTTCTATTAATGAAAGAAATGTACAGACACTGTAAAAATACAGAGTGAAAGACTCGCTAGAATGGTGGCAGCTTATCTCTGAGAAGAGATGTGACGGCTACTCGC